>JAJMHO010000016.1:95688-248299 GCA_030566085.1 Geotrichum histeridarum
TTTTTTTTTTTTTTTTTTTTTTTTTTTTTTTTTTTTTTTGTTTTTAGTGTGCACCAATATAGGTCTAGCTATTATTTCATCCTCTCCACAATTTTGTTTTGAATACGGTTCGATACTAGACGAAGTAGACCTAATTATGATCTAGCACGAGCCAATTCCATCACAAGTTTTTTTTAAAACAGACCACTTATAACCATCATAAAATGCTGGATCTTTGTGGGCACTTCTTTTTGTTGTCAAAATGATTTTCATTCATGACCAACAATAGGCCGAGTTGAAAGAGTGGTTAATTGACATCGAAGCCCTGCATTTGAATAGAAGGGCATTTTTGGTTTCCCTCTCCCCGATCCAAACCGACTGGGTCTTTAGCCTGTAGGGCAATTGTAAATAAAAGGCTGGTGGCTCTATAGCCAAGCCAAGCATATGAAAATTTGTGCTGCTGCCGGTTCCCCGCCCCGCCCTAGGCGTCTATACCAAACAAGAAATTTCGTATTAAAGAAAAAGAGACAATTGCTTTGAAACAATAGAAAAACGTGAAAAATCAAAGATTCCTGGTTTCTTTTGGAGCGTGGTTGGGCTGGGTTGGGTTGGACTTGGAAGTGCGCACTGGGTATGTCTTGGATCGGCAGCACCGCACTATAGATTCTTTAGGTTGAATGGATTTGGTTAACAATTGGCCTCTGCGCTGCTGCACAACGAAAACTAAACCAATACTGCTAGTAGTATACAAGCTAGCCAGTAGCCTAGTGTAGGCTTAGCACAGGTCAAAAGGCTTTTGTTCTGCAATGCAGGATTTAGCGAGCTCTAGTTTTAGAGAGGACAGGTTTTTGACTGCATGTCAAGCTGCAGCATATATTAAACAATTCAAGTGCCGAAACCAGAATTAGGGCTCTTCCTCAGGTGCGAGGTTTATTAGTTGTTGTAATTGGCTGGTAGAGTGATAGGACCCTTTTTTGCTAGGACTAGCTGTGCACAGTGTATAGTGGATTTATAGACGAGAATAAGACGAGCTTGTTTGGTGCTGGTACGATAAAAAGCAGGCTTGATCTTGAGCTGAAACTTGATTCTGGGTCATGTCGGAAGATGTTGACCGTCTATAGTCTTGAGCAGGAACAGACGGAGCCGGTTTGCATTTTTCAATATTAAATCCGAGATTAACTGAATATCACTTGTGCAAAATTTGTTGTAAAAAGCATAGAGGTCAATCTCAAGGCGGTGACATAAAAGTCAAGGCATTTCAAGGACATGAATTTACAATCAAGTGTCATTTACAGAAAACAGCGCACAGTTGTAGATATGACTTTTTTTAATCCAACTCTAAACTTTTTTTTAAAACACCTCTGAACCTGACCTGTATCTAAAATACAGAGCCCGATATCTGCCACCATGCTCGACATTAAGTTTTGGTTGCAAATCCCATAACGTCACTGGGTAATGCCACTTTTCCTCGATGGTTTGCCTATGACGTTTGGATCAAGGATACACATCTATCTCTTGATCTTCTGGAATCTTTTCAAAACGGTCTTATCTCAGGAGCTTCATGGAACAAAATTAACATGTCTCACGATCAAGATCAATGTCAATTGTACCACAGATGCCGCCGGAACCTAATGACAGGGTTCAGTGCGCCCATAATAATGGCCCGACTACAGTGAAATCACTCAAACAACGTTGATTAGACTGGTGATCTCAGGACCAGACCAGATATTTTAACACTGAAGATAAAAATCTCAAACCTACTAATCTTTGATCCCATACACCGGTCCTAAATCACCAACTATCCATCATTTTAATCTCTTGAGTATCAGTCAGAGTGGTCGATGGTTGATTTATGAACCTTACCCAGCGGGGTTTGGGTAACATGCGGCTTGGAAGTGGACTGAAAAAAAAAACCTCCAACCAAATCACGGAACTAGAATTTAGCAGGAGTTGGTTGACATTGGTTCCTTTTTTTTCTTTCTCTTTGAGCATAATCTCTTCATACCATCTTGTACATGTATGTTCTACTCTATATGGCTCAAACTTAGGTACCTAACATATTTTTACAGAATATCATGATTAGAACTCGTTGCCTGGCCCGCGATTCTCGGCTGTTGGCGTCGTCGTGTCGTTTGGCCACAGCCAGCCCCAGCACCCCCAGAACTACCGCACTCTCTGCCGCCCTGCTCAGAGCCTACAGCACACAAAAGTCCACTGAAGGCAAGATGAGCCTGATGACGTTCTTGCGCACCACCATTGGCCTGGACCCGCCTCTCCCACCAGACTACCCAACCCCAGAGAACCGGTTTCATCTATGGGAGAACTCGCCGTCGGAGGAGCTGCGCCAGCGGGCAGCGTTCATCAAGTCCCGGGCCAAATGCCCGGTCACGGGGGAAAACATTGCGTTCACGTGCCCCAAGTCAGGCATCCCGACGCACCACTCGCGCGAGGCGTGGGAGCAGGACACGGAGTACCAGAATGGAAAATGGGAGCTCCTGAAAAAGGCCAACATCTATGAGCATGACTTGAGATCCGGACGTGAGTTCCCGGAGTTTGATTTCCCGGGTGTCCAGATGAGAGACGCGATGGTTAATTACATGAATTGGGATACGTTCTTTTATACAAGAGAGTTCTTTTCAATGGACAGCGAGTTCAATCTGGCGGCGGTCACAAAGATGCTGACGTACCCTGTCACCATGGCGTCGATCTTGGACGAGTACTCGCCGTACCAGCTGCAGCCCAAGGGACCTCTGACTCTGGAGGGTCTCAAGTCGCTGGCCGCCCTGCGGTACACCATGTTCCCTAAGGACCGAACCAAGACCTGGCAAGACCGTCCTGCCCGTTTCTTCATTCTGGGCGCTCGATCCGAGTCGCAGCTGCCTGCTCACGTCTGGAAACAGCTGTCTTACCTTCTTCAGTTCACGGAGTTTGAGCTCGTGTTCATTGGCCCCGAGTCTTACTTTGACCGCACACGCAACCACTATGTGACGAGCGACCAAAAGATCTCGCACCGCATTGATAACCGCATGACGTTCACGTACTACACCAACTACTTCCATGTGCTGCACGAGGCGCAGGACCTGTTCCCCTATGATCCTTATCAGGACTGTTTCTTTTTGTTCCACCCTGGTCTGGGTGCTCCTGAGGCCATGGACCAGTGGGAGAAGTCAGTCCCTGGATTGTTGGAGAGCAAGTGCCCTGTGTTTGTGACTGGTTTCCATGAGAATGATTCGAACCGGGACTGGGAGTGGCTGAACAGCAAGTTTGGAGACGAGATGGATGTGTTGATGAAGCCGACTGAGAATATTTTCAAGTCGCTGAAGTGGGAGTTGAACGACTTGGATCCATCGGAGGTGTACCAGTTCAACCAGCAAATCTTTGGATTCCGTGGAAAGAGATACCATGCTGTTCTTTCTTAAAAAAAAAAGATAATTTCTTGTTTGTTTTCTTCTTGAGAGTTAAGGTTGACTGAAAACCTCCTGTTCATATCGATTGATCTGTAAATAAGTACAACAAAAACCGCATAGAGTTTTAATGCCAGTATATAACTACAACTATTGTTCTATTTCTTTCTTTTATTTGCTTTTAATATAAAACCCTTGCAATGAGTGCTTTTAACGGTCTGTCAAAACCTTGATCTGATGAACTCTCATGATTTTCAATATGATTTCAATGGTATTTTGATCATGGTAGTTTGATACACTGGTTAAGGGTTTTTACCATGGTTCGGATCCGCTTTTCATTCGCGCGTTGGGTGTGGTCCAGTGTCTCACATTTTTTAAGATAAAACCGGTCTTCTTCTTCCTTTTTATTTCTTCAAATCATCAACATCTTTTTATAAATCAACTTCAACCACAGATATTTACAATGAGACCTTCTTTTGTTGCCCTGCGAACTCCATTGATCAGATTTCTCGGTAAGAGAAATCATGTTGGTAAGTCTTGTCACCTTGTGGTTGCTTCTCCACCAAAACCAACCAACCAATTAACTAACTAACTCTCGTCTAAAAGGCCATATCGACCACACTCCTAAGCCGCATCCCATGTCGCCCACGCACCAGCTGCCCGCTTCATTCTTGACTGCTTCTACTCACTCTTCTGCTGCTGCTGCCCCTACTGGCAAGATGCCTACTTCCCCAGTGGCTGCTGGCCCTGGTGTTTTGTTTTCAGTGACTGAGCTGCCCGCTCGGTTCCGATTCAAGGACCTGAGCGAAAAGGAAATTGACAACATCAATTTCGGTGGCTCTGAGATTGTCTTTGCTTAGATTGGTTTTTATTTTGATTTTATTTTATAATTGTTATTTGTTGTTTTTCATTAATTTTAGAAATATTGTGCCGTCCTCTCTCTCTCTCTCTGTTCATTCATTCGTTCTTTACAAAAATGACTGAACGAATATTCCATTCCATGGTTTAAGCTCCAATAGAAAAGAACCAAATATTTTTCATGATTTTTTTTTAGTCAAAATATACTTTAAAACGCCTTGTTCCTCTCCAACCCTTGAATAGTCTAATCCATAATATAGTCTTGATGTCACTGGCCATGAATTCAATGAAGGTTTCCTTTGGTTCAATCAATTTATCGTCAAGAAAAAGTTACCCTGCCTCCCACTTCTTTGCCTGTTCTGCCACCACCATCAACACCCACACCCAAGTCCATCCCAAAAGCATTTCACCACTACCTACAACCCTTTCAATTGACCATCCTCCTTTTCCCGCTATACACTCAATTCAAATAAAGCAAACGCAATGGATCATAACCCTGTTAACTGGGGCCGTCCCCGCAACGACATCTACGGTGAATACGACTACAGCATTCACAATGCTGGCAAGTACGACGCCAGCCCTATGATGGGCACACCCCACACCCACACCCAGTCCCCCATTGTGACCGGTACCAGTGTCATTGCAATCAAGTTCGACAAGGGCGTCATCATGGCTGCCGATAACCTAGGTATGTTTTGCTGTTATCAACCTGTAAAGCTCAGAATTGGGCTTTCAAACAAAGGTGGCGAATGATTTGAACTAACGTGTTTTTGTACAGCTTCGTATGGATCGTTGGCACGGTTCACAGACCAGGAGAGACTGATCCCAGTTGGAGAGGACTGTGTGATTGGCGTTGGTGGCGATATTTCAGATATGCAGTACATAGAGCGACTTGTGGAGCAACTAGAGTGAGTTTACAACCAAAGACAAGGTGTGTATACAAAACTGGGCAATTTGCTAACTGAGATATGAAGGATCAATGAGAATTACGAAAAGACAGACACTTTGAAAGCGTCAAACGTGTTTCAGTACCTGTCAAACGTGTTTTATAACAGGCGGTCCAAGATGAACCCACTCTGGAACGCTGTGCTCGTGGCCGGCGTCGAGAAGGGCAAGCCGTAAGTTCTTTTATGCCGTCAATTGATTAACCCTCTCTCTAACTGTGTTTCTTTTTTAGTTTCCTTTCATTTGTTGATCTCCGCGGCGTGACATACTCTTCGCCCGTCATCTCGACTGGTTTCGGTGCCTACCTGGCCACGCCCCTTCTGCGTAAGCTGGTTGATACCGAGGAGGACGCGGCCAAGGTGACTGAGGCCCAGGCGCGGGCTGCGATTGACGAGTGCATGAAGGTGTTGTTTTACCGTGACGCGCGCAGTTTGGACAAGTACAGCGTGGCTACGATCACGGAGGGCAGTGTAAGGATAGAAAAAGATGTCAAGTGCGAAAATATGAGTTGGAGGTTTGCAGAGGGTATTAGAGGGTATGGAACTCAGCGTGAATAAACGATGAGTAGGTTAGAATCAAGTCTCTTTTTCCCTAGGTACATATTGTAATGATATTCATATTCCATTAGCCTTTTTCTTTTACCTGCCATTTTATAAACTGTTGTTTTAGCTTGCCAAGTATTAGTACTATTATCGTGCTTCTTTTAAAACATGAAAAGACCTCTTTACTTGTATGGTCTAGTACAAGATCTCTTGGAAGTGCGTTGAGTGGGTGGATCTGGTTAGGCTTCTAGAAGCAGCTTTAGAACAACCTAAAAGCGCCTTGAGTCTCAAGCCACAAAACTCAGATTCGCCTCCACAGACTGATCACTCTTTACAACAACTGTTGATCTTTTCTTTATGGGTTTTTGTTTTTCAATATCCTTTTATTTTGGGTTTTAAAGAACTAACTGTCATTGTAAAAATACTTGATCTCTTTGACTTGATCTTGCAATACAAAAAGATCTTATCAGATCTCTCTCTATGGGGAAAAATCGATTTGAGGCTGCTGGAGATGGCTCATGCGCACAACTTGACAGATCTTACTACAATGTTACATAAGCACATAAGAATTTTTTGTTTTCAAACAAGAAGAAAAAAAAGTCGTTAACCGTTATAATCTTCTCTCTTCTTCTTGACTTCAACTTTACCTCTCTCTCTTTGTATCGCATCTCAGCTGGAAACCTGTTTTTTTTCTTCTTCTTGTTTGGTTTGAAACAATAAGCGATAAGCGTTTAGAAAACTATACACAACAACTTGCCGCCGCTCGCTGCTGTCTGCTGTCTAGGGGCTTCTACCTCCCTCCAACATACATAAATACGTTATATCAAGCACTCCAAGACGCGCGACCGCACGCTGCTTGACGATTATATTTTAAACGACTACAGGTGCAAAACCCAAACGGACCATATCAGACAAATTTCCCCCGGAATATTTATATATCCATACATGCGCTAGCCTTTTAGTTGCGAGAAATGGAGCTCTCACCGTGTTCGACCCCAGACCCGACGACGTATTCTGTGGCGGGGGATGATGATGATAAGAATAAGAATAAGAATAAGAATAATAATGGTTCCCTGCAGACTAGTAATAAGGGATTCATTCACGTTGTCGTCTCCCCGTCGTCGACTAATTCAAGCGCCGTCTCTGGACCCTACAAACCTAATATTACAGATACAGAAGCCGACTTGCAGATACCGATGCCGCCGCCGCCTCCATTTATATTAGAAACAGCTGGGACCCCGCGTCCAGGAGATGCATTCCAAGTTATCATATTGGTGAGTATTTATTTTGTTTTATTTTGTTTTTGTTGTTTATTTTTTTGGTGGTTGAAAGAGAGTGCTAACTTTTTGTCGTAGGGCTCGTCGGGAGGCGCGTTGGACCAAAACAACTCGGCCTACCTTGTCAAATCAGCCCAGACCCCATGGGAGCCTCAGTGCATGCTCGCAGTCGATGCAGGGTGCCTTGCCTCGGGTATTCTCGATATCCTCAAAAACCAAATGCTGATTGCAAATAATAACAACCATCAGAACCAGAGCCAGAATCAGAGCTCGGCCAGCAAACGAAGCTTTCTGAGAAGCTTGTACGACCACTTTTTTCACGCGTTCAATGGTCACTCCCAGGTTTTACATGGGCAACCGTCCCAGCAACAAGGGCAGCAGCACCGGCAGATCTTCCCGGACGAAGCGCTTCCCCACGACAGGCCGATCGACAATACCTGGCACGTCGTCAACAGCCTCATTGCCTCAGTCTGCGTGACCCATCCCCATTTGGACCACATCGCGGGCCTTGTAATCAACTCGGGCCGGTTCTGTGTAGGCAAGCCCAAGACCGTGGCTGGCTTGAATTCGACAATAGATGCGCTGACTGCGCATATTTTTAACGGCGTCACTTGGCCCAACTTGACCAACGAGGGAGTTGAGCCGGTTGGAATGATCAATTTGGTAAGGTTCAAGAAAGCTATAACAGAACAGAACCAGCAAGCAAGCACAGGGAGGTATGCGCCACAGATGCTGGCGACAAACTTGGCGGTGCTCCCGTTCCCTGTCTCTCACGGCACGTCCAACTGCTACCTCGCCCACCAGCAACGGCGCCGGTCCTCCGCCGCTTCCCTTGCCTCTTCTCTCGCCCTCGCCTCCGCCAGCTACCAATCCACCGCCTTCTTCATCCGCGACAGTCTCACCCACAAGGTCATTCTAATCTGGGGCGACGTCGAACCCGACGTCATCTCGCACACCCCTCGCAATCTGCCTGTTTGGACGCATGCCGCTCATTTATATGCAGAGGGCAGACTGTGTGCGGTTTTGATTGAGTGTTCGTACCCGTCACCGCATGAGGACGAAATGTTGTTTGGCCATTTTACGCCAAGGCATCTTGTGAATGAGCTGAAAACGTTTGCAGCCTTGTGTGGCAGCAGTGGGCAGGAGAAGCAGCAGGAGGAGGAAGGGGGACAAGGGTTGTCGACGCTAGAAGGATTGAGTATTATTATAACACATGTCAAAGATGAGGATCCTTTGCTTTACACTCCACCACCGCAGCCCGCCGCGCCACCGGGCTCTAATCACAGCTCTGCTGCCAATACCTCTACTTCATCAACAACATCGACACAGACACAAGTAGGAGGACCTCCCAACTCAGAATCAAAGCACAACCCCCACAACTTTGACAACTGCTTGGACTCACCCTCAGCCAAGATCCTGGCTGACTTGAAAGAGCTAGGCCAATCTGCCGGCCTGTTGTGTCAGTTTGAGATTGCGGTTGCGGGTCATTCTTATGTTTTCTGAGCAAACAACAAACCACAATCAGCCAATCACTTAAGCAAACAATTCAAACCAAAGAACGAACCCAGCCCAACTTACGAATGGAATGGAATGCCATTAGGGATGATCTGAATAATTGAACAGAAACAATCACAATTGAAGGAGAATTGAAGAAGAATAACTGAATGAGAAGGAGGGGAAAGACGAAGTACCTACTATTATGAAAGTGACAAATGACAACAGAATGTTTTTACAAGAAGGGCATGCAGTACAATTAGCTTGACCCTTTTTGCTTTTTTTTCTGAATGATTTTTATTTTATTTTATTATTTCGATGTTTGTTAAGTTTTATTGGTTATTTTTTTTTTTTATTTTTTATTCTGTACATCTTTCTTTTCTGTTTGTGATTCAATATATTTATTTATTTTCTTATTACCTTCTTGTCCTACATTCTTAAGTATCTACATTATAAATTAAAGCCTTCGCTAATAGCCAATCTGCTTTTCTGTAGTTTTGTATTTTACTAGTTTTTCTCTGTATAAACTTTAAACAATCGCAAAGTTGTCACTGCTGACAATCAAATCTTTCTTAAACGGCAACGACTTGCTCTCGTCGGTCGCTGACACCACGTCTAGCACCTCAACCTGGCCCAGGCACGACAGCGGCTGGTTCACCGAAAACTCAACCGCCATTGGGAAAAAGTCGTCCTCAGAGCCCTCTGCCGTGGTCCACTCAAACGAACCGCTCGCAGACTCCGTGCCAGGGACAATCTCGGGAATCGTCCACTCCAGTCCATCCTCGTACTGCTGGAACGTCGCGTCAGTACTTGACACAGACACGTCGCTGGTGGGCATTGGGATCTTTACCACAACGTTCTCAAGCTGCTCCTCAAAGGAACCCTTGAGCTCGTATTCTACAATGGCGTTCAGCCCGTTGCCGTCGTCAGAAGCAACAAACCAGCAGTGGAACTCGAGCGGGACCAGTGTGTCGTCGTCGGCCTTGCCGTTGAGCTGCCAGCGCAAAACACTGAGCTGCTGGTTGTTGGCCGGGAATGAGCGGCGGCTGTCTTTCAGTTTGATGATGCGCTCCTTCAAGAACACCGCCTTGTCAACGTTGGGATGCGTGCGGTAGCTGCCGTTCGCGCCTTCGGCAGAGACCAGAATCTGGATGTTGGTCAAGTCTGGATCAGCAATGCGCAGTTGTAGGCTGCCCTTGACTTCAGAGCTCTTGATGCTGCCCATGCGCTCAACCACCACGCTGATCTCTTCTTTAATTGCAATGTGAATACCGTCGTTCTCAACCTCGGCGGCGGCGGCTTGCTGCGAGCTATGTGCAGCTTGTGTGGATGTAGTCGATTTGGCCAAAGTGGGACTGGGGGTACTCTCCATGAGCAGCGCGGTCTCGGCCTCGCCCAGACTGCCTCTCAGAGCATGCAAAGCGCCGGTCTTCTTCTTACCAAGCTGCAGGCCCTTTCCACGCATGGGTGTGCTACGGGGTTTTGGCTTTTCGTCAATGTCATATGTAGTCTCGGGGGCCTTGGTCTGGGCGGCACTGCCAAAGGACGAGTTCGAGCCCATGGACGACATGGTTCTAGGGACATTGCCTGATCCGTGACCAGAGAATCCGGGGCGCTTGGCCATTTCCTTGCGGTTGAGTTCCAGCTGCTTGGCCCTCAGTTTTCGCTCCTCAGCCGCCTCGAGCTCCTTATTTCGCTCAATAATGTCGTAAATTCTCTCCTCGTGACTGTCCATCTCGAGGAAGGTCTTAACCTGCGACAAGGTCAGGTTTTCGCGGTAGCCCAAGGACACAACCTCATCGAATGCTGACAGGATCTCAAAGCAATTGGCAAGGATTTCTCGCTCGTCGGGCTGTCGAACAATGGACGATACAATCTGGCCCAAAAGGTGAAGTGTATCAATGTCCTGCAGAATGTTCGATTGCAGGTTGGTGATCAAGACCAGGTACAGTTCCTCCAGGGGCTGGTAGACATAGCGCACATCGTCGTCTTCTACAGTAGTGTGTTGAGTGCCAGAGCTGGTCAACTTGGGGAAACTGGCCAGCAGGGCCGTAACACGATCCTTTGGCAGATCACGAAATTGCCGTGTCACAATGGTCTTTCCGCCACGGGTACATAATGAAGCAGCAAGGACGACCTAGAAATTACTGTTGTTAACAACCACTAATTAATGAAAATGGATCTAGTGAAAAACTCACCATTGTGCTTTAGATCTCAGGGATTGTAGACGAAGCAAATAGAGAAAGAGAAACGAGTATAGTCTTGACGCCTCAGCCTATATTAGTGATGCTCCTTCAAGAGTAACAAACCCAGGGTCCTAAGTTGTGATTGGAAATTGGTGGTGGAAGGTGGTGAATGTTGGTTGATGCTGGGACACGTAGCACATCGATGCTGATACTTGTCAAAGCTGATGCTCTCTGCGTATTTTATGTACCAACAAATATTATAGGCCGATATTTGTCAATACTCTGTAATCATTTGTCATCACGTTGGGATTCTTTGTGTGCAACCGATTTTGCTCTTTTTTTATCAATCGATCACGTTGAGTCCTTCACCAACTAGTACACCATATCCACACCAGTAATCTGGACGTGTCTGTCTTGCCACTGCTTGACGCTGCCTTTCAACAAACGGTTCCCACGATCTCACTGCCATGTCCGCAGCAGACTATGAGGCTTACAAGCGGGCAAAGGACCAGATCGCCCAGCTGGAGGCCGAAATGGCCGAGTTCCAAGCCTCGTCGCGCGAACTGGAACGCGAACTAGAACTTGAATTGGAAGAGTCTGAGGAGCGACACAAGAATTCACAACACATGATTGATACTCTAAAGTTGGAGTTGGACCAAGTCAAAGTAAGCAGTCTTGCAGCATTGTCTAACCGAAACTAACCGTTCAAGACCAAAAACCGAACGCTGCAGAAGGAGTTTGCAGCATCGCAAGCTTCGCTGCAGAGAGAAGTCGCTACGCTCCAGTCTGCACACAACCAAGCCATGAACCGGCTTCGGGAAATAGAAATGACCAATGATGATATGGAGCAAATGGAAAGGTAAGTTTTAGACCCGGTGGGCCCCGCCATTATTCTAACGTTTCAGGATTACGAAATCAACTTTAGAAGGAATGGAACAAAAGTACTACAATTCTTTAGAACAAATTGCCATGCTAGAAGCCGAGCTGGCGGCGCGGGATGACATTCAAATCGAATTGCAACGCACAAAAGACGAACTGCGTGACGCGACCGAAGAACTGGCCGTTGCCAACACAAAGATAAGAGTTCTATCAGCGAACGCAGGCTCGAACAAAGAAAATAGAATTCCCGAGCTCGTGCGAAAACCAAGTCGCGTCTCTTTCCAGCAAGGCATTCCAGAAGGCCAGGCAATCTCTGGCAATGTGGCATTGACGTACAGCAATGTGTACGCAAAGCAAAGTATGCCGCGCCTGTCATCTTCACGAAGTTTGCGCAAAATCCATGGCATGCTAGATCAAATGAAGAGCTTAGAATCGCGGGTAGCTAATTTCAAATCATCTCTACCCAAACCAGTGACGCCAATCAAGCCGTCACTCCAATCATCACCCTCCCACTCTAGTCTGCGAGCCATGCGGTCACCAACAGAACCGCATACGCCTGTCGAGTTGCCTTATTCAAATCAAACTATAACTCCAAGCACTAGCAGCAGTAATATCCCAGTTTCCAGATTCAGAAACAGCCCGTCGTTGGGCAACACCAAAGCATCAGCTCAAGATGCATATCTGACCTTACCACCACCAAGAGATGAGACTCATTCAAACGGACGACCAAAGTCACCATACCGAGTCCCTGACGATATCCCCCGTCGGTCACGCAGTGCGGCTGGATACCACACCCCGCACAAGAAGAGCCACGGGCACTACGGCGAATTGACGCCGATCGACGGCACTCCTGACGGAAAGCACTCAAAGCATGAACTCCAGGAATCACCAAGCTTTCAAAGGCGGCATGAGAGCAACCGGTTTGGAGGATCGCACCAAGGTCCATTAGAGCGGCCTAGCAGAACTCCATCGGTAAACCGGTCTCCAACTTTACGCAAAACAGGCGAAACGCTGCCGTTCAGCTCGTTGACGTTAGATGAGCATCCTGAGATTGCAAAACACAGAGTAGAGCCCATCAATCCAGGGTCCTATCCGCCAAAGAATGGAGCAATACCCAATGGGAACGGGCAAATGGCCACCAAACCGCCATCTCGTCCTGGGTCAGCGTTCGGTATGTTACACAGTCGACAGGCTGTTGGGCATGGGCGTATGTAACGAAGTAATGAATAAATTGATTTCATGAGATCGGACTGTGAGGTTGTGTTTATTATGGATACACAACGCAATTGTGATACTCACTGGTGTAGATGACTCTGCTTTTAGATTCTTTCTCTTAATCAAGACCAAAAATGCTGAAATGAGACTTGGACAGCTCCTCCATTGCTTTGTGCTTTCTTTTGCTATTTTGCTTGGGTTATGCCCAGCCCCTAACACTCCACAAACTGTTCGTGACGCTATTACTCAAAACTTGGAGGTTTTGTTTATGATCCAACGGTTGACAGGCTCTGTGGACTCTTTTGAAGATGTAGAACTACGACAACGCTATAGGTATCATCCACTATTTGGAGCATATGCAAGGCAACGGCCCAAACTACTTAAGCGACCTGTTGTTACAAAGATTTTGGAAAAGGTAAACACTCTAGGATATATCCCGCTGTTTGAATGGAACTACTTACTGCAAATTGATTGGAGTCAGTTTCCAGAATGTTTTTCAACCAAAAGTCTCATTGAACGGTTGAAATACATTGCAAATCCGCGGCAGATGGACATTGAAAAAGAGACAACTGAGTTTATAACTGCGGCAAACGAGCGCTACAAAACAGCTATAACGGTTCCAAAATCTTGTACGATTGAGCAGTCTATTAAGTGCTTCGAAGCGCTCAAAGCTAAGCTACCAGTTCTACAACGGCCGGAAGAAGTGCTCGATGACGTCAATAAAGACGTTGCAAAAACACTTCAAAAGCTAGACCTAGTGGTCCCTCCGAATCAAAGCAAAACAATGTCTCACCCTAGCCGAGAGCAAAAACCAAACAGCTTTCATAAGGTTAATGTACCCTTCTGCGTACTACCCGCTCAGGCTCCAGACACTGACTGCGAGTCATTCTTACGGTTTCGACGCAACTCCCTGCGCCACCACGACGCAACCAAGGCCCAACCTCCGGCCGAGAAACCAATGGCCACGCGCCGGCTTTTGAAGATTGGCAAAACTGAGCGCAAGCCTAATCCAGCCAAGTCTGAAGCTGATCCACGATTGCTTAAACTGCAGCGAATCATTCTGGCAGCGCGAAGCAGGATCTCATATCTTGAGTTCAAAGTGCTGCACGCTGAAAAAAAGGTGGAGAGACCAAGGCAAAACTGTTTTGCATAAGATGAACTTGCACCAATGTATTTTTTGATTTTATAACAATAGAAAAAGCGAGCGATGAAAAAGGTTTATTGAAAACTTTATTGCTCGGAAGTTATAAACAATTGAGTTGAGACATTGTAGCTTTGGAATGAGGTAAACAAAAGGGTTTCCATGGATGTGTTTTTGTATATGCAATTGGATTTGGCCTCTGCATTTTATCTAATGTTGACTTGTCCAGTAACCTTGACTTCTACAACTCGCGCTATTCTTTATCTGTGATACCTTTACTTTTCTGGCTCTCAGAACCACAAACAACGACAACAAAAGCCATTCATTTCCAATTCAACTTCAATAAAACTGAAAACACAGTCAATAAAGCAATCAATCATAAAAAGTGGAAATACAAAATGAAAGTCACAAAAATAATATACAAAAAAGAAGCCCTACGGGGGGCTCGAACCCCCAACCTTGTGATGACTTTATTGACCGAAGCCTAGTAAGAGTCACACGCTCTACCGATTGAGCTAGCAAGGCAGATCTTGTTTTCTCAATCTTCTTTGTTTCAAAGAAAGTAAGTCTTTAGTTTGAATGCAGTAAAACGTAATTTTGGGTTAGTTTTGGACATAACTTTCACAATTTGTTTATTTGAGTAATTTAGAAATCGTTGAGGCATATGGTGAATGTATTTTGGAACTGTTTGAGTTAGTTTTTGAGCCGACGTGACTTTTTTTCAATGAAATTGACAGTTCAAAACAGATTTAGAACCAATCCATAATAACTCAAATATATCTGGATGTGTTTTTTATGAACAAAAATAACTTGGAAATAAAAAAAAAATACTTGGTTCATGGTTGTTGGTGTTGAGCCAGTGTTGATGGTCCGCGTTCACATTAAGCTATGCGTGAATAATTAAGGGATAAACTGATTCAATCTTAAAAGTTTATCGATTATCATGTATGCTTTGATGTCCTCGAAATGTTTTCCTCGAAACGTTTTTAAAACGGTCATCTTTGATATTTGTGAATTGTTGATTAATCTTGTTAGCAAGTTTAGCTCTTAACCTTCAAAACAGTTTGACTTGATATATCCAAACCCGCGTGCATGGTGAAATAGAATTATGATAATAACTCTTGATCTGGAGAATAATTTTTAATTTGAATTATACTGCTTTTACTGAACTAGGTCTGAAATTGAATCAGCTTGATTAAATGTAGATAAAGTGAAAAGATCGATAGGATTGTGAATTACTTGTCTCTCAAACATATTAATATCAGTTGGTGCACAGGTCACTTTCCAAAAATTTTGAAAATCTTGACTTATTCTTAATATAAAATAATTCCACATAATTGTAAACTTTGTTTTAAGTATATCAGTTCCAGATTACAATAATTGTGCATAATGTTTGGTAGTAATATTATTTGGTAAGTTATTCAACTTGGAATTGAAACATAGATTAGCATACTTTTCAACTCAAGTACAATTAACTCTTGTAGTAACATTTTTCGTATATCAATATTGCCAAACAATTCAAGACAAAATACGCAATAGTAATAAATAGACTAAAGACAGCTTAATCAAGATTATGTGGTTTAACTCAAGCTCGCTTTTTGGTCAATTTCTGATTATTTCACCTCGATAAAAAATTATCACTGAAGGTAGCATTGGTTGGTAAAAACTATCAAATAATTGAAGTTGAAAGATTGATTCAAATGTTATCAATTTGATTGAACCTTTTCCAACTTTTGGAAAGTAAAAAAACATTATTAATTGTGTAGCACCATTTGAAGTATCTCTTAATACTTGGCAGCGTTCGAATATTGGTGTTGAAAAACTGATTCATATATTATTGATGATATTTGGTAGCAATATTATTGGCAAGTTAAGAGTGTCAAACAATTCAAGACAACAGTAAAGAAATGAAGTAAGGACAGCTTGATTTATAATTCTAGCTCAATTATTTTGAGGCTTTCCAATTCCTGATTTATTTCGCTCAAGAATATTGATAGCTCTTCAAAATTACGTGCACAGGTTTTGTGTTTGCAAACTTAACATAAGCGTATCAACCTTTGTCTTTTGCACTTAAGCCTAGACTAGCTAAATATCCAATAAACAATCTTAGACTAAATCGTTCATCTGAAATAACAATCTCCAAATATCTGGACGCTCAAGTCAAGAGCATCACAAACTCTATTCATATTCAGTTTGCAAACAAAAATGCTATCATCTCATTTCAAAAATCTATGCACCCTACATACACATACAATTACACCACAATAAATATTTTTAATTTTCTTTTCCATCTTCTATACCCTCGCGGTAGTTCATGCCTCATACCCACTCTTCGTCGACCTATACGATTCCGTAGCTGCGCCCGGCGGTAATCTAATCTGATCCACCTCTTGTCCTTCACCCGCTTCTCCACCAGCAGCACCGCCCTTTGGCTCACCTCTAGCCCCTCGCTCTTTCAAATCCCGCGCCCGCATCGCCTTCTTTATAATAACCCCCAACCGCGCATGCTCCTGCTGCGTCGTCCCCAACGACCTCGGCTTACACCATCCTAGCCTCAACTTGTTGCCTTTAATCACTAGCTTACTACTGCCAGCTGGGACGCACGCCCTGCGGGCCGCCATTTCGGCGCCGGCGCGGTCTGAAAAGTTGACAAAGGCGCAGCGGGCTCGGTGGATGCAGACGATGGAACTGACGGTGCCCCATTGGCTGAAGTAGGACCGTAGGGAGTGCTCGGCGAGATCGTCCTCTATGCCCATGATGAAAAGGGTCTTGATCGATGTGTCGGTGGGTGGTTTGCTGGACCCGTTTAGAGGTAGCTTGCTGGCCAGCTTGCCGACGTCCAACGCCAGAGCTTTGCCGGCAGCGCTGTCCTCGGTTATGACGCGGGCGCGGGGATCGCCGTCACTGATTTTCTGTTTATAGTACGGCATGGCTGTTGCCAAATTCTGAAGCAGTTTCCTTGCCGCATCGCTTTCTTCCAACGCTCTTCTCTTTGCAGCATCCAAGGACGCGTCCTCCGAGCCCTCATAGTTCTGCGCAATATACTGCTTGATCACCGCGTTCGATGCCTCTGACGTACTAGCGCTACCACCGGCCATTTTGAGGGCGGCGTCTCTTAGCGCCAAGGGCAGGCCGTAGGTGAGATCCATCATGCAAGACTGGCAACAGTTGCGCTGGCGGGCACAGGTGAGGCAGATGGAGGTCCGTTTGTACTTTGCGCCTTTTTCAGGGAGCCATCTGAACATTGTAAAGGGGCGGGTGCAGAGCTTGCATTCTGCGCCAAACTTTTCGCGAATCATGCGCACGTAGGGATTGGACCCGAGACAGTTTTCACAGATCGCTATTTTTTTGTTAGCTTTTCAGTCTACCAGAAAGTAGAAGTAGAGGGTACATACCTGGAACTTCGGTTTCTTCCCATGTTACTTTGTTAGCGTCGGCTCTATTCTTGTTAGCATTGTGCTTGAAACTTGTGGAGATGGAGAGTACATACTTTGGAGGCATTATTGTGGTGGCGGATGGAGAGATTTGAAATTGAAAATTTGGGACTTTAATGGACTTTTCTGGCGGTTGCACAAAAACAATCCAGCTTAAGCAGGCATAACAACATTATAAATAATAAAATACATGAACTATGGAACACAAATAAAATGCAATAGAGTGGAGGCTAGCGACGAGTAAAGGACTCGTCATAGAGATCATCAATAAACTCATCCAGATAAATAATCCTAAACTTGGCCGTTTTCGCCGCCGAAGACAGCTGCGCCATACTATCCCTCAACCGCACCCAGTTCTGGCTCAAACTGGTTCCAAACGAGTACAGCTCAACCGACCACCCGTTTGCAAGCGCCTTCTCCACCGCCCGGTAGAAACCAATCGTACCCACCAGCATTGACGACTGACCATCACCTGTAGTTAGTACGATGGTACCTGGTCGCTTGTGAGAGCGAGACAAAACAAACTCGAGAATTTGGAATGAGAGCATCTCATCCACACCGTGCTCCTTCAGCGGACCTGTCTCACCTGTAGTGTCAGCAGAGTCCAGTTCATTCCCCTCATCAGTGCGATTACCAGTTTCCGGAACCCGGTCCATAGTCGACACCTCATACCCCAGCGCCCGTCCTTGCTCAAACATGGCATGATACAAATTCGCCATTCTCTCATTCCTTCTCGGATACGATCCACACAGAATTTTCCTCAAACACGACCTCCCCCTCTGCAGCACCAAATCCAGGGCCTCCAAATCCATCTTGAGGGCTGCTGAGCCTGGCGCCCTCGCGCTCCCTGTTGGCGACGCCGACGGGTACCGCGCAAACACAGCTTTACTGAACCCGATGTAAATGTTGGACAGGTCAATTAGTATATAAGTATCGTCTTTAGAGCCGTAGTCCAAGGGGTCAGAGGCAACGGCGGGGGCAGGAAGCCGGGGAACAAGCAGGGTATCTCTGTCGCGGGGAAAGATGTCAAGAAGCAGCTGGTAAAGACCCATATAGCGGACGTTTTTGTAGTCCTGCAGAGCTGACTTGCTGAGCTGGGGCTGGCGGTGATGGTTGTACTGGCGGTAGTCTTTTCCCATTTTTGAGACAGTAGCTATGAGTTGGTGGACTGGATCTAGGTGCCGGTGTCCTAGAGAGTAGGATCAATTGCTTGAGATGATAATTGAGCTGGCAATAAAGTGGCTTGAAATGGTATTATGACATGCTTCAATTGCTATTAATGCTGTTATGAATCCTGTAATCCAAGATCATGAAGCTTTATGGGAATCTGTAATCGTTGTTGTTGTTGATGGGCATGAGCGAGAAGATGTAAAAGCCATGTTTATGTAAGTTATTTGTAAGATGCTTACATATTTTGTTTGTCATTGTTTGCTGTGTAAGTTATTTGTCATACAACCACATAATCTCTTATTAATCATTTCTAATCATTTCTAAGTCATTACTCATCTTGCGCAATAGCAACGGTATGCGTGAATCTGCGCTTTAATGCATGAATCAACGCTTGAGCCTGCAGTGTTTGGCCCAATCTCGCAAGTCCATGCAGTTTTTATTACTTCTTTAAGTAATTTCAACTAACCATAAACGGTAACAAGTGCGGCAATAGCAACCTTAGGCATGTTGTTTAGTTTTGCAAAAATGACCCGCCCCTGCTAAAAGGGTCACCGAGAATTCTCCCCACAGCTTCTTCAGAGAGGATCTTGGGTTGTTGGCTGAACAAAAAAAAAAAGTTTCGTCATTGATCTGGGTTTGAAATATTTTTTTTTTCCTTCTTATATTAAACTCTCCGTGTTTCTTGCGACTTGCACCTCAAAAGTATTTTCATACCGGTTATTGTCGCTTCACCAGATCATATTTATATATCCATCTCCATTTCCCTCTTTTTTTTTTCTTCTTCTTCTTCTTTTTTTCATCTCATTTTTTTTCCATTCTTAATAATTTTTTGGCTTCTTCATTAATTAAAAGGCAATTAAATGTCCCCAAAAAACCTGTTTCGATTCGCAGCCTCCAATGGCATTAGCCAGCTGCTCGCCCGCAACAACGCATGGGCTGCCCGGATGAACGTCGCAAGGCCCTCTCTCTTCCCCACCAACGGCCAGGGCCAATCTCCCCAGATCCTGTGGATTGGATGCTCAGACTCCCGTGTCAGCGAAGGCTGCCTCGATCTTTTACCCGGTGAGGTGTTTGTGCACCGTAATATCGCCAACGTCATGCCCAACGGCGACCTCAACTCACTTTCTGTGATCCAGTACGCCGTCGAGGTCCTCAAGGTGCGCCACATTGTGGTCTGCGGCCACTATGACTGTGGTGGCGTGTGGGCGTCTTTAACCACGAAAAAGCTGGGTCTCATTGACAACTGGCTCAAGGCGATCCGCGACGTGAAAGCGCGCAACAAGCTGGAACTGGACCTGATTGCGGATCCCAAGGAAAAGGCCAACAGGTTAGTGGAGCTGAATGTGGTGGCTCAGGTGTATAATATCAGGAGAAACGATTTGGTGACGGACGCGATGGCGGCGGGAGACTTGGAGGTGCATGGGCTGGTGTATGATGTCAAGTCGGGACTACTGAAGGAGCTGGATGTGCCAGAAGACGAGGACCACAAGGAGTATTATATTTGCAAGTGAGAGAGAGAGACAGACAGAGACAGAGCTAGACTAGACGATTAATGATGATATTTACGATTTCTATGATGTTTTGATTCTCCGTTGATTCTCCGAGTCGATGATCCATGATTTTCATGACAAGTTTTGGGACAAGTTTTATGACAAGTTTTGGGACTATCTTTGAGACTATCTTTGAGACATGTTTTGTGATTAATATTTGGTTGTGCTTGTTTTCATGACTAATTCACAACAAGAGGTCAAGTCAGGGCCACTTCGGCATTTAAACCCAAACCAGCACTCAGCGGCACCATCGGACAAACCCAAGAACAAAAGGATCCGGCTATGGACTCAAATGGGCCTATGGCTGTGAATCTATTACGAGTCATGAAAGGGACCAAAAATTTAGTAGGCCTAGGCCTATGGCTAAAGGAAAAAGTCAAAGGGCAAACACAGGTATAGCATCTATAAGAGTAACAATGGACTTAGTCAAGGTACAGTCTGGAATCATATGGAATCAGGTGCTGGTAATATTTCAACATCTCGAAGACGCTTCAAGTCCCTTTTGTCTGAACTTTTCAGGTCCTTGTCCATATATTGCAAATAACCTTTTATGAGTATTTTCATCATTTCTTTTGCCATATATATATTGTCACTTTTGTCAGTCAGCCTTTATTATTCGGGCATGTCTAACAGCAGCAGCAACGAGCGCAGTACGCGGTCCTGCACAAGCACACCGCCCAAGCGCACAGTTTCACAGCGCAGGACGATCAAAAATATCATAAAAATTTTAATGCAAAATGCACTCTGTCTATGGGACACCGATTATATTTGTATGTATACGTTTAAGGGTGGGCTCTCACTCGCCTGGATCTGGTAGGCTAGCCTGGTGCCATTTCTTATATATATTATAAGTTAAGGGATGCCTTGCCTTGCCTACACAGGACTATATATCCCTTTTGCTGGTATTATTTTATCGAGATCCTTTATAATATTGGTATCCCTGAATCCTGAATCAGTTTGAGCTTTTACGAAAAAAAAAAAAACCTTACTTTAAACAGTACAAGACACATTGCCAGAACAGAGTACTATTGGCCATACGTCACTTTTGTGCCCTGCAAACGCCAGACAATCATTTGTATTCTAAAAAGGATTCATTCAAATAGGCATTTCCACAAGCTTAAGTAGAACTACTTTGCTGGTTGTAACTGGTGTAACTAACTCTGTCTGGCCTGTGCTTTGGCGACTCTGCGAGTTTAAAGGCACCCAAACATTTGACGAGCACATTATGCCAGTTTAGAAACTTGGAAATCTGCTTCTTCGTTCTATTCTTTTTAAAATCTCATAAACTTGAAGAGGGTTTGCCCTGGTGCTGAGTCGCTGTCTGTCCAAACACTTAAGATTAGACTCTAGCCATGCCGTTCAGAGTTCCAAACCGCTAAACTTGACCGTTTTCTGCGAAATAAAATATTCTAAACATGATTTCTTGACTTCCATGGTTTTTATCTCATTTATTTTATTTTTACGAATTTATTTCATGGTTTTCTTTTCAAAAATAAATTAAAATAAAAGATTATTTTCCATGATAAAAAGAAAATCCACAATCCACCTGTCGGACGAATCTCCGACAAGTTTCTTTTTCTCTCTCTCATGCGTTTGTTGTCTCAAAATTATTTCTTCCTTCTTTCTTCCACCTTGCACCTTCCCTCCTTCCTTCCTTCCTTCTAAATATCAATCCTCGTAGTCGCTCCCTTCATCCTACTCTAGCTCTTCTTCTTCCTCCTCCTCCCCCTTCTCTCATGGCTTTACTGTCACGTCAACTCCTATAGACGCTCCTTTCGCTCCTTTCGACTTCACCACCACGCTCCCTCAACCTCCACCCATGGGCCTCCATCCCAACCAGGCATCTCCCCCTGGCCCATACCTACAATCTGAATACCCAGTCTACGCCTCGTACCCGCCGCCGCCGTTGCAGCAGCAACAACAGCCCGTGCCCCCAGCTATCCCCAGACCCCCGTCCTCGGCATTCTTCACCCACGCAGGACCCTCACTCCCGCCCCTCAACATCCCCTCGCCCTCCGCCCGTGATGTCGACCAGTTCCCGCTAGGCTCGTCCTACCCGACCACCGCCCGCGACTACGCAAAGCGCACGGCCCTCCACGGGTCTGACCTCTCCCTCCTCAGCAAGTTCAACGTCCACGACGCCCTCGCGTCCTCTCAGCCGGCCACCCTGCCAACCTCTCTGCACCACTCGTACTCGCTATACCCCCAGCAGTACCCACCGCCGCCGCCCCAGGCCCTCCCCGTGACAGCCCCACCACCATCAGCGGTGCCAGCTCCTTCGCACTCGCCAATCCCGCAGTCGCACACGCCCCCCATCCCCCAGCAGCTCCCGGCCACCCCCGCGCCCGCTGCTGCTCCTCTAAAACAGTCTACCGCCTCTCCCTCTCCTTCTGCTGCTGCTGCTACTGGTACTCCAGCTGCTCCAGGAACAGGACCAGGCGGACGTACCCAGAAAAAATACACGTGCCACTGTAACCGCTCGTTCACGACGTCGGGCCACCTGGCGCGCCACATGCGCATCCACACGGGCGAAAAGAACTACGAGTGCCCGTTCGAAGGGTGCACGGCGCGGTTCTCGAGGCAAGACAACTGCATGCAGCACTACCGCACGCACCTCGGTGGCCGCGGCCGCAACAACAACAATAACAATAACAACAACGGCAATAATAATGGCAACAATGGTAGTAACGGTAGCAGTAGCAGCAGTAGTGGTACGAACAGTTCCAATAATAACAGTGCTACTAGCAGCAGCAGCGCCAGCCGGGGAAACAGATCACGAAAAACAAGCAACGCGGCGACGCCGGGCGACGGCAGTTCGTCAGCTGCACACACACACGCCAGTGCGGGCACCCGGGGCTCAGGCTCTGACCACACGACATTACGATATGACGAAAATGATGAAGACAACGAAACCAATAGCAACTCTAATACGAGTAGCAGTAGTAGTAACAACAGTAGCAGAAACAGCAGCCCGAAACGGAGCAGGTCAAGAGCTACGACGATAGCTTCTACGACGACAGGAACGACGGCGCGACGAAAAAGAGCGCGCACGAAGGGACCCAAGTTAGAACATTCTGAGCCTATAAGTGCTTCTTCTGTTGCTATGGCTATGGTTGGTGCTGTTGGAACTGGTAACGATATTAAGCACGATAGAAGCGTCAACAGTAATACCGCTACTGGTAATGGCGGCGGAGACAGGCTGACGGCGCTTGCAGCCATTGCTTTGAGGGCTTGATATGTACGGTGAAGGGCATTTCTATTACAAAAAATTGAATGTTTTGAATATTTGATATGGATACTGGTTACTGGGAAACAAAAAGTTTAGATGGATGGATGATGTACATTTTTTTCAGCAAAAGAGACAAACGAACGGATGAACAAACGAACGAACGAATGCAAACATGAACGCGATTGTGAAAAGAAAACCAAAGACGAAATGAAACAAGAGAAAGAGGCACATAAACGAAGCTGACAAAAAAGCAGGCAAGCAACAAAAAAAACCCCCCAAAAAAAAGAATTAGAAAAAGAGGCCAGTTGTGTACCGTTAAACGACTTTCTGAAATGATAAAAGAAGAAAATCTAGAAAGACCCGTTCTTTACCTCAATCAAAGTAAGATGGAAGTATGTGTTCTTGTTTTCTTCGCTCTTTGAAAGTACTGTTCATTTTTGTCAAGTAACTCTGTTAAGTTACTTGTTGATTTGTTTGTTTTTTAACTATGTAGTTATTTTTGTATTTAGTTATTATTTTTGTTTAGTTTATACAATTAGAGACCTTTTTGTTTTATTTTTTATATATATATACTTTCAATATTAGTGTTTTTCACAATTAATTCGTACACCATCTCTTCAAATATGCTTTTGAAATATAACCACTTGGATTTTGGGACAGGAAAATAGGAAATGGTTTAGCAGTCTCAATTGGAGAACACAGTTGGTGTTTTTATGATACGCAATGGCAGCCTGATTATTCTGAATATAGCAAGGGAGGTTCTCAATATTGAGAATACAGTTATACCAAATGATGAAGAAGGAAAAAAAGCTGCCCACTTTTTCAAAATATATAAATATAAATCACTAGTCATAGCGCGCTCTAAAATATTCTTAAAAGTATCTAGTTCGTCTATATACAAAAACAGTTAGCCTGGCGCCCATGTATATACTAGTATAGTAAGCAATTGGAACTAATTTTTATAAATATTTAAAGACGACATCGATCCCCCGCGGGGGCCCTCAACCTTGAATTTCAATAACTCTAGGTGTTGCTTCTATAGTGCTAGTCTACTTCTATTACCTCCATTATAAATAACAAAAGATTATAGAATTAGATATATCATGAGCTTGTTCCAACTTGGTATCGTATGTCGGTCGACTATATCCATTGCAAAAGTCGTTTTTGGTTTTTTTTTTTTATTATTTGTTATCTATGTGCAGGGTGTTTTCACGTTCTGATATCATGCTCATATGCTTTGTTCATATGCTCTCATGTAGGATATAGCTCGGTGGATACAACTAGATACTCTTCTTTCTTCATACAACCCCCCTCCCTTATACTGTATTTCTCTACTATTGAAAATTGATGATGGGTTTGCTTCGCTTAATCCCTCCAATACATATACTGGATATCCACTCTGTCAAACGATCCACTGACCTTTTCTACGTCCTATGTATACGTACGTCCCTCGTATATTTCAAACTTGCTTAAAATCTATTAGTCTATAACTGCAACTCAAACTGTAGATGTAGCTAAAGTAATAACTATGTATAGAGTGGAGAGAAGTGCTTCCTTTGTAAAAAACTAAAGCCAAAATCCTGAAGCCATAACTTATATCCAAATCCAAATTTTCAGGGATTCCAATATATACTGCCCTGACTGATCCACAATTGGTCATATTCGAAAACTTAAGTCCAATTTTCCCCCCTGGCTTTGTCTGAACTATAACGGGCCCCCTCAGTCCCAATTCAAGACTTCAAACACTAGTTAGCTACAGCAGCCCAGCAAAGCATAACCCTGCAGATAGTTTAGAACCCTGCCTTTGAAATTGCTTGACTAAAGCACACTATAGCTGCTCTCTAATCTTGCAATTGAATGTGTGGAGAGTGGGGGCTGCTGCTTTGCCCATATATATGTGGCTTGTCGATATAGTGTTAAGCTTTTCAAACAGTTTGGTCTCACTTAGAGGAATTATGATCGTAGTATATAACTTAGCGAAAGAGAGTCTATCCAGCCGTAAAGCCAGATGAGAGATCTATACTGGAAGCTTAAACAATCTGGGATGTTCAATTGCATTAGCTTTTAATTCAGCATCACTTGCAATGAGGGCGCAAGTTGGTTCAGGGTCAAATTTATTGCCTGACTTGATATCAACTGTTGTTGCAGAGTATACCCATTAATTTCCTGCTCTGCTAGTTTGCCTACCGTCTTCTTTTTACAGTATAGTGTTTGCCCATCCTGCTCAACTAGCCCACTCTAGTGCCTTAAGCTCAATGCTAGCTAGGGGTACTGTCCAACTTAAAAGGCCCAGAGGCAGTTCCCACCAATCAGTCCCTCTTCACCACGCCGCATAATCTAAAGGCTAAACCAAAAATGAAACCCTTGATTTTGAGCACACCCCACTTTAATCTATCCACACTAGGACCCAAGCTTAGGTCTATAGTCCCAAATGTATACAGCCCTATATGTAGACCTATGGGACCAGGACCAGGGGTTTACACAGGATTTAAAGAATGCTAGAAAATGAAGCTTATTACAGGGTTTTGGGTCCTAGGCTGTGGTGTGGGTTCATTTTTCATTGGTAGGCTTATAACTTGCTATCTTGAGGGCGTTTCTAAGTAAGGGTTTTAAATTTTTCTCCTGGTCCTAGCCTGGCTGTTATACGAGAATGTTCGGGGGGGTCCCTAAAAGTGCTGTACGAAGCTCTGGTCAAAGCCATATTGGACAAACTGCCTGATTGCAACCGTTGATGGACCTATCAGGATGAGCCCTTGGTTGGTTGTTAACGTTAAAGAACCCCCCACGAAAGGCGCTCAAGCCAAGCACTCCATTTGGCCCTTTAACAAAATACAATCAAAGCCCTTTGCATTGCAATAATTTAAAGAGGCGGCAACGTTAACGTACAATAACGATCGATCGCGGCCGTCGCTCTTGAGATCTCTCCTACGGCGCGGGTCCCAGCGCCCCTTGGCCGTTCGCAGCGCTAGGATGGAGTGTGTGTGGCTGGTGGAAGGCCAGACCGTTCCTATGTCTCAGGCATTACAAATGTTTGTTCCCTGAGTTGACATGGTTTTGGCCGTTTCTTTTTTGGATTTTAAAGAATGGGGAACCAAATTTTAAAGCAAAATGCAAGAGAAGACACCTACTTGGGACTGGCTTAGGGAAGGCAAACTAGCCCAGGTTTCGGAAAAACTAATCAATGGCTCGGCCAAATTTGTCGACCATTCCAAAAAAAAAAAAAAAATTAATGCGGCATTTGGTCAACTTTTTCGCCGCGCCCACGCTTGACTCAGAATCTAGATGCCTGTGAAAATCCCTGAAATGTCCAAATTAAACTTATTTTTAACCCTCGTAGAGCCGTGGCATACCTGCGGCATCGTCCAGGTCAACATATATGTAGCTCATCTTGTGGGCCTCAGCTGAGGGGTGGGAGATGGCTCGCTCCATGAGCTGATGGCTCATCTCCAATACGTGACGACGTGTTAAGCCTAGGCTAAAGTTAACCAGTACTAGTATACGTTACTTGCACTGTTTGTACCAACCCCCCGGGCCAGCTCGCACCCAACGCCTTTTTTGTTCTTGTATCCTACTATCGCCTTAATTGCACATCTGTGGCCTATAGCTGAGTGGTCCCTCGGCATCAGCTTGCATGTATTACCGTATGGAGGCATGTAGACATTCCAGAACGAAACGTTTTGTTCTTGTTTTGTGTCCATGTAGACCTTGTTTGGGTAGTAAAAGCGCAAGTAGGGATTTGCTGGTTAGCCTGAAACTGGGTCCCTTCTTTTTTTTTCAACTTAAGGTTGAGCTATATAGCCCATGATTGGAGGGTGGGCAGTATTGAGAAGGTACTTTCTTGGGCCAGTGCCTTTGAATTACGATTTTTATAAATTGATTAGTTTCATAAAGAGCTGTTTGAACTGCTCTACTCGATTACTGGCTTACTTGTTTGGACTTTTTCTGAAAGTGAATACGTGGCACACATGGCATGCAGATTTCGAGAAGTGTACAAGAGGACAGTTTCGACAGGCTACTTTTCTATAAATGAGATCTGACTAGATCTGAGAGATGAATCACAATGGCCAAGGGTCTTCATTTACACTCAAAATAGATAAGCGAAACGCATGAATCAATAAGTACCATATAATGGATTTGTAAAAATGCATAGTTCTTTTTGGAGTTGAGTGGGTGCCTTGCTTGATGGTAACTAACTCAACTCTAATCAATGTTTCAAGGCCCAGATCTACTTAAATGAAATTCTTCAATTGTGGTCTTGTGACAATTTGCTTTATCTCACCCTTGAATGAAGCTGATTCGGTGGCTTTTTGACTTGGATCTCATTGTTGCATAACGTTTCGTTTCTAAAAGCATTGTTATCTGCGGACTGCCATGAGTCTGTGAAACAAGATTGCTAATATTCTCAGATGCTCAAATTTAACAGACAGTCATAGATTTGTACTGAGACACCTAAGAAAATGCTGTGCCTAGTTCTGTTTGGTGCCTGGGTATTGGCTCTGACTGTCTCTTGAGTTTGTGACACACGAGCTAAACTCAATCCCAGCATAACCTTGAATAGCTAATGATAAATAAATTTATTTATTTCAAATGTAATATGAATGCATAGAAACCACAAATAATGCTAGTTCTACAACTAAGTCACTTGTGGCTTCCCTTTAATGTATAATTTTGCCATCATGTCCCCCAGTTTATGCCTACTGCAACATCTCAAACACCCGTTCCCTCAACGCCACATCCCTAAACATAAACCTGCTCTTCTCCTTACCGCCACCCTGTATCACCTCGTTGAACCTATTTCGTGCTTCCTGCTTCAGCCGTTCCGCAGCCTGCCGTTTTTCTTCTGCCGTCTCCTGCGTGGTCGGGAAATCAGACCGCCAGAACCCTGGCGGCGACTTGGGCCGCTCCCAGTGTGAGCGGTGCTTAGACACTTTTTGGACCATGGCAGCGGTTGATGAGGTAGTGCCGTTGGCAGTGGTGGTGCCGTCACCTAGATTTTCGTCGTCGCTGGAGGTGGCATTCCAGGCGGGGCCAGCGAAGGATTTACCAGGACCGGCCATAGTGTGGAACTACGAATGTTAGTGATTTTAAAGTTGTAGTGGTGAAAGGTGTACCTACCTCTTTGCATTGGCGACAGTCGACCCCGTGTTTGCAGGACCACTTCTTGGCACCTCGTATTGTTTCTTTGTAGGCATGGCCAACTGCCTGCCCGTTGTACTCTGGGTTGATCAGGAAATCTTCTATATCCCACTCTTGCTTGGACAAACTGTTGTTCATTAGCACTTTAGTCGTAAAAACCTGTCACCAACTTACTATTCAACCAGCTCCTTTCTGGTATTAAACTCACGTATGCTCTCACTGATCGCTGCCTTCTTGGCACGTAGGAGACCTCCATTACTGCTGCGTCGCGTTGGGGTATTATCCACCGCTTTTCTAGCGCTGTTGCTGTTCCTGCTGCTGCTGCTTGCTCCAGAACTGTTATTGCCCCTGCTCAGCCACCCCTCCATGAACTTAGCCTGTGCTTGTTCCGCCGATATTCCCTGAGCTGCTGACTGCGGGGTCGGCAAATGCACTAAAACGCTCTTGCGCTTGCTCCGTTTCTTGCTCACGCTGTCACCGTCCGCGCTGGGCATGTAAAGACTGGGGTCTGCGCTTTGGCGGGGCAGCCTGAGGTTGTCGTCGATTTCGGCAAAGTCGACGCGCGGGAACTTGCTGCTGCTGCGGCGGTTAACGCTTTTAGGTGTCTCGAGCTGGATTTGATCGGAAGTGCTTGAGGATGGTAATGCTTTCTCGTGTACAGGCGACGATGTTTCAGTTGCTTCACTGCTAAGCTCTGGTCCTTTTGTGATTAGAGCCAACGGCAGTGAGTTTTGTGTACTATCCTCTGGTAGTTGAGTATATTCACTGACAACGAACCCGCCAAACGTTTCATGATTCTTGTTCTTTGATCCATGTACAGTTTCTAGAATCTCAATCTCCTCCACGTCTTCTTCTTTAATTTTTAGGGGTTCAATTGCCAGTTTCTTGCCTTGGGTGTGCCCTGGCGGTGAACTCGAAAACACTGGCGAAGATATGAGATTGGGAATGCCCCGAGCCTCCATATCCCTGATCCGGGTTTTTTCAGCCTCCATTTCTCTCAGTCGAGTGTCCTCGGCCAAGCTCTCTAATAATGCCATATTTTCTGGAAGCAAGAATATGCTTTCTAAAGACGAGGCTGCTTTTTTGTCGAATTGGGTAGGCTCCTCAGAGGCATGACGTCTACCCACAAATAAATCAGGTGTGGCCTGGTCTTGTGTGCTATGCGAAGTTATAGTAGAGCTGAATGAGACTTTCGCAGACTTGCTGTCTGCTTCTTCATCCAGTTTCGGTCTCTTCCGCTTCCCTTCTATCATTGGTGGATCAGACTTGGGGTGCTCGTGAATCTCTACCGGAGAAGAATCCCGCTGCTGCATTTTCTGCTTCCACTGCTCAATTGCCTGTCTATCCTCTACGCGTTTCCGCGCGATCGCGTCCAAACTGCGTTTGTATGCCCTGTTTTCCTTTTCGAGTTCATTATTTCTGATCTTGAGTGCTTTCAATTCTTTCTTGAAAGCATCGCGTGTCTCGTAGCTCTCAAGCAACAGCTTCTCGTACTCCTTGCACTCCCCTTCCCAACCGCCTTCGGCCTGTGGTTCAATGAGCGCTTGGGATTCTGAAAGCAGTGCCTCGCCTTCTGCCGGTTCCACAACGGCTAGTGCCGTTGAAGTAGGCGCGTCAATTACATCATTGACGATTTTATTTCGAAGTGCAAACTTTAGCTTCACGTTTTCCTCTCTTTCATGCTTTAACTTGGCGCGAAGACCCTTCACGTCTATTGTTGTTAGCTCTGGCGCCAGCGTTCATAAAAATCACTTACAGTCGTTTGACTTGGCCTGCTGGCTACGCAGCAGACTCATGAAGTCCAATTCATTCTGATTCAACTCCCAGAACCAGTTTTCATACTCTTCTTGCTCCATGGTGTTTGAACTTGATGAGAAGGAAGAGTAAACAATATACGAGTAATATAAATATAAGTACGCGCGTCAGTCACGTGATATGAAGAGCATTTTGTTAGTTAAGAGTCGAAATGTCTGATGAAGTCTTCTGGAGAATTATGTCTATTAGAATTACTTATATCTCAAGTAGATTAGTCAAGTACATGTACCGTGGGTAGTGGTGTCTCGGAGGCTGTCCGTTTAAAAAAGTCTATTGTTCTGATCGGTCTTATTGGCACCTCCGAGCTGCCTGTCTTTCGCTTTCCATCTTTAAAGTTGTCTTTGATGAATTCCCTAGTTGCTGTCATAGCTGCATTGCGGCAAGCTTCCCGGATATCGCTTCCTGACATGCCTGCGGTTCGGCGCGCGACTTCGTCTATATCGAACGACGGGTCAAGATGAGCATCCTTAAGCATGATTTCCAGAATACGGCGGCGCTGATCACGGTCAGGCAGCTTGACTGGGAACCGCTTAGGCATTCTTCGCAGGATGGCGTCGTCAATATCGTTGGCCCTGTTAGTAGCTCCAAGCACCAGGATCCGGCCATCGGAGGTCAGGCCGTCCCAAAGCGTCATGAACTCGGCTTTGAGCATAGATGTTACTTCATGATCTGACGACTGTCGCTCACGTAGGAAAGAGTCAATCTCGTCAATGAAAATAATGCAAGGCTGGAGCTTCTGTGCTAATGAGAAGATGGCCGCGACCAGCTTGTTGCTCTCGCCAAACCATTTGTCCATAATTGTAGACATGCGAATATTAATAAAGTTGGCAGAGCTCTCGGCGGCCAGCGCTTTGGCAAGCATTGTCTTTCCACATCCTGGTGGTCCATACAGCAATACGCCTTTTGGTGCTTTTAACAGAGTGCTATGGTATGAATATAGGTCCGGCCTAAAAGGTTAGTATAGCCCTTTTGAAAGATGGAGTAACTCACATTGTCAATGGGTATAGAACGCTCTCCCGAAGCTCATCAATAATGTCATCCAGTCCGCCAATATCTTTAAAACGTTAGTCTAATACTCGAATTTTGACTCGCACTCACCTTCAAAACCCAGCTTAATATCTTCAGGCATAATCACAGAGCTCACAATGATCTGTTCATGCTCGTTCAACTGCAGTTCCATATCAGGATGTCGCGCTCTCAGTTTTTGCATCGAAGCGCTTGCTTTCTTCTTATTGTCGGCCTTTGATCCATCTCCTACTGAGTTCACCACATGGCTGACCAAGTAGTACATGGAAGCGCTTGCTCCCAGAAAGACTACCAGATCCAGAATGGCTCGAGGGTCTACCTTGAATTTGCTCATGGTCCTGTCTGAGTATATATGTATGTATGTTCGGAAAGAGTGGAACGAGTGGAAGTGAACGTGGAAAAAAAAAATCTTGTGGTGGCAAAAAGGATGACAACTGTGGGATTTGAACCCACGCCTCTTACGAGATCCGAAAGCACTGCAATCAGTGAAAGATTACTCTTGAGTCGGACGCCTTAGACCAACTCGGCCAAATTGTCATTTCTTGAAAATTGAAATTCTGCTGTTTTATCCAAGTTAAATATATATTACATATTGTCAACATCATGATTTTTGGGCTTTTTTGGGAGTTAAAATCAACTTTTAGTATTATTAATAGCTTTAGAATTTGTTATCATTATACATAATCATTTATCAAATGAATATGTTGAGATATCATTGAATTGTGCTTGATTCTGGAACCCTGGCTGTTAAACTCAGTGTGTCCGCTAAAATTTAAGCTCGAAAACATGGAAATAGTCCTTAAAGAATTTCATTTTCATAAAAAATCAGTTACGTAAAGTGGTTTTTACTATAATTATTGACATTTTCAAGCACATCCTTTCAATCTTGCAGAGTTTTTCGTTGGCCTATGTGAAGGAATCAGTTGATGCATTAGTCGGCTGTCTAGTATCTCCGACTATAAGAATAAATGTAGACAAAAGTTTGCAACTTATAAGTAAACAAATTTCTGCTGCATTTCCACTTGTCTTTCTTCATTGAACCTTGGGAATGGTAGTATTTTAATTAGTTTCTTTCTTTCAGTTTCCACGAAAACAAGAGTCAAGCCATAGATGTGAAAGCTCATCTTGAACCCAGATCACGCAGACTATTTTTCACAAGACCAAGACAGATATCTACGTCAAATAAAATTTAGAGCCAGGTGGGGGATTAATTAATTTCTAACTCTTACAATCTACAATTTACATTACTTTTTCTCTTGCGCAACATAGAGCCACTCAATAGACTTGGGCAGTCCAACATTGATCTCCGCCGCACCCAGACCCAGATCCTTAGCCTTCAGCATCTTGATCAAAAAGCTAGGGAATCTGTAGCCCATGATCTTGCCGACACCACCAGTTCGGCCCATTGCAATGACGAATGACTGCTCTGGTCGCTTGGGCTCGGCAGACTGATACTTGAAATCACTCTCGGCCAGTGGCAGCTTCTCAGCAAGAGCAGGCAGTTCCTTCAGCAGAGTCTCCTTAAGAGCGCCAGTCTGAGTACGCAAGCTGTCAAGGTTGCCGAGAGAGACGGAAGCGACATCTCCAATGGCGTAGTGACGGGGGTGGCCCTTGATTCTCATGTGGCGGTCGCAAGTGACATAGCCCTTGGCATCGACAAACTCAGCAGGAAGGAATTGGGTGTTGGGAGTTTGGCCAACGGTAGGAATGTACAGGTCGAACTCGGCAGGGGTGGAACTGCCGGAAACTGAGAGGCTGTACTTGCCGATTGCTGACGCCTGTTCAGCTGACTCGACGCGCTCAAGATGCAATTCAATGCCAAAAGACTTTTTAAGACGGTTGGTGATCTGGTCGCTCTGGGGCTTGGGAATGTTGGGCATGACGCCAGACTTGCCAGCAAACATGGTGACCTTCTTATCGGGATAAGCTCCAGCAATCTCGCAGGCAACCTCAATACCGGTACTTCCAGCTCCTCCAATCGCAATTGTCTTTGCGTCCTTGATCTTTTGAGCAAGCTCGCGAAGGTGGTTCTTCATGGCCACATGTGAATGTTTGGGCGAGGGCTTGAAAGCCGGACTAGATGTGACGGCGCCAGAAGCCACAATAACGGAATCATAACTGATCTTCTCTGTTGGTTTGCTCTCAGAGCTTTCGTCATCAGTTACAGGCACAACTTCAAGGGTTTTGGTTACAGGGTCCAGCGTCTTGACCCAGCCTTGCACAAAGTGCAGGCCGTTGCCTCCCTCCTTCTTGTAGTCCTCAAAGTACTTGAGAATATCCAGTTGCATATTTTCGTGATTGATCGTAGTCTCATCGACAAGGGCACGAGGCGATGTGACGGTCATGAAGAATTTGCGAGAGGGCGCAACGAGGGTGACTGTGTATTTCGTTCCTGTGGACTTGGCCAAGTCTGGGAGCACCCTGCGAAGAAGCACATGGGCAGTTCGAACACCGGCAAAGTTGCCTCCGATGATGACAATGTTGTGAGTATCTGTTGTCATTATATATTAGGCTGGGGCTATATATTAATTTGAATGTTGCAGGTGAGAAGGTGGATCAGAAACAGGGGAGATGGAGACATATATATAAATGTCGAGATCGGAATACGGGATTTACGAGAATGGGAATCCCGGGCAGAATGGATCTTCGAACCAATCAACTTTAGACTGTGAAATCAAAACACCGACCTATTACAAGGCTGTAAACAGTAACGATTTCGATCTGTTTTCATTACTGTGCAATCAGATAGAACGCCATGGTAGGCCTATTTGTCAACATTACAATTCTTGTAGGTTGTAAGAGGATCGATGACAAATTGTTAGAAATTGGGATCAAACAAGTTTTTCTACTATGGAACCATTAGTAAACATTGGTAAGAAAAGGGTTTTGCCCTGCATAGAAATTCCGACCTCAGCGGAGATTATCTGATATAACGTCAGTGTCAACACCGATTGCACGGCTTATGATAAGCATCTAGAACTAGAATGAACAGCTCATGCAAAGTTTGGACGTGGATTTAAGAAAGTGATGGTCATTATCTGAAATCTAATCTATTGATGCTGTGATCAATATATACACTAAGCCCATGCTCCAAGCAGGGCCATCAAAGCAGCACCTAACGCCATCCAGGCGTAAGCACCCAACACAGTCTTCAAAGAAGCCTGCTTGAACTCCTCAGAATGCAAAAACTCAGCTCCCATCAGTTCTACCAGACTGGTGTAGATCAAGATACCCGCAGAAATCGCATCAAAGACGCCATTTGTGATGAGTGCTCGGGGTGAATTGAGTTCAAACGAAGACCGGATCCCAAGGCCAACGGCAATGCCCAGTGGGGTGGTAATGCTGAACATGACGGCAAACAACCAGCTGATCCATCGGTTTGAAGGTGACCATGGCGTGCTTTCGAGTCGTGCGCCTAGACCGAGGCCTTCAAACATTTGGTGGAAGACAATGACTGGGTACAGAGTTTTGAACTCTGGTCCAGAAACGGCAACAGTGAGGCCAACAAAGACAGAGTGGAAAACGATTCCAAATTCAAGCAGGCAGATACTGCCAATCTGGTTAGCTAGTCTGGCCTTTTCAGATGCAATGCTGGCAGGTCGACCTGGTTTGACTTCTTGAGAGGTTGTCATTTCCTCATCCTGACGTTGGATTTCGTGTTCAACCGCCAAGTCTTTTTTCTGATTGGAGTCCTTACCAGTAAAAAGCGTCTCTGTCTTAGTCAAGGCACTAGGACCATGGCAATGGGTTTGGAGATGCTTGCTGTTGCTCGCCGATAGTTTGTACCGTGTGATCAGCTCAATCAAGAACGTTCCAAAGATTCCAATCAGCGCAATACCAAACGCATAAGGGAAGGCCTGGAAGGCAGGTGACAAGCAGGGGCTACTCAGATTCATGTGTGCTTCATACAGTAAATGAATGAATGCCGTTGCAACAATAACCCCCGATCCAAAATATTTCGCAAAGAAATAAATGCCATGCGGGATTCTAAACCGCTTGACCTTGGATGCTACTAGAGGAGTCATGACTCCAATAAAAGATGCTATGAACACCACAAAGATCGAGGAGATCCTGAGACCCATGAACTCTCCATGGTCACCTCTTGTTACGCACTCTCGGCGGAGAAGCAGGTTCGCAGGCTGATACAAATCTGAATACATTGAACCGTAAATGTTCTCTAGTGTCTAGATGATATTAAATCTTGAAGGAGTTGAAAAAAAAAGGAGAGAGAAAAACCGTCTTGCTGTATAATATGTGAAAATGTTTAATCTGTAGTTTAATTTCATGCTGCGCATCCTGGGGGCAAGGGCGCAAAACCTTAATTGAAATCATGGGCAGCTCAGATTGGATAGTTTGGAAGAGAAGAAGAGCAAGTTGGTTTTGCATCCATAACGGCCAAGGTATGAAGCGGTTGAGAATCGTTGATTTGAGTCTTTGAGTCTTTGAGTCTTTCGTAATGTATTGTGCCATATTTGTCTATATATCTGATCTTGATGATCTAATCATGCTCACCAATCTTGGATCAATATCACAGCTCTATTAGCTGCACTTTCAAAACATTTCAATCTCAACCCTGGTAGATCAACCATATTCATGTCCTTTTCAGTGCATAAATGTCTCATCGGTATTTTCATTAGAACGGATGTCAAACTGCACTAGCCACAGTTCAATGCGCCACATTTGCCACAAATCCAAAGTCACGGGAACACCAACCTGTTTATGTGTCACAAGACCCTTCGTTACCCCACGTTGTAAACGGCCCCCAACTGTTCAGCCTCGCGACATGGATCTTCTGTGCCTATTGGTTTTCAACGACAAAGACGATGGTGCCATCCTAACCACTGGCCTTCAGTGGCGGACCTTTCTCTTCTTACTTTTTTTTTTCTCTTCATCACTAGCTTTTTGCTGCGAATTTTGTATTGTTAATGAAGTGGCAGACCATTTGCTCGATAGCAGTTCTAGCAGGAGGGGCCGTGGCTGGACTTAGACCAGTGGTGGTGTGGCACGGAATGGCCGACTCTTACAACTCACCAGCCATGCTGTTGATGATGCAGGCTATTAAGCTGGCACATCCAGGGATCCAAGTGTACCCAGTCCGTTTGGCAAATAACGGAATCGAAGACCAGGAGAAAACATACGCTGGTGTGATTGATGAGCAGGTGAGTTCTTGTTGGGAAATGGCATGCCAGATGTTTTGGTCTAACTACAAGACTAGATAGCACAGGTTTGTGAACAGCTTCAGAAAGTACCTGGGCTTGAGAACGGGTTTGACGCCGTGGGGTTCTCGCAAGGTGGTTTGTTTCTTCGAGGCTATGTTGAACGATGTAATAGCCCGCAAGTCGGGACGCTAATGACATTCGGGTCACCCCATAACGGGATCGACGACCTACCACTCTGTGGCATATCTGATCTGCACTGTGCTACGCGGAACAAACTGTTTCTTAAAACGGCGTATGGAAAGTTTGCACAGTCGCATAGTATTGCCGCACAATACTACAGAGTATGAACCACTGTACCAAGAAATAGAGAATTCATCGTCTAACACTATCTAGGATACAGGACATTACGACATGTACTTGAATAAGTCGCGGTTTTTGGCTGATATCAATAATGAACTGAAGGTCAAGAATCAAACGTATAAAGCAAACCTTCGCAAACTGGAAAAACTGGTTCTTGTCATGTTTGATGAAGAGAGATCAGTTGTTCCAAAAGAGAGCACAGTAAGGTACTTTTGTATTAACATTACACGCATCTAATGAATTAGTGGTTCCAAGAGTATAACCGTACTACTGGTGTGCTGACTCCATTAGAGAAACGGCCGCTTTACGGTGAAGATGGACTGGGACTTGATTACCTTGGGCAAAGAAATCTGATTGACTACATTAAACTTCCAGGTGCTCATTTGCAAATAACAGTCGACCAAATGATCGGGTTGGCCAAATTGTACCTCGGAGCCGAAACCGATCCTGCCAAAAACCAAAAGCAAAAAGAGCAGAAGATCCGAGAAGAAAAGCTGAAACTACAGAGACAGCGTGCCGCCAAACTGCGCGAAGAAAAGCTAAAACAGCAAAAGCAGAAAGAGCAGCGGTTGCGCGAAGAAAAGATGAAGCAGCAGAGACAGCGGATATCGAAAACAAAAGAGGCAAAACAGAAGGAACTGAAGCAGAAGGAGTTGAAACAGAAGGAAACAAGACAGAAAGCATTGAGACAGAGAGAGGCAAGGCTAAAGGAACAGATTGGAATGAGCCCGCCATCGTCGCAGTCCTGAAAGTAGAAAGAAAGAAAGAAAAAAATGAAATGCATCTTCTATAACAATTAATACATGCGATTGGTCTTTATTTTTGGATTAGGTAGAGCGGTGTAGATCTAGTCTTGCGAATAGAGAGGTAACGCTGCACTCTCTGTAGTTTTAATATTCATGCTTCGTACATTACTCCATCCCCCCTCAATCATTGGACTTCTTTGATCCAAGACCACTTTAAGCACAGCCGAAATGTTTTCAATAAGCTGCTCAGTCGTAAACGACGACAACCCCACCAGCACACTCATCGATGTCCCCTGAGCAACCGTCACCGCCACACACCCCGCAATGTACTTGAGCTGCTTCTTGACCACAGCTGGGTCCGCAACCACTTTCTTAGCGGCTTCAATCTGGACAGGCGTCGCGTTGGGGCCGGGGACCGGTTGCAGCGTGATGGGGAAGGGGGAATGGATCTTGACGCCGGACGGCTTATTATAAACGCGGGGTCCGAGCAGCGACTTGAGGCTTTGAGGGCTCAGCCTTGCGTCGCAGACCACGATGTCAAACCGTTTCACGTACTCAACGGCGGCCTTGTGGGAATGACCCTTGGCGGCCCCTTCGTTTTCCTTTTCCTTTTTCTTAGCAGAAGCTGCTGCAGTAGATGCTAGCGATGATCGCAGCCGGGCCACCGATACTATATCCGTAAACACTTCAAACGTTGGCACTTTCTCACTTTCATCACCAGTACCACTACCATTCAGGATCTGTGCGACTTCGGTCTGGGGTCCTTCGACGATGAGACTGACTTGCAGGTTGCTCAGTTTTGGGCGCACACGGTTCGGAACCGGAATCAGTGTAGCCGGTGTCGTACTGCTGCTGGCTGCTGTGATTTGGTCAAAGGTGTTTATGTTGAGGTAGATCGGCTCTCCCCTTGTGCTTGCACTTGTGCTTGCACTTGTGCTGACCGCCATCTGAGCAGCTACAGCGGCAGCAGCAGCAGCAGCTTTGGCTTCAGGTGACTTGAGGTAAGTGGTATGCGCATGTCTAAGCAAGGCTTTGCAGGACCGTTTGATTACAGCTTGGTCGAACTGTTTCGGAACCAAGACGGCTGGTTTTTTCTTTGCAGCCGCTGTTGGGTTCACTGATGGTAGTGAACTCTTCTTGGGTGTGCCAGAACTCGAGCTGGTCGGCTTTTTCGGCAGCATGTTTTTCTTCGGTGTAATTGCCATCTTTGCTGTACTTTTCGTGGATCAAACGTCGTTGGATCAAGGTGTAGAGGCCTATATGGAATATTTGAAATTTTTAGATCATGAGTACCAAGCGTATATATGGGTATTTGGAATATTTGTGTCTGGGACAAATCGTTGTTAGGTTTGTTATGGGACCAAAGTTGGAGGTCTATGAAGTCAACTCAAAATCAACTCGAAGATTAATGGACATTAAGCTATTGAATCTCAGATCAACAATACAAAAGAGACGCGTTAGCTATAGCTCTTCTAGAACAGTAATATTTCGTCTAAGCCTATCAACATCCCCTACATATTATCAGCTTCCTATTGCTTCAATAAAAACTACGCTTCATGTTTAAAGATTGTTGTTACAGATCCTTTCATGTATTATAAATTATGGCCAATATAAACAATCCAAGAAGAAAAGAAGAGATATGATTTTATTTCCAGTCCAGTTTACCTTTCCCCAAAAATCAATTTAGAACTTGGAGAACTGCTTCTGGCTCTTGCCAGTACCGCTCGAGACTCTAAGGACGTTGAATCTGACGGTCTTGGACAGAGGACGGCACTGGCCGACAGTGACAACATCACCCTCAGAGACACGGAAAGCAGGGGAGACGTGGGCAGCCAGGTTCTTGTGGCGCTTCTCGTAACGGTTGTACTTGGGAATGTAGTGCAGGTACTCGCGTCTCAGAATGATGGTACGGTGCATCTTGGTAGAGACAACGGTGCCGGTGAGAATCTTGCCGCGGATGGAAACGAGTCCGACGAAGGGGCACTTCTTGTCAATGTAGGTGCCCTGGATGGCCTCCTTGGGGGTCTTGAAACCGAGACCAACATCCTTATACCATCTCTTGGTCTTCTTGTTGACCTTGGACTTGGTGTTCTGGAAGATGTGAGGTTGCTACAACAGAGTTAGTATTAAAAAGTTCAGAAAGGATGATTACTCTATGCTGTCGATTTAAAAGTCGGCGGTCTTGTCTGTCGTCAGACTTCTCGATCAGTTGTCGCGCAAACAGTCGTCGTCAAAAGTCGTCAACAAGGCCGGCACCATTTTCATTATCGAACAGCAGCACCAACAGCAAGTTAAATCAGAAATCAAAGAGAATACACACCTTCTGGAAAGCACGCTCAGACTGCACAGTCAATTCTGAAGACATTTTTTTTCAAAGTGGTGATATTACAGGTCGAACTGTCGATAAGTCAAGATCTACGAGGAGTAGGAAAAAAAAAGGGAAAAAAACTGTAAAAGATTGTGTGGTGTGAAGCAAGTATGGGATTAGCTAACTTTTACCAATATGATTATGCAACAGAGAGTGGAAAGTGAGTAAGCATAATCAGGTAGGTTTTGATGGGTGTTTGGGAAATTTCAGTGTACCAGTTTGTACGCATAATATCAACAAGGGCGTGTATATGGGAGAACGTTATTGTGACTGTACTTAGGGTACAACCCTATTCAGCTTAATACGAGGTAGGCCTGGAAATCTCCCATGATTAAATGATGGCCTGCAAGAATGAATCTAGCCATTTGAAATCGACAATATATTTAATTGTAAAACCAAAGACTGCTAATGTCTATATACTGTCGTATCCCTGTGAACTCATCGGAACGAAGAGTAGCTACACGATAATGTTACGTAGTCCCACCTCTGAATATCAATCAACCATAAGTTGAACTACAAACCCATTTCAAGTAGGCCTTTATAATTTCACGCCTTTCTTCTCTCGTAAGATAAATTTCGCGTATATATTACAAAGTTTACGACCGTTTATGGCTAAATTGACAGAAGCTCGCTAGTCGATCCTCGGCCAGCCTATTTCGAAATTCTAAATGAGACGCGCGTCCTGGAACAACTGAAATAATTCCTATAATTGTTCAATTACGTCCTTAATTAAGGTGTCTCGTTAAAGTTTTTGAAGGATGTACAAAACAGGCTGGTTACTAGCTTGTTATGCTTTGGCCACATTACGTATACGGAATAGGCATATATATATTTCTACTAATCCTGCTTGCGTGAGACAATTTGAGATATATTTGGCTCGGTTTGGGTGCACAGACGAACCTCCCTTGAGTTTATAATTACGTTCTTGTTCAATTAATTGTTGGGGAGCTATATAACTATAGATGATTGAAGGTTAGCTATAGGCATATAGGAAGTGACTTGAATTGACTATATATTTGCGAAAGGTGTGTTTTTGTGATATACACTTTTTCTTTATTTCAATTGCATGCTACAAAAATTAAGCCGCAACTTTTTCAAAATTACATCACTGTAGCTAGAAGAGTTAAAAATAGAGTACGTACGCTGCATTCTTTTTTGCAGATATCGCATTTGTATCAAGCGCAATGTTCACTCCTTGCAGATTGTATTGCATTTGGAAAATTTCTGGGCAAGTTCGTGCACGAAAAGTCTCTTACAGAGCTCTATGGAGCTCTATTTATGTGCCCATCGCTCTTGGTGAAATCACGCGTAGGCTGATAATTGCAGTATATTGCAACCAACTCCGCTTAACCCATGAAGTAGTACCTACCTATAGGCTCATAGTGCATTTGATATCCAGCCTCCCAAGCTAGTAACTGATTCATTTGGACCACACGTTACTGTAGTTTACTAGAACTTGACTCAGTAATTTTTATGTTAAATTAATTAATTCTAAAATCCTTGAAATTAAAATCAAGATCTCGACTAAGATGCCTGCCACTTGAATCATGAATTAATCCTTGGTGCTTATAGCTAGGGCTAGTGATCTTGATCAGAGACCTAAATCTTAAACCCCCCAGCCACAGCCACCACTCGTTGATTTCGATTGATTTGATGGGAGTTCCCCGGATCCTCAGAACGTTAAATTCCTGAATCGGCATGCTTAAATCCTAAAATGGAAGGAGCAGCCCCAAAGCGGGTTAAGCAGTAAAATCATAGTACTGGGGATTTTCATTAAAATAATAAAAAAAAAAATTCTAAGACTATTGACGTAACGTAACATAAAATTTTAAACACAAAGTTATAAAATACGCGGGAACACCGGGGCGGACCAAAGTCAGTCTGAAGTTAGGCCTATTAGAATAATAAAAAAAAAATGGGTTGCGTTGCAATTAAGGTGGAGTTTTTGGCTTTTAGTAAAAATAAAATAAAAATAAAAATCATCTGGTTGGATCATAAAACGTGTTGTGCGGAGGAGGAGAGTAGACAAGTACTAGGAGAAAAGCACAATCTCAACTAGTCGTCTAAAAAACATGATAATTAAGGAATTGAAATGAAAGGAAAAAAAAAGGCCTACTTGGCAGATGGAGGAACCAGCCTTCTTGCCGAAATCTTCTTGTCGCCCCAAGCGACCAAGCTCGACACCAGGCCATGTGCCTGATGGAGCGCTCTAAACTCCTCCGCTCCACCTCTCGACCGACCCAACACATGGACGTCCGGTAGACTGTGTCTCTTTGTAACCTTGCGGATATGTGCCTGCAGCTGCTTACCGTGCGGGTGCTTGTCAAGCTCAACCACATAAGGTCTTGGGCTGATAGTGTACTCGTTTAAGAGCAAGTCGGTCAGGTATTTGGAGTCGGGACAGTGAGGAGTAGAGGAAGAAAAGATCATGATGGGGGCTTGTGAGAGGATGAGGAGGTACTCTTTTTCGGCGTCAAAGGGTTTACCGGGCTCCTTTGAAAGCTCTTGGGGTGTGAGTACAGGAGCGGTGCTGGGTTTAATAATGGCTAATAAACTGAGTTAGAAGGAGAAGGGTCAATTGGAGATGGTAGGAAGTAGGAAAGCTTACCTTGATGATTGTTGACAACAACGGGAGGTGCTTGGAAGAGATTGGCTTCGATTCGGTCATGTTCTTGGAAGGCGTTGATGCCGAGTTGAGAGTGTGGAAGGGCGTAGATGAGGAAGCAGATGACTAAAGCCAGTGTCGTAAGGCCCATAATGCGGGCGTACGGTGAAGTCATTATGATGTGGGTTGTGTTGGGTTGAAAGGTGAAATTAATAGATTAGTGAATTAAAAGTTGATATAATAACTGAAGAAAGGATTTAATTGTAAAAGAAAGAAAAAAGAAAGAGAATTCGAGGAAGTTATTATATATTTATAAAAAAAAATTGTAAGAAAAAAAAGTAAATGAAATAGGTTAGTACAAAAATAAATTCGCGTCTTCTCATAAAAAGTTCCCCACAAACAAAGTAATGAGAAAAACCCTGCAGTTGATCAATCAAGGGTTTTTTCATTCAATGACTAGGCCTTTCAAATATTTTTGCTTTTATAATAGGCATAGACCTGCTTTTAGACTTTTATACAGATCAAGTAGATGAAGTTCACAATATACAGATATCTCAAGAACCATGGACCAAAGAGAGAAAGCCTCAGACTTGCCTTTTAACGTCATCATACGTTGTGTGTGTTCAGCTATATAGTCACAGAAGCCAACCCAGATCTGAAAAACAACTAAAAAAAACACTCAAACACCAACCTAACCAACCATCGAGAAAAAAAGAAGCAATCCAGACACAGAGCTATGTTACATGTCCTGGTTACAAGCACCCACTTCCCCCCAGGTTTTTTCAAGTTCAAGTTCTGAATTGTCCATGGACATGGATTTCAAACTAGAAAACTCAAAAAAAAACCCGACGGCAAGGTTGCCTTAAACTTCACGCGGAAACATATGTACTACATACTCTCAACGGTCATCTGCCTATCTCTGTTGCTCTCGGTGTCAGGTGGTTTTGGTTTTCGTGTTGGTCGTTTCTCTTTTGCTGGGGTTTTTTTGGCCAAGTGCATATACAACAACACCAACGGTCAACAGTATCTCGTTCAATAATCATCACTGGCTTTCTTTTCTCTATAGATCTCTCTCTCGTCGATCTGCATCTTTAAGTTTTTGACAATGAAATGAGGGGTGTGCAATTGTGTAAGGTTGGTATAAAATATGGGTATACTAATAATTGGTTGAACTTTTTTTGTGAAATCAGTGATCCAGACTCTCAAACCTGTGGAGTTGGAAATATTGGATATTAGAAAGCAGGAAAAGATGGATGGTTTTGTTTATTGATCTAGCTAGGCTAGAGTCTATGTCGTCGTAAGCCTATAGAACTAGAATTAACACTAACACTAGCACTTGATGTTAGCTCACAAACTAGAGCCATCATAAGACGGAAGAATTCGTTAGTTCGCGTAGATATCAAGAAGTGCAGAGTGAGTTGTGTCGCCGCTTTTGAAACTAAAAATCAGTTACTAGACACCCTTACCCATGGCCACACAAAATAGCCAGCCTTTCAGAGCTAGTCGCCCACCACACATCACACCTAAATATCGGACATATACCTGAATATATATGAGATCTCAAGCTTTAATATCATAGGCAATGGCAGCCTACCTAGCTAGCTATAAATATGTATAGGATCTGAGATCGACAGCCAGGACCAGGCAGGCCTAGGGCTGAAGCATTGCATCAATACGCTTTGTTGATTGTCGATATTGTCGATTCGATCGTCTATATTTCTATATTTATGCGTAGATACGAATCAAGAAAGATAGCAAATACAAAAATAAAATAAAAAAAAAAACGATAAACGATCGCTCGTTTATATAATGAGTAGGACAATAGGCCGAACTGAAGGCCTAGGTCGGTGTATGAATTAATGTAGAGAACAATGAAATGAAATCAGAAAGTAAGGAAAGAAAAACAAAAAAAAATTGATTCAGCCGAGGATCGAACTCGGGGCCTCTTCGGATTTAATAGCTCACAGAAATGTGAACGAAGTGTGATAACCGCTACACCACTGAACCGTATTTGTGTAAAAAATAGAAATGAGGATTAACATAAAGCAAATATTGATTTAAGAAATTATGGAGTCATTTGTGGCGGAATTTGGTTTATTTTAATTCTAAATTAATCAATTAATTGAATAGTATTGTGTGGTGTGTTTGGGTGAATTTTGTGAATTTTTTGGGGGTCTTGAATTTGAGCAACAGCTTTTCCTTTTTTTTTTTTTTTTTTTTTTTTTTTTTGGCAATTTTTCCAACAATCTAAGCTTCTCTTAATTTAAGTCATAAATTAGGTATAAAAGTTATAGGAATTTTTATTTCAAAAGTTGGTGGTTGGAGGGGGTACAAGAGAATCCAAAGATGGCCACAGCTATCAGTAGTAGTGATTTGACCAAGCATTTTGTGTTGAACAGTAATTAAATGACTCTGAGGAGTAGAGAAACAGTTAAACATGTCTTTCCCAAGTTATTATCCTGTCTCTTTAAATTTCAAATTCCAATACATAGTTTATAGATATTTCTTCCAACAGATCCCACTGGATTGTCTCTCTTGCTTGTAAGATTTCTTTCCGTGGTCACAAAACCGTAAAGAATTTTTGGTATAAATCACCATTTTTATGCCATAAATAAACTCAGTTACACGATATTCTTTGAATTAATTCTATATTGTTCTAAAGCCATTGCGTGAGTGGAGTTTCCAATTACTTGCATTGCTCTAAATCCATGGCCTGAGTAAACATGACAAAAGCTTGACTTGTTCTCTATTTTCCTATATCCATGACATGGAAAATTAGTTGTAAGTGGAATTAATACAACTGGACTTGATTATCTCATTTTCTACTTTCAATGCCCGAGTGGAAATAAGAGACCCCGAAACCTTAAGTAATTTAAAGCTGTACGTGTTGGTTGTATATCTCACACAAAATATACGGAACCTGCCTGTATTCAATTAAATGGATACTTTAAAATGTACCATTAAATTCAAGTTTCATTCTTCCATGCACTCCAAAGCACCACTCAATTGACACACTTTGAATTCAACGATCAAAGACACATCACGAAATAATCCAGAGGTTACGCTAGTCGTCTGACCATGTGCTTTGAGTAAAGCTTATTGTAAACAAGTGTGGTACCTTGCTCTGGTCCATGTCAATTCATATTACAAATAGAAAGGGGAGGCAGACTTTATCCATGGAATTGACCCTATGGCCACAGCATCTGTATAGGAAATTCTAATGAAATCTACTGTTTCTAAACTTACTCTGCCATCAAGGCTGCTTCTACAAAGAGCTTATCTCCACTTGGAAAAACTTGATGCGCAACAGCCATTCAAATATCGGTACCGTGTCATACAGTCATTAATTTATAAGAAAATAGAAGTTACTTTAACGTTATTGCGTATTTCGTACAAAAGGTAATTCAAATGAATTTCAAATCTTCATCTCAATAAATGTTCCAGAGTTCAGGAATATAGTATGATCCTCCTTGCAATTATCAGGATATACTGTCCAAACGCATTAAACTGACTGCCAAACAAGTCTGTGAGCTCAGTATGAACTACATATTTAAGCAATTGACAAAAAACAAAAACAAGACCCTCTACCATTTGTTTGTCACTGTACTTGTTCAAATATATAGAACGTGACCTCATGAAAATCCACACTAGTGAATAAGACTCAATGGGACAGGGAAGAGAGATAAGGATGATCTCAGATCGATATAGGCCATATATACAAAATTCACAGATCACTTAAAGTTATACTTTAGAGTTTACCGTCATTCTCACTTTACAGAAACATGTCCAACTCTATTTGAGAACCAGAGCAAGACCGGCTTGTAACCGGAGAATAAATAGCTAGTGCAAACAGTTACAAGCTTTCCCAAGTAAAGCTAATGAACCAAGCTCAGGGAGCTGACTCAACCATTATTGTGGCTTAACCTTTTTGCTTGCTAGCTACTTTAATTGCAATAGGGCCTGAATGTAGCAACCCGCTGGAAAACTTAGATCTTGCGGCTTATTCTCCTTTATGAATCATGTCAACTACCCTGCTGAGAGAGATGGCCTATTGACCAAAAATTCATGGCAGGTTGCTCTATTAATAATGAAAACGCATGTAAGCCCTGGATCGTACTGGATCGTGCTGCAGAGCCTGTTTAAGGCAAGTCTTGTGAAAAACAAGCATCCTCTCCAAAAAAATCTGTAGGCTATTGTTTTTACTGAATTCACAAAGTCCTGTCTATGGGCAACCCTACTATGATTTCCGGCTTTTTATTTCACGGTTACAAACATTGAAAGCTTTGTAGATTATCTCATAACCCGCACTCTGCTTAAGTCCGAATATCATGCAATTATCAGACTGGCAAAGTTTGCTAACTTTTAAGCTTTCTTCGTATCGAACTCTCTTGGTAGCTAAACCTTCCCAACCACTCAAGCCCATAGTTTTTTTTTTTTTCATCTTCAATATATTTGACCGTTTAACGTGACTCAAAACCTCTAAGAATCGTCTCATTCCCGCTCTCCAGCTTACTCTTCACGGAGTACCAAGACCTTTGCTTGTGAAAATTCATGCTTGTTATAGGCCTAGCCGCCACGTGATTTTCTGATTTTGCCCATTCTTGCGGATCGAGGCGTGATTCTAGACCACCCACGTTCGTTCATGAAAGAATGTCATCTGTTGCAAATAGGCTAAAGTACATTGCGGTTGAGCCCAAAGGCAGGCATCTGTCGTCTTTGATCATTGCTCATGGCCTAGGTGACACTGGTGATGGATGGAGAAGTTTTGCACATTATCTGCAACAATTTCCGGCATTTCAAAACGTTCGAATCTTGCTTCCCCATGCTCCAATCCTAAAACTTGCTGGGTATGGTGGTCAGCGGATGCCTGCATGGTTCAATGTTTACAATGCTTCTCTTCCTCGAATACGAAACCCTCTAGGCAAAGAAGATACAGAGGGGCTCATGGCCTCAGTTGGCAAGCTTCAAGAACTGGTAGGGGAGGAGATTGAGATCAAAGGAGTACCGGCAGAGCAGGTTGTGCTAGGCGGGTTTTCACAAGGTGCTGCAGTCGCACTGGCCTCAGCAGCAACGCTTGATGTCAAGCTAGGAGGTTTCATGGCATTGAGTGGATTCTGTCCCATTGAGAGTCATCTTAAAGGAGCTCTATCTAAGATCAACCTGGATACGCCCATCTTTCAAGCTCATGGCACTGCTGACCAGGTGATTTCTTATCAATATGGTAAAGATTCATTTGCTTTTTTTAAGGAAACCTTGGGATTCAAGAACATGACTTTCAATAGCTATCCCTCCTTGGAGCACTCAACCTCGCTGGAAGAAATAACAGACGTGATTAAGTTCTTGGAGAGTATATTTACAGCTCGAGAGTCAAAATAGATGAAACTATAGATACCCACTTGTAATACTACATTTCTAGACCGAGACCCCTCGTTGACATTAATGCTTGAGTAATGTCCGCGGATATGCATTTTTTACCCTTGTAGAATATTATTGTACCCATACAAAACTATATGGATTCCAAATTTGTCCATAACCAACCATCCCCCAAAACTGAGGGTAGACCCAAACCTTCTTAATTTTTTTTTTTTTTTTTAAAGATTTCACAACTTTTTAGGTCTCGACCTGTCTCGTTTTATAACGTCTACATTTCAGCTTCAAGAAGATCTCAGTGGTGTTTAGACTTGTAGATTTCTTGGATTCTATGCACAAACCTGTTTTCGCACAAGAAACAGCAAAAATCACCGCAATAGACAGCGCCACAAGCAATATCGGCCAACCTCAACATATACCCCTTCAACCCACTTGGTTTAGTTGCAGCGACGAAGTTTTTTCCTCGTTTTTTCTACTTCTTCTCGATAATGGAGACTGCCCTTGGCAATCAGCGACCTTAATATGAGTCTAAACTCAGCTTCAAAGCAGAACCTGCCAAGCTCCTCCGTCCCGGCTCAAGGTTCTGAACCTTCCAAAGCTTCGAGGGCATCGTCTGGTTCAGCCTCTGCACCCAAAGATAATAAAGATGGCAACAAGCCTAAACAGTCTCGAAAACGAACGAAAACTGGCTGTTTGACATGCCGCAAGCGGTGAGTATTGGCTTTCTAGTATTGCTTCTTCTCTTTTTCTAACGTAACAGCCGGATTAAATGTGACGAAGGCAAACCAAGTTGTAACAACTGCCTCAAAGTAAACCGTGTATGTGAAGGATACAAGCAAAGACTCGACTTCCGAGAAGGGCTGAACGTACGACTACGTGGTCCTGACGTTCCACCTGGCCCTACCTTTCCAGTTCCTCTAGAAGTCGAGACATCACCACGAGCCCAAGAACCAACACCAATCCAGATAATCCAGCACAACCAGCCGATAGAACTCACTACGCAACAGAAAAAGAAGATATACCAAACCAAGTCTCAAGAGAAAACACCACCTGCTATTGAAGAAAACTTGAGCGCACCTCCTCAACAACAAGGATTTAGATTTTCGGCAGCACCAAGCAATATTCGGCTTCCGCCCCAGTTCAGCCCGATGGATATGGCCAATGGAGCCACGTACCAAATAGACAACTCTGGTGCTTATCCATCTCCCGCACCGCTGGGTTCGCCAGGCACCGAGTTTCCAGACAAGTCCACCCCATTGCACAATTCATTACCTCAACTGTTGACTCAAATCGCAGCTCAAGGCGCTTCCCAAAACAACACAAATATCACTCTTTATGCACCATCTGCCTCCAACTCACCCCTTACTGTCGACAAGGTCTTTTTCATCTTTGACTACTTTTATCGAAACTTTGGGTCAAGCATGACTCCCATGCCTCGGGTTCCACTGAACCCTAATATTCTCATCACCTCTAATGAAGATAGACGCGGATTGGAAAATTTCTGGACCTATGACGCTCCGCTAATGGCATTAAACAATCCGCATGTTTTGAATGCCATTCTGGCACTAGCTTCTGTACAGTATGCAAATTCACCGGAGGGCCGTGGGGCTGATTCCAAAGAATTCAATAGCATGACTTACTACCATAATGCAGTTAGAGGACTGCGCGAGGATATCATGCTCCAACGGTTTCCAAATAGTCTAGCAGCTCTGACAACAAGTCTTTTGCTGGCATTTTTCGAAACTATGGATGGCGACCTTGTTAAGTGGTTTCTCCACATGAGCGGGGCACGAGACATAATTGTTGCGCTGGATATTGGAAGCATTGCAGCTGGCGCGCAGAGAGTCTACGCCAATGGCGTGCCAAGCAACCTTTCACCACACGACATTTCCGCAGTCCAGGTTTGCGATCTATTAAATTCTTACTTGCATATGGAGCTCATGCAGAGCGTTATTGGACGTTCCAAGCTGTTGCTTCCTTTGGAATTCTGGGATCAGGTTCCATGCCGCCATGGCAAAAATCCACGACTGTTTGCCTACGACCTTCTCTTGCGCCATACCGCCCGCCTTTGCCGATTCGTTGCCATTGACGCAGTCCGCAAAGAGAAATTATACGGTCCAGTCCCTGGTTCCCCAGCTCCTCCCATTCCTTCACAAAACGCCCCATCGCCTGTCAGCCCTGATGAAGAGCACGATTTGGACACTGCACGAGTAGAATGGGAAAGTATCCGAGGATCACTCCTTGACTACCAAACCCAGTTCGCTGCTTTCCTGACTCCTCTTCCTCCACAAGGACCGCCAATCATGTCTCCTTTTGGACCTCACTACACATATGCTTCATCATATGATCACTTCCTGGTGTGTTTCCTTAACATGAGCTGGCTCATCTTGATTCGCAATAATCCTGATGTACCTGCTCAGGGATACCAAACCCTCCGGTTCACTGCTCAGGAAGGCGTTCCATACATGCTCAACATTTTAAGGTCGCTTCCTCCCACGGTGCCGTACAACATTGGCCATATTGGAGAGGAGAACTTGAATGACGGCCAAGTTGTGCGTCTAGTCATAGACAGCTGCGTCCCGATATTCTTTGCCGCTGTCCAGGTCCGCGAGCCGCATCAACAAGACTGGATCATGAACTGGATAGATGCATGCCATAAATACACAGGCTGGAGTACATGCGAGCGCATCCAGCTAGGCATTAAAAAGGCATGGACGTTCCAAAAGGCAGCAATCGCGGAAATGTCCCCCAGCGCCCGCAGCACTGTTTTCTCGCCATTGACCAGTCTCGCCAGCCCCATCACATCACCACAACCGTCATCATCAAGGCAAAACTCAATTGGTGAAAACACACCGTCGTCAACGCATTCACAACTTTCGCCTGGACCTTCTGAAGGTGACACCCCAGAAGATAAAGGCAAGCAAATATTGAACGCCCGTGGTCTTTTGCATTAATATTAAGCAGATATCTAAATACTTTGATTGTTTGTAAAGCACAACATATGCTTAATCAGCATTAATAATCAGATTATGTCATTTTGCCCACCTAAAAATTTTTCCTCCCAACTCCTGCTCCCAACTTCCCAAGAGAAAAAAAAAATATATATTTTTGGACGATCCGAAATTTTTCATACCTCTTCTCATACATAATTGCATTTCAAAAATTATAATGGTTAAACGAAAGAGAGCTGCTTTGCTGCCTACGAATATTGCTCTGCTGCAGAACTTGGTCCGCAGAGACCCTTTGTCGTACAGAGAAGAATTCTTGCTGCAGTACCGTCACTATGAGTCTCTGAGAGATATCTTCATGGCCAACCCCAGTTCTGATGAGGGAGCTGCTGAATTCAGCGACCTGGTTGGATTTGTGTCCCAGGTCTGTGCCTGTTACCCTAAGGAGACTGCAGAATACCCAGCTGAGCTGGTCAAGATGCTGAGCGAGCACCACCACGAGCTGCCAAACGACCTACGTGAGAAAATGGTGCAGTGCCTCGTCATGCTGCGCAACAAGGAGGTTATCACATCAGAATACTTGATCCAGTCGGTGTTTCCATTGCTGATTGCGACTTCGTCAAAAACTATGCGCTCCCAGATCTACAGTGCGCTGGTGACGCTCATCAAGACCGCAAACCAGGGTGCAAAGAACCAAAAGCTGAATCGACAAGTCCAGGCTTTGCTGTTCAACTTGCTAAGTGATTCCGAGTCAAATGGTCTGTGGGCTACTAAGCTGACAAGAGAGCTCTGGAGACGTGGTATTTGGGACGACTCGCGTGCAGTTGAAATCATGACCCAGGCTGCCCTTAGTTCAAATCTCAAGGTTGCCAGTTCTGCAGCTCGTTTCTTCTTGGGAGGTGACAAAGAAAGAGACGAAGCTCAAGAAAACCCATCATCAGATGAAGATAACGAGATTGACATGGCTTCTTTGAAGCATCGTATGTCTGTCAACAAAAAGACAAGTAAGCGCGGCAAGAAGATGGAAAACGCCATGAAGTCACTGAAAAAGAAGAACAGCGCCAAACACTCCGCTACATACCTCAACTTTTCAGCTATTCACCTGTTAAGAGACCCACAAGGATTTGCTGAAAGCATGTTTTCCAACAACCTGAGCGGAAAGAACAGCAACAAGCTCAACCTCGAACAAAAAGTTCTCTTCGCCAACCTCGTTTCCCGTCTTGTCGGTGTTCACAAACTCATTCTCTTGGGACTCTACTCCTTCTTTTTGAAATATCTGACACCTAAGCAGCGGGACGTGACCCAGTTCATGGCAGCTGCTGCTCAGGCTTCGCACGACCTGGTACCCCCTGAGGCTATCACACCCCTGGTCCGCAAAATTGCTGACGAGTTCGTGAGTGATGGTGTACAGGCTGAGGTGGCCGCCGCTGGTATTAACACGATCCGTGAAATTGTGGCTCGTGCCCCGTTGGCTATGGACGCCCCTCTTTTGCAGGATCTGACAGAGTACAAGGGATCCAAGTCCAAGGCTGTCATGATGGCGGCCCGAAGTTTGATCTCCCTGTACAGAGAGATTGCACCTGAAATGCTGCACCGCAAGGACCGTGGTAAGGTTGCAACTATGGAAATGTCTGCTGGTGAGAACACCGAGGTTAGATACGGTGTTGAGACCAGCAACGTTACAGGTATCCAGGGCTTGGATCTGCTGGCCAAGTGGCGCGATGAGCAAGAAAAGGCAGTGGACGAGAACGGTGAAGAAGTGGAAGAAGATGACGGCTGGGAGGTTGACAGTGATGTTGAAAGCGACAGTGATAGCGAAGATGGCTGGATCAACGTTGAGAGTGATAAGGAATACAGTGTCTCTGACAGCGAGGATGAAGGAAACGAGAACAAGAAGCCCAAGCTCACCAAGCAAGAGCTGCAAGAGGCTGATGAGAATGCCTTCCTGACGCTTGCCTCGTCACGCGTTCTGACGCCGGCCGATTTCGCCAAGCTTGACGAGCTCAAGATGGCGGCCGGCCTTGAGAAGGTCATGGGCACACGCAAGAACGAGAACGGTTCAGCCAGAAACGAAGACACTGTCGACGTCAACACCCTGATTGGACCCCAGAAGTTCAAGCAGCTGCGTGAGGAACGTATTGCCGCCGCAAAGGAAGGCAAGGAGGGCCGCGAGTTTGGATCGAGAAAGGGCAAGATTGAGGGAGCACATTCTACGACTAACCGCGAGAAGGCGCGCAAGAAGAATTTCATGATGATGATTCACAAGAAGGATGTGCAGGGCAAGGCCAAGCGCAGTTTGAGAGACAAGCAGCGGTCACTGCGGGCTCATATTGAAAAGCAAAAGAAGAAGGGCTACTAGATTTTATAGAAACAATTCATTATTTCAATCACGCTTTAGTTGTCTTCGAGTTACGATTTCAGCAAGTCTGTTGAGTCCAAACTGGCGATTGACCATGATTCTTAGTAGGAACGTAGGTAGCAGGTTGGCCAAGAACCATAGGTAGAGCCATCCTTTGCCTTCCCAGATGGTTTCCTTGGTTGTTGTGCGCACACAGACCTCTCCTACAATGCTTTTAGCAAAGACGTCAGCCGGCATTGGGCCATACCCTTTTGCCATAGATCGGCGCAAGGCGACAGCATCTTCAATGTCGTAGTAGATAGACCCGTCTGGCAACGGTCTCGTATCCGCAATATTAGACTCAACAGCGGCCACAATCAAAGTAATCACCTTAACTTTAAAAGGCATCATTTCAACGCGCAGAATGTCCGAGTACTTGTTCATAGCTTCCTTGGAAGCGGCGTACATTGATCCAAACGGAAACGCGACCTTGGACGCAATTGAGCTGGTCTGAACTACAGTTCCTTGGGCACTGATAAGCAATGGCAAGAACTGAGTCGTAACCCTCACAACACCAAAGAAGTTGACCGCAAAACAGTCTTCAACCACCTTCATGGTCAAGTCAGACGCCGGAAACGTGCATGACACGCCCGCGTTGTTGAACAGAAAGTCCAACTTCCCACCTGCCAACTCTGCCACTTCGTCATACATGCTCTTGACACTCTCGTCACTTGTCACGTCCAGCTCAAAGACATGAACACCCAAAGCTTTGAGGTCAGCCATCTCGGCCAGTCTCCTAGCTCCACCAAATACCTTAAATCCTGCAAAGTACATCTATAGTTAGCACCTATTATGAATACAGTCTAAAGTCGTACCTTGGGCATAAAGTTCTTTGCATAGCGCTTTGCCAATGCCTGAGGAGGCCCCAGTGACCAGAGCTGTTTTTTGACGTGTTACAGCTGCCATTGTCCAATTTTCTGATATTTGTCAAGAGATAAAGAAGAGAAAGCAAACTAATAACGGTATGAAATATTTGAAGCTAGTCAGTGTGTGCCTATCTTAAAGTGGAAGCAAGCAGTGACCATCACGCAGGAGCCGTTCAACTAGCACCCACCAAACGCCGTCACCCTTGGCCACTATCCTAGGATACCAGCTAAGCACAGCTCTGTTTTCATCTGTAAACGGCTTTCATGATAAAAGATCATGTCAAAAGTTAAAAAAAAACGACATCAGCAGGATTTGAACCTGCGCGGGAAATCCCAATTGATAACCTCGACGTTTCTATTCGAGTCAATCGCCTTAACCACTCGGCCATAATGCCCAATTGTTCCAAAATGAAAAACGCTTGAACATATAAAGTCGACAAAAGATTAACTCATCTCAATTTTGTTATTTTCGGCCAATTTCGTATTGATACGTGTTATTTCCATTTGAAAATAAAAGGTTAAGTGTGAAATAGTTTGAACTATCATTGAAAGCTAATCAATAAGTTGAAAATTCAAGCGTTGTTGAGTGGTTTGGCCATTCGGGGGATTTTGTATGGAGCGTATGAAAGCTCATTGGCCTGAGTCAATGACTATGAATGTACCATCAAACAATTCCACATGCTGCTTTAACAATTATTTGTCAAAATTAATTAGTTCACAAATTTAGTGCAATTCTCAAGCTCTGAAGTTCCTTTTTTCGCCCAGCCTGAAAGTAAACCAGCGTAGCTCAGTAAGAAAAGATACAAGCTCAAACAGTCAAACCTGACGGTTCCAACTCAATCCTTATATTTTTCATGAAAATTATCTTTCTGCTACATAATCGGCATTATTTCATGAAAAATTCACCAAAAATTGCAGGCTAGTCCTAAATATGGGCGATCTCAAACACCCAAGAGCCAATAACCTTTTTAGCAGTGCTCAAGTTGGGACATATTTTTCACCACACATCTTTCCACCTCTTCCTACCATTCAACCACCAACGACATCACCATGCTCAAACGCGGGGTTGGCAGGCTTAGCTACAGCCCACTTCATGCGAGTATCAGGGCAAGTGTTCAAGCACGACGGATCTTGCCAAGGTTGGCGCCGTTCTCGACTGTGATTGAGAAGAACCAGGATGAGAAAGTGCCATTGATCAACCATCTCAGGGACCGCAACTTGGTCGCCAGTATAACAGGGTATGTGAAATGGATGGCTGATGTGATAGAGCTAATGAGAATAGAGAGTCGCTGCAGCAGGTCATAGAGCAAGAAAAGATTACGGTGTACTGCGGTGCGGACCCGAGCGCGGTGTCCCTGCATGTTGGAAACTTGATTCCTTTGATCATTCTGCTCCATTTCTACATCCGGGGTCACAATGTCATCGGTTTGGTAGGTTCACTTAGTAAATTACGAAAATTAAATGCTAATTGGTAGGTCGGAGGAGCTACGGGTGAGGTCGGCGATCCGTCTGGCAGAAGCACAGAGCGCAAACAAATGGAAGCCGCCGAGCGGTCCAACAACGTCGCCCATATCCGGTCCCAGCTCGAGACCTTTCTTGTAAGAGGTAAAGAGTACGCTGCGACAAGGGGCTACGCTGGTTTTGGAACTGCAACGACTCGTAACAACGCAGACTGGTGGCGCGATATCAAGATGCTTGAGTTCCTGGCAACCTACGGCCGCCACATCCGCGTCGGCCAGATGCTGGCCCGTGATAGCGTCAAGAACAGAATGGAGTCAGAACAGGGCATTGGGTTTAACGAGTTTGCGTACCAGATTTTGCAGGCGTTTGATTTCTGGCATCTGCATGCTCATGAAGGGTGCAAGCTCCAGGTGGGCGGCAATGACCAGTGGGGAAACATTACCGCAGGTATTGACTTGATCTCGAGACTGAGGTCAGAGGCCACCAAGAATAAGACAGAGGGTAAGCTGCCTAGAGCTGCCAAGGAGCAGGACCCAGCGTATGGTATCACCGTGCCGTTGCTGACGACGCCGTCAGGCGAAAAGTTTGGCAAGTCGGCGGGTAACGCGGTGTGGATTGATGCGAGTCTGACCAAGCCATACGAGCTATACCAGTACTTTATCAGGGCACCTGATTCTGTAGTCGAGACGTACCTCAAGATGTTTACACTGCTGCCGATGAGCACGATTGCTGAGATCATGGCCGAGCACAGCAAGGACGAATCAGCTAGACTTGCGCAAAAGGCGCTGGCTGAGGACATTACAGATTTGGTACATGGTTTAGGAGCTGGTGCGCGGGCCAAGATCATGTCGTCGATTGTTTTCCCGACAGGTGCTGACAGTGTGTCAGCTGCAGACGTTCTTGAAGTGTTTAAAGCCGAGAACATGCTGCAGACACTGCCAAAACAGAAGGTTGTCAATGCACCATGGAGAGACGTTATTGCCGAGTTGACCGGCAAGTCAAAGTGTAAGTTTTATTTGCGTTTAAGGTGATCTAAGAACTAACGAAAATAGCCGAAATTGCACGGCTCATGAAGAGCGGTGGAGTGTACCATGGCCTAGAGCGAGTGCAAGTCAAGCCCGGCGAGATTGCTGAAACCGATTTGGTTGACGGCAAGTTACTGCTGATTAGAGTTGGCAAAAGTACCTACCACGTTGCCGAGATTGTAGAGTGAGTAAGGGCGCTTTAGATTGAGTTATAAGACTCTTGTACATATTATTAAATACTTTTTGACAATCTTGAAGACAAATTGTGGAAGGCAAAAAAAGGGTGTCACAAAGTCGATAAGGAGCACGGCTGAGAAGACCAATAGCCTACCCCAACCCACCATTTTTATCCGCAGTAAACACAAGTAAATTAAAAACAAAAACCTGATCTTACAGCATACAACCAATCTTGCTTTCGTTTAACATCTCTACCGCAGCAAAGCGACCCAAAAACCCATTGGTACTGGACTGGCATTCGTTTTGTTTTGTTTATTGATGAAATAAAATGGGACGCTGCAACTCGTTCGTTGCCTTGGTACTGGCAGCCGCAACTGCGTTGACCCCCCTGTTCGGAGCGAATCCCGTAGTGGTTCAGGCCTACCAACAACTGACCGAGGCTGACTTGAAATGGATTGCGCAGCGCACGGACACGACTGACGCTAACGGTGATGGGCATCTTCTTGACCCAGCCAACACCGCCGGCCTGCTTGAACCTATTCTGAAGGTCAGGCTGCCAGGCACACCCAACTCAGCCCAAGTACGGGCCCACTTTGAAGCCTTCTTCAATGGCACCTCCACAACAAGCACCAAACTCGGCACGCCCGACAGCCCCTGGCGGTTCGAGGTCGACGCCTTCCAGGCCGACACCCCTGTGGAAGCCAACGTGAGCTTTGCAAACGTGGTTGCGACAAGAGACCCGCCGGGCGCGGTTGATGGGGAAGTGGGCCGGCTGACACTGGTAGCTCATTACGATTCCAAACGGGAACCGGACGGGTTTATAGGTGCGGTGGATAGCGCTGTACCGTGTGCGCTGATTATGTGGATTGTGAAGCAGGTGGACGCTGCGCTGACCGCCAAGTGGGCTTCTGAAGGGGCTGCTGCTGAAGCACGTGCTAAAGGTGGTGCGAAAGGGCTACAGGTTTTGTTTTTGGACGGCGAGGAGGCGTTTAAAGAGTGGACGGCTACGGATTCGGTGTACGGGGCTCGGCACTTGGCCACGGCTTGGGACGAACCTAGTTTTGGACCCACGTCGGTGCGGCGTAGTAGGCTGGACTCGATTGACTTGTTTGTGCTGCTGGATTTGCTCGGTGCAGCCAGCCCACGAGTACCAAGCTACTACAAGCATACCGACTGGGCCCACCGCGAGCTGGGCAAGCTGCAAACGTTATTCCAACAATTAGACACATCTTCTTCTTCTAAAGGCACGCGCAGCGACTCCAAATCCAAAACCTGGTTCCCACGGGACACGCAATTCCCGCTCGCTGGCCAAATCGGGGACGACCATCTTCCGTTTTTCAATCTCGGAGTGCCTGTACTCCACTTGATTCCTATTCCGTTTCCAGCGCAGTGGCACAAGATGGAAGATGATGCGGCGCATTTGGAGATGGAGGCGGTGAGGGAATGGGCCAGGATTATGGGTGCTTTTGTGGCAGGGTATATGGAAGTAGGCGGGTTTCTGGGCAAGTAATTCACATTGCAAAGAGAGAGAGAGAAAAAAAAAAATGGGAAGAGCAGAGAACGAACAGAGGGGAGTGTTGCATAAAAGAAGACATGAGTTGAAGGAATGTGGGAAGAATTCTTAAGGGAAGAACAAAATGGGAGAAGACTCGAGGTGGATATGGTTTATGAGAATAACCAGGCCAAACAACGACGTTAGGACAAGTCTATAATCCAGTCCCTGACCGTGTGTCACAAACACTCAAAAAGCTCTTGAATCATGAGCTAAATCCAAAATGTAAAATCTGCAAAAGTACAGAAAGATAAAAAGGAGGAATAACATAATAAGGTAATGTAAGTTAGTTATTATACAAAGGTCTATTTACTTCTTTTTTTTTGTTGGTATAGTGTTAATATTAGTAGTAGATTAGATGACATTGCCTTTTAGTTGGCTATTAGATGGGGGTTTGCCGTTGATTTGCTGCTTTTTCTTAGTAGTAATTAGTTCCAAGCCGATCTTTTTTTCTTTCGTTTGTCAAGCACACTGCCTTTAAGATGTGTTCATAATTAGAGTCGACACCCTCTTGCCATTATCAAATTCCTGGTAGTAGTAGTAGTAGTAGTAGTAGTAATAATAATTAAATTAGTTGTTGTTGCCATTGCTGTAAGGCTTAATTGTTCAACGTCTTTTCTCGCGTCAACCCTCCCTTGGTATGCCTAAAAAACTTCATCCCCATCCACGACACAACACACCACACCCACGCCGCCACCCCCGTCATAAACACCAGGCACCAATAATAACCAGGCACCGGCACACCTGTCTCCTTCTCATACGACGCCCCACCATGCACCGGCAGCGGCACCCCCTCTGGAGACCCATAATCAGTCAAGTGTAAAGCGTAAGGCAAACCAGCGAGACCCGGGAACAAGTAAACCCACAGATCGAGCATGGCCCCAATTCCTAAAATTACAATGACCCAGGTGCTGATTAAAAGCAGCCAACCCCAGGTTATGAGCGACTGGGGTGAGGCTGGGGTATGAGGAGCGGTTAGTGAGACGTTGACGTTAGCGGGGTCAAACCGTTGTAGCAGGCCGGGCTGACGATGATGAGCGGAGGCTGACATGTCATGGGACGACGTGAACGACGCTGCGGACACCACCGATGCCAACGCAGCTGCATCTGACGCCGTTCCAAACGTAGGCGACTTGTTGTCGTCAATAGCAGACTGGATCGCGGTCACTTTATGTAACGTCAACCCGCTATTATTAGAGTGCTGCAACTGGAACGACAACAAGTTAGGACTGCTCGCCGCCAGCCGTCGTGGCCCCAAATGCTTGTATAATTCTCCTCCTCCATGGTTATGAGTTGGTAGCAAATCAACTGCCCCATACGTGGGCCCCGTCAAATCCACATGCCGAGCCACCACTACCGCATTACCCAGCTGCTCTGCTTTATACAGCACCGTAGGAGAGTTTGCATTGGGATCTCCACACACCCCGAAAAACGGCACTCTGAGCGACCGTTGCACCAGGCTCTGCGCTGACTTTTTGCGGCGGTGCCCTCCATTACCACCACCATTTCCTCCTGTTGCTGTTGTGTCTCCGCCGTTGGCAGTAGCGCAGGCAGCTAGATGCACAAATGAAATACGGGGGTCCAGGTGGTTTGAGTACGTTTTGATGAGCCGTTTATATTGGGGCAGAAGCAATCGCAACGAAATCAAAAGAGAAGAGTCGTCAATGGCAGCAAGTAGAGCCGCGACTAAAAGTTCAAGGACCTCGGGAGCTTTTTTAGTAGTTTCAAGGCAAGTTACTAGACATGTGTTAGCATTCATAATAAAAAAACCACCATTTATAACCAATAGCAGAGCCAAGCAGCATAGACCAACTTACAATCAAACTCGACGCCATGAAAGCACTGGACTCTTCCTACTCCTACCACCATTCTGACCCCCGTTTCAACCACCCCCGATCCAGACCCTGAACCTGATCCTGATCCTGTTACCATGCTTTTAGCAAACGCACCTTTGAGAGCCACTCTCAGTATCAAGAACGAGTTATGCTTGGCTATATTATGAAACGAGAACTGCCATGTTGATTTCAAATGGCGGCGCAGACTAGTATGTTGATTATGCTGTTGTAGTTGATGTAGTTGATTTGGGGTATGACTTTGAAGATGGGTATGATGGGTATGAGTAGCTGATGATACAACTTCTGAATTCAAGAAATGCGAGTCTATAATAACAGCATCTGTAAAGTAGACAGTATCAGGCTGAATCGGTGTGTCTAGTGCTGTTGTTGTTGTTGGTGGTGGTGGTGGTGTCCCTGATCCAGATGCAGTTGCTGAGATTGAAGTTGAAGTAAAACCAGATGAAATGGCTGATCGTGGTATTTGGTGTGTAGATGTTGAACTAAGAGTAGGTGTCATGGTAGGGATGAGTTGTGACGTGTGAGAGTCATTTTTTGGTTTCATATGTGTTGTGGATGTATGGGTGTTGCGGATGAGGTGGATGATTTTTTTTTTTTTTTTTTTCTTGTCGATTTCAGTGGTTGTTGTGGATGGGGTGTGTGTGTGTGTGTGGGAGTTGTGAAATATTTAGTGGGAGAATAATGCCCATACTATTTTTTTTGCTATTATACTATTGTAACAATACCCTAAAATGTAATAACTAAATAATATGACAGTTATTTATATTTTATTAAATTATTCACTATTTGAGTTATTACATTTTAGGGTATTGTGAATAACTAGTAGTACTGATTTCAAATGTTATTATAAAGTTATTTGTGTGGTTGTTATTTGTATGGATATTATTATTTTTACAACTACATTAAGTCTAAATATAAAATTCAATACCATACATGATGGTTAAACTGGGTAGTCTCGGTGATTGAACTCCATAAAATCTCAACTGCTCTACATTTACCAGTTAATGGTCTACCCATAGGTTTATCTTATCGACTGATACATGTAACAGTGTCTAAGACTGTTTTATCCGAGTATTATTGTCTTTGCTATTTTGTCTCTGAATATGGTATGATACTCTACCATATCCATCATACTTGTTGCCTTTGCTCTTGAGATTCTTTTGATGGTCAAGTTGAAACGAGTGATAACCTACGACAGACCAGCATTACACCTTGATAACTTGAACTGTCAGATCATAGTCATGGAGGGGCAATTGCCATAATACCATATTTATATTTATGGGTGGCAAAAATATTGAGATTTTACTTACATGACAAGATGATTGTCATGGTCTTTGGAGGCAACATTTAGATTGTGATAGTACTGACAAGATGTTTGTAATAATAAATTTAATAAGGCAGCATAACAACAGAGTGTTTGTAATGCACAGACCATTAATTTATATAACACTCGGTTTGTGATCAATTGATTGATAGAAAGTAGAATGACATAAGGTGCCAGGTCATTCTGAGTCATCAACATATTTTACTATAAAAAGTTCCACGCTAAACCCGTTTTGGACAATGTGCAGTTGCCCCCCCTTTGTTTGTCCTTTGTTGCCATGCCAACTATTACTGTAGAACTGTTCTACAGTTAAACCGACCATCTCAACCATACTAACAGCCATTTTCCTTTCTTTTTTTCAACCATGGTAGTTGTTCTACATTTATTTTTTCCACATTTTTCCATTTTCTCTCTTCTCTCTTTCTTCTTCTTCTTCTTCTCTTCCTTTCTCTTTCTCTTCTTCTTCTTCTTCTCACTTCTTGTCTTCTTGTCAACCACTTGTCTTGCCACCTTTTATACATCTTCAACCACTACCACTACCAAACCACCAACACCATCTCCAGCTTGAAACTCATTCATTTATAATAATTATAATAATACCCTTTCGATAATAATAATTAATAGCAAAAATGAGCTCGGCTGTCCCCATCGACATCTCTTACCAGCGCTCAAATACCCAGTTCCAGGCCCAGCAGCCCCAACGGTTCCGTAGAGAGTCCATGGCCCATTCTCAAGGTATGGGTGGTGTCTCTTGGGGTGGTATCTCTGTCAATTCATGGCTACGTGATGAGTAAGTTGTTCTTTTTTTATTGCTTTGCTTTGCTATCCTAACTACGCTTTTGCCACTACTACCATTTCAACCCTCTCTTTTGTCATCTGTTTTTATATTCCATCACTTCCATCTCCATTTTCTTTACAATCTCATTCTATTCCTCTATCAAAAAACCGTTGCCTTGACTTATGGCTGGTTAAACCACTAATATTGCCTCTTGGTGTCCCCCTACCTCTGCGTCTCTTGATTTGGTAGTTTTAGCAACTTACCCGCCCCATCGGCTCACTTGCTTACCTCATTTTTTTTCTAGAGTCATGTTTCACAACGCCCCTCCGCCTCCAGTCTCCATGTCCCCCATCCACTCCTCGTCCTACCTGCCAAACCTCGAAGCCGACTTTTGCAAAAACTACTCGTGCTGCGGTCAGATTCTCCCCAATCTCCACGACCTGCTAAGGCACTATGAAGAAGCCCACATCTCCCCCTCACCCCCCATTGAGCCCCCGGTCATTCGCCGCATGCAGTCCCTCGAGGCCGTCTCTACAAACGAGGTCTTTATTTCTCCAGACTCGTCCATGCCCGGCACCCCCATGACCCTCGACGAGGACGAGGAAATGTGCATTGACGATCCCGCCCGCCACCTCTATGTCATGGAGCGCGGCGAGCACAAGCCCTTCAAGTGCCCCGTCATTGGCTGCGACAAGACCTACAAGAACCAAAACGGACTCAAGTACCACCGCCTCCACGGCCACCAGAACCAGACCTTGCATTTGAACGACGACGGCACCTACAGCGTCATCGACCCATTGTCCAACGCCCCTTACCCAGAAGGCATGGAGCTCGAAAAGGACAAGCCGTACCGGTGCGAGGTCTGCGGCAAGCGGTACAAGAATCTAAACGGGCTCAAGTACCACCGAGGACATTCTACGCATTAAAAAACAATTCCCCCGTCTTGAGTCTTGACGCTTGGCCTAGGTCATGGTTATTTATTAGATTGTGTTTTCTGTTTTGTTCCCCTGTTGTTTTCCTATTTTTATGATGTGATGTGTTGGTCTCAGCGCTTGTTGCTGTGTATATCCAACTGACGTTTCTGTGATATTGTGTGTTTGTGGCGTGTCTGTCTGTGTCTATGGGTGTGTGACCCTTAAAAGTTCTTGTTTTTTTTATTATTTCTCTTTTTTTTGAAGCCTTTTTTGTTTGCATATTTAGTTTGGTTTGTTCCTTATTTCCTATGGACTTTTTTTTATTTTGTGTCCTTTTTTTTTTTTTTTTTTACTATTCCTATTATTTTATTTTTATTATTTTTATTATTTTTATTATTATTACTATTCTTTTATTCCTGTTATAGCCCTGCACCTGCCAAAACGGTTTGGAAAATGCCGTTAACTGAGCTAAGAGCAGATCTAGGCATGAAACCGAACTATAGACCGTTTTTTTGAGGAATAAGCGAGAGAAGACCGGTTTTAAAACCCCGGTTTATGAGATACACTTGATACCTTTGATAGGCTAATGAGATGCCTAAAAACTAGGCTAGCTAACAACGGTCTACAAATGCTTATAAATTTGTCTGAGGGGAAAAGGCATTAAAGCATTAAAGCATTAAGGAAAGAGAAAGAGTAGATCAAGGCACCAGTAATCGGTATCGTGGCAAGTTTGGGCCATGCCCCCATAGGTCAATAGACCATGTATTGAACCAAATAGTTGACATTACAAGAATGAAAGGCATAAAGAAGGAGGAAAGGGAATGGTAGCGGGCGGGGGATTAATATGAGGATAGATAGATAAATCAAGTCAATTGGGTATTGTGAGTTAAAAGAGAATTGAAAAGAGCATTAAATTAAGAATAGCTTTGAAATGTAAAACGGTTAGCAGGCATCTGAAGTAAATTGAGTCTTTTGGAATCATTAGCATGAAAGTTATGAAGTTATGGATGCCAAACCAGTTAGGCGGTTTTTGGCCTAATGGCATTTATATAAACTAGTAGCTAGCCAGAGAGCCAGGTAGGTTTATAGAATCAAGTTCTTGAGAACCATTACAAGAACACAAACTCAGCAATTGGAAAAAACCCCTCTGTCTTTTTATTTGTTTATGAGGGAATCATCTTCAATTTTTCGATAGCTAGTGAGTTTGGACCTTGATATTCATTTTATTTAACCAGTCTGATTCTGATTCTGATTCTGTAGTTAGATGTCTATAGGTGTAGTTGAAAGAGTTAATGTTAAAATTCACAGGTTGTAAATAACATATCTCAATATCAATATCAAGTCTTTTTTTTTTTGTAAATTATAACTATATCAATGCTGGCACAAACTTCAAAATCACTTCACAGATATCTTATCTTTGGAAACCATGTTTTAATTGATTTTTAAATTTGTACTAGTTCCAATTATAAGAACTAAGTACTGGTTGGTTATCAGATATTGATTGGGCTTGTTATTAAAGTACAACTATACTTGAAAAATAGTCAACAACAGAACAAAGTAGCTTTAGGCCTACAGTCGTTATCATCATTCTCTCTAAACTCAATTCCGTTTCTACATTTGTTCAAACCTTTCACTTTTTTCTATATAAAGCTGCAGACCTTATAACTATACACAAAGAAAAACAAACTGCAGTGTACTATCAAAATTATATGTAGTTACTGTATCGAATATTGTACTATCCTTAATCCCTTACATTAATTTGCAATTGTCAATATTAATTTTTGAACTTTGTATGATGTAGTATACCAGTAGCTGGTAAATTTAACAGTTTAGATAGGCCTACACAAGGAGGACAGGTAAATTTAACAGTTTAGATAGACCTACAGATGAAAGGGCGCTGGTAAATAACGTACCTTATAGAGTATCGTACTGAAAGAACGAACAGTACTGATCAAACAAAGTAACAACATTTCACAATTCATTTCAAAACATGTAACCTATATATGCCAACATGCCATCTACCATTCATCACCTCTAGCTCTCTCACCATCAAAGCTACACTCTCTCATAAAACAACACATACGCGTTCTTGTTCACAACATCATCCAACCCCACCTTAACCCGCACCCGCGTATCATCAAACCCACACCACCCAAACGCCCTCCCTCTCTTAACATACGCCGTATAATGTCCCCCCTTTAAGGTCCCAAAATGATTCGCAACCGCGTATAACCGGTATCGGAATGGCGGGCTCTGGTACGGCCGTCCTCCCACCGACAGCGTTTGCATCCCCGTGGCAGGGAGCCAGTACGGCAATAGATCGAGCTCGTGCGAAACGGGGTACCGCACAAACGTGCCCAATTTATTGGTGCCCCCGCTGCTACCGGCCCACCCTAAAAGACCGCCCCCGCCGCCGTGCTGGAACCTTTTCAGGTGGATGATTAAAAAGTCAGGAAGCCGGCTGAGGCGCATGGTCTTGATGGTGGCTTGTCGCTTCTTGCACTTGGGACAGTTCCAGGCGTCGTCGCCTTGCAAGAGTTCAGGCTGCGTGAACTGTTTAAAGCAGTCTTCTAAAGTGACCGTCCCGCTGCTGCTCGGGATCGGAATACTCAAGCATGAAAACGGATTATAGGTGGTTGAAGTCGTCCCGCACACCCTGCACTCGAGCCGGCTGAGGTACTGGCCCTGGCAGTGCCGCGAGATGAGCGACTCGTTATTGAAAAGGTACCGCATCCACTCGTTAACCGACGCCTCATGCACGTTCATGGCCTCGCGCTTGGCCTCTTCTCTCTCCGTCAGGGCCTTCAACCCCGGTTTATTGCCCCTCACATTCAAGTCTTCATGCAGGCCATCCAACAAGAAATTCAAAAACTCATGGCAATCCTGCTGCTCGTACCCCCGAAACACCTGCGAGATATGGCCGCACACGCCCACCATCTCCTTTGGCGAGATATAGCTCACCTGGCCCCGCGGGCAGTGCAGCGCTGACTGGTACATGGCCCGCACCAGCCTCGCAAACGAGTTCGCAATGTACCCCTTGTGACCCAGCCGGCTATCCAGCTGCACCTGGTACTCGCCGTTCAAGAACACCTCCGCCAACCGCGTAGTGCCCACCAGGCACTGCAAAATACAATTCATGTAGCATGTGTTGCCCAAGTTCATGAGCCCTGTCGCAAACTCCTGGAACTGGTTTGGCGGCCGCACGGAGCTAGGCGGGTACGCCGCCATGGGGCGCGGTACACCATGGTGTGGTGGTGGGGGTTGGGCCTGCATTTGGCCGTCGTACGTACCCGGCATCTGCTCGTACCGCGACCGGTCAGAACTGTAAGCAGACATTGAAGGCAGCGCTGGCATTGAATTGCGGTGGGGGTAGGGTGCTTGTGGGCTCTGTTGGCCGTTGAATTGGAAGGCAGCCAGGGCAGGTGGTGCCACTGCGCCGGCTGTTGCTGTGACAGCGGCTGTTGTAAAATGGCTGTACGACGGTCTCACTATTCCGTTCACTACATTGTACCCCGGATCGCCTTGGCTGCGCATAAAGTAGTCATCTTGCGGGTAACCCGGTTTGATTCCGTCGACTGGACTTGGCGATCCGATTGACACAATACTTCCTTTGCGAGTGCCCTCTCTTGATGGAATACCACGTGGGGGTTGCGGGGTTCGGAATGCGGCAACGTCCGTAGATATTGTCGGCGACGGCGTAGACAGAGCCTGATTGATAGTCTTTGGCGCAGGCGAGCTCGATCCATTCATGCCCTGTGGCATCACCCTCCGTTTCCATAGCGTATCGCCAGTCAACTCTACCCAAGCTTCTAACCCGCCAACAAGTAAACACGGGGATCTCTTCAAAGGTTTCGTGAACGACTTGCTGTATATAATATCGACGAGCTGCTGCATGCAATGCTGAATTGGTGTCTGCTGCTCTCCCCGGCCAATCTCCCTCATGCTCCCGTCATGGTAGACCACCAGTTCAAACTGGTCCCTCATTTCAAACAGCGCCTGCTCTTGGCTCGGAGCCATGCTTAACGCGGTTTGCAAATCAGTCTCTGCGCGGTTGGATGCCAAAATGTAAGGGTCTATGCAAATCACATTTTCTGACGGAAACCGGCCAGCGTCAAAGGCCTCTCTCGTTCGCACATCTATAATAAGTATCTGGCTCGGGAACGTCTTCATGTACGTGTCCAAGGTTTCTGCGTTGATGACATTGGTCAACGGCAGCCGTAAATCTGGTCTAGGTTCGTATTGGGGTTGGGTTGATATCGTCAGATTCTCAATTCCTTGACTAAGGTTCGGAGGGGGGACAGCTGAGTTAACGGGTTTCCGCGCTGTTTTAAAGTGCTGATTTGGAGGTGGAGGAGGAGCCGGGCCGACTGGATGCGAGGGTGTACTGTCAAACTGCGGAGGTTCAAACTCCACCTCGGATGGGTATGCTTCTGGGGAGGTGAATGGTTCTGGCTCTGCTTCGGGGGATGACGCTAGCTCCGGTGACGGCTCTATCTCTGGCTCTGATTCCGGGGCTTGTGCTGCCTCTGGTTCTGGTTCTGCGTCTCCTGGTCCAAGGACCCGCTCTGACTCAGTTGGTTGATTATGGTTCGTTTCCATTCCGTTCTCGAGCTCATGCATGGTGTTTTGCGCCTCTTTGCTTTCGAAAAACGCAAGCAAATCATTGTATACCCCCTTCACGTAAGATCCAGACTTTTGCATAGTTTTCTGAAATGTCGGCAGACTCGGAATGATCTTATGGGTTATATGGTGCGCCTGGAGATAGTAGATGTATGCACTCTCGTAGTCGCCTTTTTGCAGCATGGCTTCATACTAAAGTCTGTTAGAAATGCTCTGTATACAAAAGAGTTTTGACAATACCTGTTCCGTATAGGCTACAGCGTCCGCGGCGTACCGAATGATAGACGGTCGCTTAGTAATTGTTTCAATTGCCGTCTTCTGCAGCAAAATGTACTTGGTCATGTCACGGCTCTTGCGACCGTTGACCAAGGTCGCAGATGTAATCGAAAACTGCCGAACGTGGCGTTGGCCCGTATTCTGCCGTTTTGGCCGTTGACGTTCAGGAACTGCATCCGGATCGTCGCCACTCACCACTGGCGTCACCGGCGCGGCCGTCGCAAAAGCCTTAGTTCCATTTACACTAGTACCAGGGCTGCTGGGTATCGTAGTCACAGGGTTTTGAATTGTGCCAGGCATGTGGGAAGTAAGTTGGTCGCCCATGGGGGTATCGGCCCTTCTTCTTCAAACATGTAAAACCGGACTTCTGGGCGGTTTTAACCAACAATCAGACAGAGCTTGATCAGCTAAAGCTAAAAAATGTATCAAACAAGAGAAAAGCCTGTAAATGTGTAGTATTCTTGTAAACGAAGGTGATATATGGGGAAAGATGTTGGTGCCGACAGAAAAATGGGCTGTGAGCAAAAAAGCAGGGTTAGGGACAGCTGGATCTATTGAAAATCACTTGGAGATCAGATTAAAAAGGTACGGAATAATGTTGAAATGAACTAAAGAAAGAAACAATCGGAAATAACAAACATGAAATCTAATTAACATACACAATCAAACTAATGGTCCAGGAGATAGTTGCCAGCGGTCTCAACATTGAAGTTGTTCTTCTTCAGTGCTTCTAACGCCTTGACCTTGTCAAATCCCATGTTAACCAGTTCGCTTAGGGCCTGCGACTGAGGACTAAGTGGCTTAGGAGGGGCTGCGGCAGCTTGAGGAGCAGGAGCCTTGGCGAAAGCATTGTTGATGTCCATCTGAGAGGCAGGCGCATTAGGAGCGCCAAAGCCCGCAAAGATAGAGTCCCATTCTTCGTTAGACACAGGCACGCCAGTGTCCACAGGTGCAGCAGGATCACTAGGGAACAAATCAAACGCTGACTTGTTTTGACCATGTGCTGCAGCAGGAGCAACAGGATGAGCTGGTGCAGGGGCAGCAACAGGAGCAGGAGAAAACATGTTGGCTCCAGTAAACTGAGGCGGGGCATGTGTGACTGGAGCAAAGTTGAATGGGGCATTAGAAGTAGGGAAAGCAGCAGGAACGTCTTCCTTCTCTTCATCAGCCACAACCAAACCGTCAAAAGCAGCGTCAAAAGGATCAGCTTCCTTTGAGGGCATGGGAAGAGAGAACGAAGGAGCAGACGCAAATGATCCTCCAAATGCACCAACAGGCTGGGCAGCCACAGGAGATGTGACAGTAGACGAGACTTTTGGTGCTGACGTCAGAGCTGGAGATGAAGTAGAAGGTACATTTGGAGCTGACGACAGAACTGCGGGTGAAGCAGCGGCAGAGACAAACATGTCAGTACCTGCACTAGTAGCTGTGCTAGGGAAGGAAGCTGATGACGCAGGGAATCCAGCCGAAGGTGAGAACGCCTTGTTGAAATCGTCTTCATCTGAATCAGACTCATCGTAATCAAGTTCTTTAATAGGAGGGAACTCGCCCTTGGCAGTGGCAGGCCAGGGGTTAGATCCAGTCGCAGTTGCAGACAGCGCCTTGAAAGTGGCATCAAACTCCTTGTTTGCATCAACCACCTCTTTACCCTTTGCTGAAACAGGTTCAGTAGGGGCAGCCTCAGAAACAACAGCTTCAATAGTAGAACCAGTATTGTTTGAAGTCACAGGCTGCTCAGTAACAGGGGCCGCTGGCATAGAGTGAGCGGCAGCAGGAACAGAAGATGCATGTGTAGTCTCAACCGATTCAGAGCTGGACGACAAAACAGCCTGGGAGGGCAGCTCTCCAGCACGGGGAACCATCTCAAAGGACTCAGTGCTAGAAGTGACAGGAATATGGGCGGGGGTAGTGACAGTTGCAACACTAGGTTGTCTGGCAGCATCATGCTGCAGATTGTCGACTGGGAATGGCAGCTGGCTGGTGGAAAGATTGGTACCTCTCTCAAAGTTATCTTCAACAGAGCGGATAACAAGATCATCAGGAGGAACAATACCAGACACAGGCTCAGAAGTAACAGGGAACTCGGGGGAATCAGGACGCGAGATATCAATATCATCACGCACAGACATGGGAGGGTTGTTTTGAACGCTGGAAGTGGCTGACTCAGGACGGGCAAGTGGCAGCGTAAATGTCGGGATACGAGCATTCACTGTGTTGTACTGGTAATCAGAGGTTGGCGGCGAAGAGTTAGGGGTATCCACAGTATTGTGGGTAGACGAACGAGCAGGGTCGGCAGTAGAGGGAGAAGCAATTTCCATCTGGCCAAAGCGGTCCTCAAAGCCATTAGAGTAAGATGGAGTATTCTCAGGAAGAGGTTGAGGAGTGAAGGCAGCATAGAAGGGGTTGGTAGAAGTAGGGGTAGGTGTGCTATGAAGATGAGAAGGACTTGAAAACATGGCAGCACCAGCAGTACCAGCAGCGCCAATCACAGCGCCTGCAGCAACACCGGTGGCACCCGCAACACCTGCAATACCAGCCAGAACAGAGCTAGAAGCTGGGGCGTGGACTTCTCTAGATTGCTGGCTGAAATCATTGATTTGGCCTTGAACCCTGTCACGCTCACCTTCAGCATGTGCGTACTGCTTCTGGTTGATAGAAACCAGTCCCTTTTGCTGTCTGGCATCCTTTTGCAGCTTCTCCAAAGTCTGCTTTAGGTTAGTGGTCTCCTCGCTTACGAAGCGAATCTTCTCCTTCAGGTTCGCGTTTTCCTGTTGGTCATAGGCGAGCTGGGAGGAAATTTCCTGGCACTGAGTTTGAACCGCATGGTACGATGCTTCTAAGACAGAGTAGTCAGCCGAAAGTTTATCTGTTTCCTGCTGAGACTGGTGCAGCAATTGCTCGGCTTGGTTAGACTTTTTGATCTCGGCATCATACTCGGCTCTAAGGGTAGCCAAACGAGCTTCCAAATCGGCCTTTTGGCCCAAAACCCGGCTCAATTCGGCTTCGGCACGCTCTCTCTTCTGCTTGGCCTGCTCAGTCTGAGCTCCGATAGAGCTAACTTGGTTGCTCAAGTTGGCATTGTCTGTAGAAAGTGTAGAAAGTTTGCTGGCAGTTTCAAGATCCAAAAACTCGGATTGCTGGGGTTGTTGCGGTGGAGGAGAAGCAACTGCAAAATTAGGCTGGGTAAGAGAGGGTTGTGAAAAGACAGCAGCAGTAGGAGGAGCAACTTGAGAAACTGGTGGAGAAGTAAATTGAGGCTCCTTCTCTGCAATAGACTGGCCAAATGACGAGGTAGGTACAAAAGCAGAACGGACACCAGTGAGTTGGGCAGGAACAGAAATAGACCCAGTTCTGTTCTCAGACACTTGAGCAACCGGCTGTGGTGAAGTGCTCAAGGAGTCTCCCAAAGACAAAAGGTCGTTGAGGGAACTGTTGGCTACAGCAGGAGGTTTGGGAGGCGGTTGGCGTTGAGGCTGCGCCTGGGGCTGGGCAAAGTAAGTAGTAGCAGCAGGCTGGACTTCTCCAGGATACAGGCTGGTTGGTAATGTAACTGGCAGTGTCTTTCCAGCCAGCTTCTGCTGGACGAGGTACATGGCAATGGCGAACTCAGTCTTGCTAAATTGTCCAGTGTTGTGGACATCAGCAAGATCCCATACCTGGGCCAGTGTCTCCTCAGGCAGAGTAGAAGTAGTAAGGAAAGGCACGACTTCTTCAGCGCCAATGACACCAGTATTGTTTTTATCAAGGGTGACAAAAATAGAATCGAACTTTGCCCGGTCCTGGGGAGTGATTGACCACTCAGGCTGCTGAGACTTGAGCTGAGGATGCTGGAGAGGACCAGTATACTGACGAGCGACCGGAGCAGGAGCAGGTCTAGGTACAGGAGAGTTAGTACCGAAATTCTGATTGTATCGGCCACTGGCGTTAGATGATACACTAGCGGTTCGGCTGGAATTTCTGTTTCCCGTCTTCATCGCCTCCAAAGTAGTGGGAGGTAGAACTGAAGGAAGTTGGCGCATGGTTTTGGTAACAGTAGACCTGATAAGGTGCATGGCGAGAATGAACTCGCCCTGGTCCAGCTGGCCCCTATTCTGGGTATCACAGAGGTTCCAGATTTGAATAAGAGTCTCGTTCGGAAGGTTGGCCTTGATGAAGATATTTCTAGCATCATTGCCGTCTAAGAGACCAGAGGGAGCATTATGGGCAAAAAGCTGGGCGTAGTTTGCTCTATCGGCGGAAGAAATTGGGGGGATGGCGGTTGAGGGTGGTTGGGGCTGAGCTGAGGGGGTAGAGGCAACTGAGTTCGGTTCCGAGAAATTAGGCAAAGGGCCAGCTAGGCAATGTTAGAAGGAGCATTAAAAGAACCAAGCGTCAGATACTTACGAATTTCAGCGAGATTGGGCGCCAGACGCTGGCCATTCTGAACGTGGCCAATAATTCTAAGAGCCGTAGAAAAGCCCTGCTGATCTAGAAAACCATTATTATCTGGATCGGCCATCTGCCAGATTTCTCCTAAGAGAACTGGAGAAAGCCTTGATTTCATGAAGAGTTTACTGGCAACATCACCAGTGATGACCTGAGTAAAGTCAGGGTCAGCCTGTCGGAAGAGCTGACCATACAGTTTCTTTTCATCGGGGGTCAATTTAATTGAAAAGCCATCTATAACAATTAGCAGGGATCTTCAAGAATCAGTGGAACATCATACTTTGGCCGAATAGTCCATTAGCCGAACTCATTTCTGAGTGGTTTTGTAGATGGATATGGGGAAAGAAACCTGCGGTTGGAAAAAGCCGGGCAGGATTAAAAGTGGTGGAAAATTAATTAAAACAACAAAATATAATAGCGCCACAAACAGCAAAAGAACCCTTCCGGCAGCAGTTTAGGTCCTAACGTAATTCAATGCGATAATTGAGTGGCTCTTGGTTGTTCTTCTCCTGAAGGCGAGAAAAACGTTATTGGTAAGTAGTGACTATGTAAGAAAAAGAGGGAGGAGGTTTGAAAAGGCGCCAATTAGTGAATTAGGTCATACTTAGTCAGAGGTTGCAGAAGGGCTTATTCAGCCAGGTGGAATTGGTTAGACCCAACGGAACTTCTCTATAGATGGAATTGTCTTGGAAGCCATCAGAAAGGTCTGGTAAGGGACAGAAACTCACAGAGCCGATCTAGTCAGGGTCGAAGAAGCTGGCTTAGTTTGACTTTGGTCTATAGGCCTACTGATGCTAGGTATGGCCAAGAACCACTTTGTCTGTAGGTGCTTATGCACGTTGAGATGCGCTTGGTGAGCTTAACCAGTATGATATCTCAACCCACTCGCTTCATTGCCAGAGTTTTGTAGTTCTTTGATCACATCTTTATATAACATGGATAAAAGCTTATTCAATATCACTGCATACCGAGATAGCTGCATATGTATCAGCACTTGTACAGGACTTGATAAAAGCATTTACACCCCGGCCGGCTCGGTCTACTGACACAGATCAGTGAGTGCAAAAGTCATTATGCAAGTGTCAATTTCTTCATGTACTCTAGAGTTGAGATGAAATATCTGATCAGAGAATTGACCAAGCTTCCGCTGCGTTCTTCTTACATGAAACAAGTATATGACGTTACTAGTCTGGGCGTCAAAAGGGTGTTCTTGACTAACGGTTCCCTGTATTCGGCCGTGTCTGTTCTACAAATTCACCAGTTTTCATCATAAATTGCAAAGATTATTCTGATGTAGAACACCTTCAACTGTCTCATATCCGTTTCAGCGAGGATATCATTAAATGCGATCTACAGGGTCAGTCTGTAGTGGGCAACAGCTTATCAGAGGCTTCGAGAAATCTGTTTGAGAGCAATATTGCTGTAGAACGCTTTTATACCTTAGCTTAATGCTAGATCCTGCCGTAATTAGGACTGATCGAGGTCAAGAACTTGATCTAGTGATATCTTTGTCAGTCCCGAGTTTTAAACTCATGTGAAGTTGGGGTTATAAATTTAGTTCACTAGGCCTATCTGGCCTCGATCAGTAGTCATCAACGATACACGGCTATGATCCCAAATGAGTTTGTCCAGGCGAGCGCATGGCGACGATTTTGTCATCATATATAACTGGGATCTTGCCGCTTGATTTCGTTCAAAGACATTATAGAATTTTAGAAACAAAATGGCCAGGCTTGCTATCATTGAAACAGATGTGCCTCTGCCGGACATGGCTGCACAGTACGGCTCCTACGGCGACATCTTTGCGATGCTGCTGAAACAGGGAGGACTGCCCGAGTCTACAATCATCACCAAGCATTTTGTAGTCGAAAATCCATCAGCACTCCCCAGCCTGGAAGAAGACAAGCCAGATACTATCCTCATTACAGGATCGAGGTATAGCGCATTTGACGACGTTGATTGGATCAATAAGCTAAGCGACTACACAGCCAAAGCAGTCGACCAGGGCGTTAAGGCTCTTGGTAGGTCTAGCCGCTTGGTGGATACAGTGTGATTCTAACCAATAGTTTAGGCATTTGCTTTGGCCATCAAGTCATTGCCAGAGCCCTTGGAGCAAAGGTGGGGGTTAACCCCAAGGGCTGGGAGCTGTCTGCGACTCCAGTTAAACTCACAGATAAGGGTAAAGAAATCTTCCCCGAACTGGCACAAGAGTTTGGGGATACCATTTCAATCATGCAGTTCCACCGTGATATCGTAATGGAACCACCCAAAGATACCGAAATCCTTGGCTTCACAGATGTTTGTGGGGTTCAAGGATTTTACAGACCTAAAGGGGTGTGGACACTTCAAGGCCACCCTGAGTTCAGCGAAGAGGTCGAGAGAAACCTGCTTGATTTACGACATGAAATAGGCGCGATTCCAGACGATCTGGCAGAAAACGCAATGACTCGCGTAAGCGACAGAAACGATGGACCAGTTATTGCAAAGTCAATGGTGGCCTTTATTAACGAGTAGCGACTCCTTTATGTTAGAACCAAGACCTTTAGAACCATTAGCTAGCTATAGATACTCCCTCTTTGAATGCATAACGACTACTTCATATGCCAACATTTAAGGCCTAGTAATTTTTATCTTTTGCATATATACCCTTAGCTGCAAGAAATGCCAGGCGCAAGAAAAAGCCAGACACGCGGTACGTAAAAGGGCGCCAAATTAGAGAATGTAGCTGCATATGGGTATACGCCTATATATTCTTTTCATGGTCCAACCCATTTGTATCATAATAAGTCCTTTTAATTCTGCATTCCGTTAAGATTGTTTGAAAAAAAAAAAATCTCTTCTGGTGAAACTCTCATTTAAGACATCTGTTCTTTTCCCGCTGCTCTGCCTCTATATTGTCGTTTGAGTTTGGTCTGATCCTTGATTCCTGAATATACCAGGTACCCCTTAAAAATCATCATGTCAATATTCAACAAAATCTCTGACCGTAAGAAAACCACTCTATAGTTAACACAAAAAAAAAACCAAAAGCCACTAACCATCCAGAAATCGAATACCGCAAGGTTCAAAAGAGATATGCCAAAAGAAGAAACCCGAAACCCTCTGATCAGGACTTGAGCTCGACTCATTCGGACTCCTCGTCCATCAACAGCAGGGGAAGTCACCGAAATGTTGCTCGCAACACAGCTTCGCTCGGAAGTCGATCAAAACCATCTGCTCCTGCTACCACCCAGGCTCCTGCACCTTTGCCCAAGAGTGGACAGAAAGTTCCAAAATCCTTCATTCCAACAAACTTCAAGACCCAGTCAAATGAGTCGGTGGGACATATGGAGCCTACTGTCATTAGAGCTCCCCGAAAGCGCGCCAGCATGCTTTCGCTCTCGGGATTCAAGGAATCTGCAGCCTCCAGCATGAAATGGAGGCGCGGCAGTGTCACTCGCAAGAACAACACCTATGACGGAAAGTACGACGGCACAGAGGACCACTACCACTCCGACGACTCCTATGAAGACCACACAAATCAAGATCCTCTCCCGAGGCGAGCTATCTCGGATAGCCATGCCGACGCCCAAAAAGCGCAATGGGCATCACAGAACCTCCGATCCAACACGTTCGCCGACTCTGAAACCGCATCAAATCTGGCCACATCATCACCCTTCCAGTCCCGTGACCCCCGGGACGCGAACCAACCCTCCAGCCCGAGCGATTTCCCGGCCAGCCGGCCCGTGCTGCGCAAGCCCAAGTCGACGCCCTTCCTGCGTCAGCAAAAGTCCATGCCCGCGCTTCACGAGACATACACGCAGTCGTCGCCGAATTTAGATATCCCAAGAGTCCCCCCTCTCCCAAGAAGTCCGTCGTCTAATTTCATCTTACAGCCAGCTCCAAAGGGAAACCAGCCGAACAGGTTTGATTCTATGCCGCGCACGTCAACGTCTACGCACACTTTTGAGGATTTTAATGGGCCTGGTATTGACCGCAGGCAAAAGTCCAAGTTCCAGTCGTTCCTTTCGAGAAAGTTTTCCCTATTAACTGGTCATTGATGACTTTTTGGTGTTCATGTTTGTGTTTTTCATCTTTTTCATTTCATTACGTAGAAAAATTATTCAAAGCTGTATTAGTAGGCCTATATGTATTCAATTGATTCATTTCTTGGAAGATCGCCTCTCTTGATTTCGAGAAGTGGTATTGCTTCTTAGCGAGTCTTCATCGCCTTGCGCAGTACTGTTCCTGTCTGCCTGTAACGCCCGTGCCAGCATTGGAGTCCTGTGGAGCCTTGGTGATCCTTGCAACGCTGCATTTTGATGAGACAGCATGCGTCGTGCTCCATGTCGTGAACCTCCGTCTCTCGCTCGGGTTCCTGAGCCAGCTAACCTCGAGGTAATCTTGGGCATTGGCGAAGCTGGTGCAATATGATTCTGGCTAGCCGTCGTTGTCGTGGCTGCAACAGGGCTGATTCCTGCTGAAGAAGCCGAGCTCGGTGGCACAAAAATGCCTTGACGTTGAGGAGTACTTTGCTGACTTGTAAATCCAGACCCCTCAGGTTTCCAGGGCTTGCCTCCATTTTCCAGGCCCTCGTATAGCTTCAATTCTCCAAGTGACCGGGATAGCGCTTTATTTCGCATGTCTTGATGTTTCTGCTGAACCTCTTGGAACTTGTCCATCAGCTCTGGCCAGTTCACGTCATGGAAGGCAATAGATGAACTGCTTTTGGTAGGCCCACTGTCTGCGCTCCCTGTGCCCTTTCCTGATGTGCCACTTGGGATACTGCTGGTAGAGTTTGTTTTCTGATGTGTTTGTGTTTGTGTTTGGGGTTGAGGTACATGCAGATAGCCGATAGATGAAACACTGTTCAAGCGATTCCGCAGTGTCGAGAAGGCTGAAGACTGAGGAAGTATCATGAGCAAGCCATAGAGAAATTTGTACAGGTATGGGTACTTGTCTGGTTCTAGTAGTTGGAGCCTGAGATGGGTGAAAACAGGAGACTCTAGCAATTGTACAAGTTTGTCAATCTCAATTAGCAGCGGGACAGTGATTTCAAACTCAATAATTCTTTGCAGTAGAACGAAGGCAGGAGCATAAGCACCTGAGAGTAAGCATAGTGCTAGGGCCGCAGAAGGATGGTGACACCACGATTTAAACAGAGCTGTAAAAAATGCCACACCTTCCTTTGTATTTGGGGATCGCAATCGCATACGCAGCGTTGACAATTCTGGCGCAGTGATCAAAATGTTGCTCAAGTTCTGGACCATAATACCAGCAAACTCCAAATCCTCGTCTTCTCGTTCTAGAATATCGGCCAAAGTCCAGTAGATGCGTTCAGGGTTTAAGCTCTTACAGAGTTGTCGGATGATGAGATTTCCTCTGGTTTCCAAAAGACGTCTATCGGTTGAGAAGAGATTGAGTAGGTTAACCATGAAAGATTTGAAATACTCAGCGTCGGAGTTGTGTGAAATTTGTGCAAGGAGTTGCAAATCTCTAGTTATAACCTGCTCTGAAGAATCTGACAAAGTCTTCAGTAATGCAGGGAATGTTCCATCGTTGATTGCAAGGATCCGTTTTGGAACCTTACGATGGAGCATAATGAGCCAATCCAATGCAGCCACTCTGGTATCTTCTTTCTCGTCCAAAAAGTGTAACGTCAATGCGTTAACTGTTGCAGAATAGTCGAGCTTTTCGCGACTGCCTGTACTTCCATCGCTGCCAAACTGGCCATCAGGCTCATTGCTTGTGAATACCACAAACTTGTGTCTCTCTGAGGCCTCTTCATCGTGAACAGATTCATCTGGTAGTCCCATGATAAGTTCCATCATTTTAGAATTCACTCTCTCTGCTGCTTTCTTCAGCTCCTTGCCCTCATAATCCATCGTAGGTAGTAGCACGGATAAAAATCGTGGTACATAAGGTAGCATGCTCAACGGAGAAATATCCAGAAACGCTTCGACCCAGTCCAAAACTACAAATTGAACTTCCTCAACTGAAGTGTCTAAATGAGAAATCAAAATCTCGAGAATCCGATCAAAATCAATGTGAACATCCTGACCAGGAATGTAAATATCGTCAAAGTCTTCTTCTTCTTCCTCTTCCTCCTCCTCTTCTGCTTCCTCTTCCTCAACAGCATTCTCGTTCTCCAATTCCCCTTCCTCAGTTTGCTCTTCCTGTGGTTGCTCTTCAGGTTCTTCAACAATTTCCTCTGGGCGTTCGTCATCTTCATCTGCATTGAATGTCTCTGCCTGCAGTTCTGCCTCATATTTTATGGAAAGTGAAGATCTTCTCCTTTTCCTGTATTGAGGTACAACTTCTGGAGGGGTATCATCTTCGCCAGTTCCACCTGAAGCAAAAGATGATACAGACCGCTGATGTTGGAGAGCGTGTTTAATTTCGGCATTATGCTTAATTTCCTGTAGCAACGTATCGAGAGTTGCGTGTGTAGCAACACGAATATCGCTACTACTGTCAGTTAAAAAGTTCATGAGCCCGCCTAAAAATGAGGGTAAATATGATATAAACTCAAGGTCGGGAATGGAGTCAAGCAGAGTTATCCATGATAATAAAAATGTTCGAGTAAGAGGATTAATGGCGTACATGCGCTCCATGAATAAAGGAATGAATCGAGGAAGATTGAAAGAAGTTTCGGTTGGCGGATTGTCATTGGAAGTCAGGGCACTGGATGTGTTATTGGCCGCAAGCTGAACTGCTGAGGGACGAGCTACAGAAACATAGGTAGCTGCTTTCTCAGCCACGATGTCTTTAATCAGTCGATTCAGTAGGTCTGCTCCAGTTTGTACTGAAGGGTCGGGGTCTGCCGATAACTTTGATAGAGCGTCAAACACTTCGTTGAAATATACCAATATTTCTCCATTCGCGACTTTAGATATATTGTACATGCTTTCACATGCGTAGTACCTGACTCGAGCATCTTGATCTCCAAAGCAAGCAAGCACTGGGTGTACTATATCATCCAGATACTCAATGACTTCACTCTGTCCTAGAGCAATTGCCGCTGCTGCCAATCCGATCAGACCTCCGTTGCGTGAATTTGGGTGATGTATAGCGTAGGCGAAGTCGCGACATAGTTGTTCAATAATAAGCTTGATTTTGTCCCTATCACCATCCTCAAGACAGTCCCTTATCACTTGCTCAAGCTCAACAGCAGCAAACCTTCGCTTATCGTAAAGGCGGTCGCTGAGACCTTTTTGAATATCTTTGTCTGTATAATATTAGCGTTTGGCTCAGTATTGCCTGTGAACTTACCCATCAATAACTGTCCATAAACCGTTCCTTGCTTGAAGTCAGTATCCTGTCAATGAACTCTCAATTGTCCAAGATCATCTCAATAACTAGCGCGTTGACCTGTTTCTTTCTCGTTCAAAACTCGCTGAGGCGGCCTCGTGTTTGAAAAGTTAGAGAGAAGAAGAAATGAGTGTGTGGGACTCAAGCAATGCAGTAAAAACCCTCGCCCTTCATGATGACCTATGCGGAGGTATACTTTACTTTAATATTGCAGGCTATTGTATCTGCACAAAGCCTACTCTAGAGTTCAATTTCTATATAATGGACACACCAATTGATCCAAGTCCGATTTCAGCAACTATATAGTTAAGCAGGTAGATCTATTTTGTACAACGGTAGTTAGGAGGGTTGAATTTCCGCAATCAACTAGAGAGGAAGCGGGCCAGGAAGAATGGGATTGGAGGTAACTAGGGATGATATGACATTATGAAAACGTAGGAAGGCTGGAACAGATAATAGTACAGGAAACTATTGCTGAGCGCAGTTGTCCATGTCACCCGGAACCTGTGGTAGGCCATCAGCATCCATATCAAGACCAGGAATGCTGCCAGCAGCCAGATTTCCGAGGAGATCACTTGGAGGAGCACCAGAGTTCTGCATCAACTCCATGCGAGTGGTAATGTACTTCCGATGCTCGGGGTTGTCGTCACTGTAGTCCGGCTTTTCGAATTTGGTGACTACCTCAGTGATGATTTGAAATTGATTTTCGTAGCGAGTCTTCTCCTCAGCAGACAGCTTGGAGAGGTTTTCCTTGATCCAGGCAGGGTACTTCTCATGCATTTCCTTCATTGGCTCATATAGAATTTCCTTAGACGCCATTTGTTCAAGCATATCATTTATCAGCTTAGACATGTCTAGATCCCCATCAGCCCCACCAGATCCCATAGCAGATTCAAGATCCTTCATCATCTTAGCCAAGAAGTCGTCATCAGCAGACTCCAACACAGACTTGTCGATCTCTTGCTTGGATTCATTCAGTCGGTTCATGGTTTGTGAAATTGTGTCCTGGAAACTCTTCTTATCATTGTTATTAGCAGACTTGGGGGATGTGAATTTAGTGATAGAGGGCATGGAAGACTTTTCATATGACGGGTTAACAGACTTGGCCATCTCGGCCAACATGGCTTCAAACTGTTTTTGAGTTTCGGGGGAATCATTCATCTCTTGCATCAAACTGTCCATTCCAAACTTCAGTTTGGAGGCAAACTCGGCTTCAAGTGCGTCGAGATCAGGTTCTTCCTCATTGCCTGGAGTTACCTTTTCCTGGGATGTCTTCTTGGGAGCCTCGGCAGAAGGTTTAGATTCAAGAGGCATTCCGACAGTAGAAGGGGCTCTAGCAGTATCATCAGCCCTGGATCCAACAGATTTTGCTCCAGATCCAGGAGGTTGGCTAAGAACTTCTTCTGAAAATTCGTCCAAAAAGTCTATGTCAATGAAGATTGTGGGGTTAGTTTTAGTTCTGAGGACCAAAAAGAGATTGACCGAGGCTATTCTCACCATCCAAATCATCCAGATCGTCCTTGTCCTCTACGGACGGGTTTAAACCAGCAGGATGCGACATTGTATCCAGTAAATTTCTCTTCTAATGCTCAATTGAAACTGAGAGAATACCGCGAAAGGATTGGAAGGCAAAGTTGGAGGAAGGAACGAAAGTTCACTTAGCTGAATGTGAAATATAGCAGCTGACCCTTACCCACTCAAGGCATATTCACCACAACGTTTGCCTACTTATTCTCGATCACCAAGCAAAAGAACTTAACTATTCTCCCGCGAAGTTAACATATCTTCATCAGTCCGTCGAGTATATTACTGAACAATGTCCCTGTGTCTTAACCGGCTTCAAGAAGAGCGGTATGCATTATTTCATTACAGTCATGTCATGTCATGTCCGGACTAACAATATTTGTAGAAAACAATGGCGAAAAGACCATCCATTCGGGTTTTATGCAAAGCCAAACAAGACCGCTGATGGCAAACTAGATCTAATGACATGGTCGGTGGGCATTCCTGGCAAGGCCGGTACCATGTGGGAAGGGGCCACTTATCCTCTGGTGATTTCTTTCTCAACAGAATATCCTACTAAACCTCCGAAATGCAGATTTGATGCTGGCTTTTGGCACCCAAATGTCTATCCTTCTGGCACTGTGTGTCTGAGTATCCTAAATGAGGAAGAAGACTGGCGGCCTGCACTGACATTGAAACAGATTCTGTTAGGAATTCAAGAACTTATGGATACACCAAACTTGGACTCTCCTGCTCAAGCAGACGCGTTCCATTGCTTCAAGTAAGTATTTCAGTACCTTTTTTTTTAACAACTTCTAACCCATGTTCCAGGAAAAACAAAGCCCTGTATGAGAGCAAGGTGCGAGAGCAAGCAAACAAATACCAGAATTGAATGATTTGTCTATCGGTGTCTCACCTGTCACCATGTTACATGTCTATGCGCATTGAATGTAACTAGCTGGCATTGTCCAGTGCATTCTAACCAATCCTAATCTTCACCTCATGTAGTAGACGGCCGTGAATATGATTCCTCAATTTATGACTCCTTCTATGGATATTCTTGATCTACTCCGGCGCAGTGTGATCCCCTGCGAAGCTTATTGTGCTCTTCCTTCAGCCTTGCACGCGATAGGAAGTAGGTCACTATACCTTGAGTACAAATTCATTATATTCTAACATATGGCAGAGAGATCAACTCGATTTGCAGTTAATACCCACTGTCTGGTGACTTGTAGAATATCTATCATCGTGCTATAGAGGGTGCTGACAATGCAATAACTCGTAAATCAGGCTCGATCAAGATCAACTGCACTTGAAAAGTCTTCAGGTAAGGTCGGCGGCGTACACTGGAATTGTAGAGTAATCCATGGAAACCGCCCTGTTTCTCTTTTGTATATAGATAGTCTCTGAAGTTCATTTTCCAATGATGAAAAAGTTAATCGAGTTTTTGCTGTTGGAGAAATCATCCTGAGTCGCCCTCAAGTCTGAGATTGACATTTTGGCTATGCCATTCTGTACAGTTCCATCAAACTTCTTGGCCTGGCTCTGAGCTTCCAGTACGACGTCGTCTGGGCTAGGCTGGTTGAATGCTGAATAAAGCTGTTGAGATGCAGGTGGGTATATGTAGTTCGCCATGCCATCTTCAGATGTGGATCCGTCGTGATTCTGCTGGCAAACCAATGCAGTGAAGTGAGATTTCGTGGCGGAATCCAAGACCATAGGATCATATGGATAACTGAAGTCGATCTCTGGAAACATATCAGCGGCTGAAATGACTGGTGGCGCTGCAACTGGTGGAGCTGGGGATGGTTTTGGTTTCTGTTTGAATGATAACTTAGATATGCTAGTGGTTGATGAATCTGTAGAAGAGGTAGATAGCTTATTGGCTCGAGCTTTGCTAGCTAATTTCGATAGCGGTTTGTCATTTGAAGTTGGTTGATCTGTATCTTGTTTCTTGTGTAGTTTGTCCAGTAGGGATATTGAGGACAACTGCGGTTTCTTTAAATCTGGTTCAACAACATCAGGTACTTCAGCAGCTGGCTGAGGTCGTTTGTTAGCTGCTCGCTGTTTCGCTAATGACGCAAGTTTGGACATTAAGCTGGGGTGTATTATGCTTGTATATAGGGAATGGTGGAGGTTGACGTTAGTCACAGAAGTTGCACCTTTACCTTCTTTGATCTCCCAACCAACACGTTCATCAGAAACCACTTCAGCTCAACATGGCCTTTAACGCAGACTCTAAAATTGAGACTATTCTCTCCATTACTCCTTTGGTTTACATTTACGGTATTCCGCCACTCAAGTCCTTATCTAGAGGTTACAGAGCAAAGGAATGGAATGTGGATAAGCCTATGTGGGAGGGTCGCTTGAAGGTCGTTGAGATCTCAGATGTTGACGACAACCCTAAGTCAGAATTGACGTGCGAGCTGCGCTTAGAAGACGTGGAGACTGGTGAACTCTTTGCTAGTGCTCCATACTCAAAAGATGGTAAAGGAGTTGACGCGGTATGTTTCATTGACTTGAGTGGGTTGCAATACTAAGACAATTGTAGGCTACAGATTCTGCCAGGTATTTTGCCATCAGGGTAGTCAATGGGTCACAGAGTGCTACTCTTGGACTGGGTTTTCAGGACCGCAGCGAAGCATTTGAGTTTAATCTAGCTCTTCAGGATTTTAAAAAGTATGATAGTCTCTCATCTCACAGGCAAGCGACTAATATTTTAGGCATGCATCTCCCCTAGACGAGCAGATGGACAGTAAAGTTGCAGACTTCTCACTCAAGACTGGGGAAAAGATTCATATCAATCTCAAAGTATGCTCTCTATTTTGTTTTAGATCAATTGCTAACATTGAAAAGGGAGGAACAACCATTGCAAAGGCAGAGGACGAAGAACAAGGTGAGCCCATCGCTTTACTTCCTCCACCTCCAGCAAACAGCAGGTCACGCATCAACAAACCTGAAGCTGAAGCTCAAGAAAGCGGGTTTGATGACGACTTTGGTGACTTTCAATGATTTTGTAAAGGTAACATATCTTGAATAAACCTAACTATATACAAGGGCCAATGAATGAGGGGAATGATGGTATTAAGCGTCTCTAGCCCATAGAGCTCTTCTTCTGACGCGATCTCTTCTAGCGTTTGTTCGATGCTCAGTCCAGCCGGCCTTGATGATTCCAAGTCGTCTGTCCATTTCAACTTGTCGCTCGGTGGCAGGCTTTGAAACCATAGATACAAAGAAAGGCGAGCAGTTGAACTTCTTAGCAAGAGCCTTTCTAGTCCATTGCTCAGGATCCTCGAGTCGTAAACGTTGAATTTCAGCAATATCCTCAGCAGAGAGGTTGTAGTTCTTTTGGGCAGGCTCGGCCAGGGCTGGCATGGTATCTATGTCGTGCTTTTGCTGATTCCAGATAGCAGTTTTTCGGACATCCTTGGCGGGCAGGAAGGCGGAAGGGGTGAGATATGGCGTAGGAGCGGATGATGGAGGGTTGTAGACGACACCTTCGGGGAGCTGGATCTTGGTCTTGTTGGCTGATCTCACTGGATGAAAGCTGGTAGGAAAGGGTGTTGGAACATCCTTCTTTTTCGAAAATGAAGAGACTAGTCTAAACTGAGTCTTGCTGGCAACAGCAGTACGTGATCTTATTGAAGAAAGCATTGTGATGAAAATAATGCTTACAAGACTCTTTGATCAAGTGAAGATGGTTATGATTTGATGAAATTTTTGGTGGGAGCGAAATATCTAGGCTTGCGTATATTGGAGACCGCTAGTATTTATGAGTGTTTGGAGTGAAATCCATCTCTGTCAGACCCAACTTCACACTATGAGCGCAGGTAATAATGGTCTTTCTGAAGCTTATATCCTTGAATTGGCATCTGATATAGCTAATCAGCTCAATAGAAGTGTTACGAATCAGGTACTAGCTCGACAAGTGGTTTCGTTTGCTGAGCGACTGCCAGATAGCAAATCATTTGTTCAAGCATGTAAAGCCTTTGGCAAGTTCGACGAGTCATTCCTGCTCGAAGTTTACAAAAAGGTTCAGGGCGTCAAGAAAGCGAGTGTGATCAAAGAAGAGTTCAAAGATGAAAAGGATAACATTTCTACTCTTGCTGGGGTGTCGCAAAAAGGAGGGATCATAATTCCTGTCAAACGCGAAAAGTCGCCATCCTCAGACGGTTACCCAGAAACCAAGAGCAGGTACGGTCTAGATCGACTTGCGAAAAAAATTAAGCATGAGAATGAAGAGAAGATCAATTTAGAAGACGAAAAGAAGATCAAGGTGGAGTATAGTTCCCTTAAACGGGTGGAAGACAAGAAAATTTCCTTTCGAAAGATGGGTAATGTTTCGACACATACTCGGAGAGAGCGACCTGAGGTCAGTTCAGAACAAAGCAATGGGCTTAGCAAGCTGTCAAGCTCTGCAAGAGAAAAGTTGGAGGCGATTAGAGCAAAACGGAATTCTTCCATGACGCCAGAACCTCGAAGAAGTGAAACACCGAAACCTGAATGGAACCAACGGTCCAAGTCCAGAAGACCCGACAATCGAGATACGCGGAGAGAAAGAGAAGAAGAAATCTCCAATATACCAGGAAATGACGAGTTTGATGGGGAATCTCAAGCTGCTCTGGATCGAGACTGGTATCTTGGAGATGAGTTTGGGCACACTGTTGGTGATGATTCGCATAACCCATTTGGGGAGGGACTCTACGACGAAGGACAAGAAGAGCAGTTAAGACAAAAGATGAATACTCGCATGTCTAATATTGCGCGACAAAAGCAGAAGGAAGCAGATATGTGGGAACAGAACCAAATGGTCACTTCCGGAGTTAAGCAACAGGGATATGTAGATACTGATTTTACGGATGAGAATGAAAATCGCATTCATCTATTTGTTCACAATTTGCGCCCTCCATTTCTTGATGGTCAGCAAGTTTTCACCCGGCAAAGAGATCCAATTTCAGCAGTTCGTGATCCACAAAGCGACATGGCGGTGTTTGCAAAGAAAGGCAGTGCTCTTGTGCGAGAGCGACGACAAAAGCGTGAACGACAAAAGCAGGCCAGAGAAGCTGCCAGTATGGCAGGCACGACTCTTGGTAACGTTCTGGGTGTTAAGGAAGCGAATGAAGAAGAAGAACAAGCCGAAGCAGCAGAGTCAAGTAACAAGTTTGCTGACCACTTAAAGAAACAGGAAGGATCAAGTGAATTTAGCAAAAGCCTCACTGTAAAGGAGCAACGACAATTTCTTCCAGCATTTGCTGTTCGTGAGGAACTACTCAAGGTAATTCGAGATAATCAAGGTAAGTTGGAACTCCTCTTTTATTTCTTTTTTTTCTTTTTTTTTTTCATTTGAGAAGCTAACATTTTAGTGATCATTGTTATTGGAGAAACTGGATCTGGTAAAACCACACAGTTAACCCAGTTTTTGAATGAAGAAGGATATGGTAAACGGGGTATGATAGGATGTACGCAGCCCCGTCGTGTTGCTGCTATGAGTGTAGCCAAACGTGTTAGCGAAGAAATGGAGGTAGAGCTAGGTGCAGAAGTTGGGTATTCAATTCGTTTTGAAGACTGCACTAGCAACAAAACTGTTATCAAGTACATGACGGATGGCGTTTTACTTCGAGAATCGCTAGTTGACCCAGATCTGGATAAGTATTCTTGCATCATTATGGATGAGGCGCACGAAAGAGCATTGAACACAGATGTGTTAATGGGACTGTTCAAGAATGTACTGAAGACACGACGAGACATCAAACTTATTGTGACTTCTGCTACCATGAATGCTGATAGGTTTTCTGCGTTTTATGGAGGAGCACCCCAGTTTACAATTCCTGGAAGAACATTCCCTGTTGAAGTTCTGCATCATTCCACACCAGTGGAAGATTTTGTCGATGCTGCTGTAAAGCAGGTTATTTCGATCCATCTTCAAAGCGGGCCTGGTGATATTCTGGTTTTTATGACTGGTCAGGAGGATATCGAGGCTACTTGTGAAATAATAGCCGAGAGGTTAACCTTGCTGGATAACCCAGCACCACTAGACATTTTACCCATCTACTCGCAAATGCCAGCAGACCTGCAGGCTAAGATTTTCCAACCAGCAAAGAAAGGCACTCGAAAGGTTATTGTCGCCACCAATATTGCCGAAACCTCGTTGACGGTTGACGGTATCATGTATGTTGTGGATACAGGATACTCGAAAATGAAGGTTTACAATCCTAAAATGGGCATGGACATGCTGCAAGTTGCACCAATCTCCCTGGCAAATGCAAACCAGCGGTCAGGTCGTGCAGGTCGAACTGGTAAAGGTGTCGCTTACAGATTATACACTGAGCGGGCTGAAATTGATGAAATGTATCCTCAGACGATTCCTGAAATCCAGAGAACGAACTTAGCTAATACGCTATTGCTGCTTAAATCGCTGGGAGTGGACAACTTGCTGGAATTCGATTTCATGGATCCTCCACCCACAGATACCATGACCTCCAGTTTGTACGACTTGTGGGCACTGGGCGCGTTGAACAACGTGGGACAGCTCAACTCTTTAGGGTACAAAATGTCAAAGTTCCCAATGGAGCCTTCATTGTCTAAGCTAGTCATCATGTCTATTGAGTATGGGTGCTTGGAAGAGATGCTGACTATTGTGTCCATGCTGTCAGTTCCAAGTGTGTTTTACAGACCCAAGGAAAGGCAGGACGAGTCAGATGCTGCCCGCGAAAAGTTTTTTGTTGCTGAGTCCGACCATTTAACACTGTTGCATGTCTATTCTCAATGGAAGGCCAACAAGTATTCTGATGCTTGGTGTGCGCGCCACTTTTTACATCCCAAAGCACTGCGCCGAGCGAAAGAAGTCCGTGAGCAGCTGGTTTACATTGTCCAACAAGACAAGAGCATCAACATGCGATCTTGCGGGACAGACTGGGATATTATTAGAAAATGCATCTGCAGTGGCTACTTTGCCCAAGCTGCTAAGGTCCGTGGTCTAGGAGAGTACATGAACCTGAGAACTAATGTTGTGATGCAGTTGCATCCCACTTCGGCACTTTACGGCCTTGGATTTCTGCCCGACTACGTTGTATACCATGAGCTCATTTTAACATCAAAAGAGTATATGTCAACAGTGACTGCAGTAGACCCTTACTGGCTGGCTGAACTTGGTGGTGTGTTCTACAGCATTAAAGAAAAAGGTTACTCGCTTAAGGACAAGCGAAGCACAGAGGTCGAGCACTCCAAGCGAATGGAACTGGAAGCACAAATCGAGAAGGACAGAGTCGAATACGAAGCGTCAAAACAGAAAGAGCGCGAGAAGGGACTGCGTTCCAAGAAGATGAAGAGCGTGGTCGTTTTACCAGGTAAGCGGTCAAGCCGGGGTGGTCGCAGGGGCATCTAAATTATTAACTTTTTATTTATTTTTTTATATCTATAATGCTGCATATATACATGAAAGGTCCAATTGATTAATCAAGAAGAATGTTGTCAATGATTCGGGTTTGTTTGTGTTCTTTATTAGGGACGCGGATAGCAGCTGAAATAATGGCACCCGAACCAGGATTAACTGTGTCCACCTCTTTGAGAGTGATTTTGTCTGATATCGAAATGTACTCGACGTCAATGTGAAATCCGTCAGTGCTCTTTACAAAAGGCTCCAGCACGGCATTAATAGCAGACAAAATATCATTTCGAGATGAAACACCAGACTTGTACAGCTTCTCACCAGTAGCAAGGGCTTTGTAGAGAATGTTAGAGTTGGATCGGCTGTCCTGAGAGAGATATGTGTTTCTGGAGCTCATGGCAAGAGAGTTCTCTTCACGGACAGTTGGGTTCATAATCACTTCTGTTGGCATGAGCAGATCCTTGACCATACGTTTGATGACGACAACCTGCTGAATGTCCTTTTGGCCAAAGTAGATGCGCTCGGGCCCAACTGCATTGATGAGCTTGGTTACAACGGTTGCAACACCTCTAAAAAAGTGAGGACGAATCGAACCTTCCAGCTGCTCGCTCAGACCCTTGACTTCAACAAAGGCACCCACTTGCTTTGATACTTCGAGGGGAATTCCGGAGGGATACATTTCCGACACAGGCGGCATGAACACGGTAATGGGGTTTGGTGAGTCCAGCGACTTGAGTGCTGCAATATCCGTCTCCAAAGTTCTCGGGTAACTTGACAGATCTTCGTGAGGTGCAAACTGCGACGGGTTCACAAAGATAGAGACCACTGTGTTGTCGTTCTGCCCAAGCGAGCTCTGAACAAGGCTTAAGTGACCATTGTGCAAAGCGCCCATAGTTGGGACAAGGCCGACAGTCTTGGAGTGGAGCATTTGGTCCCGTCTCCAAGCACGCAGATCTTTTATAGACTCGATAACTCTGACGTCTGCCTGGCGGGTCTGTGTGCCATGGAAACCCCGAGCCAGCGACGGAACGGCCCTCTTGAATCCCGACCTGATCAGCGGAGTGACAGTTGTAAGCATGTTCATAACTGAAAAGTTGGTTTTTTAATTCAAGCAAAGTTGGTACTTTGAAATAGGTCTATTTCAGTTCTGACTCACGAGAGAAAGAAGGACTCGAAGAACTCGGATTAGAAAGTTGGTTCAAAGAAATAATGAAAGTGAAATTTCCAAGATTTTTTTTTTTTTCTTTTGTCAAAGAATTTTTAAACTTTTTCGCAGGGGAAAATCATGAAATTTTCTACGCCGTCTAACCGTCCAAAAAAACGAGATTTTGAACGTGGAAACCTCCGAGGTTGACTTCCAACTATGGCTAGACAGTCGAGCACCAACAACGCAGGATGAAGAATAGGCTAAACAGAAAAATAATGCTCAGCTCAAGTGTGAGTTAGCAAGAAAAAATAGTTTTAGAATTGAAATCTTCTTTTTTAAAACCCAGGAAATGCTCTGGTTTATATACTAATCCGTTGTGCTGCCACCTCCGCCACAAATTCCTGCGATCTGTGCTGTTTTACAACCATTTAGTCACTCTCAATCACAGTCATTCCCTATCGTTATCATATGGTCTGATCAGGTGTGCGGGTCAGTCCGTCCCAAGAATACGCAGATGGTGATGATTTGGTCCCTGGACCCGTCTGAAGAATACGCAGATGTTGAGGATTTGATCCTGGTCCTGATTCAAGATGGAGATTGGACTTCAGGCCAACCTCGGCAGGAGACTTGCATATAACGCTGCCCCAAGTTCCCCAACAACTTGGCTGCTGCCTGCCAGGTCAAAGAACTGACGAATCGATCCGTTCTAACTTGGCTGCGAAGTTCATGACCAAGGCTCGACGATATTCGAAGTATGGAGTAACTCTACTGTCAAGTACTGCAGCCACAGATCCCGAAGCTGCAACCACTGAACAACTCTATACTTCTATGCAACTGATCTATGCCATTCTGCCTTCTATCATTCCTCTACGGTCCATTCCATCCTGTCCTCATTCACCGGTCCACCCGACTATCGCTTCTGGACGTTTTGTAGTACAGGGTTAGGGTTGTTTGGTAACCACAGCAACAGAATCAAAGTCCCAACGCAGTCAAAACATCAACACCAAACATCAACAAACCTATCCTCAATCTCATCTCCTCCACGAAACTCAACGCGTTAGTGGATTTTGTTTTTTGGACCAAAGAGCCACGAACACTTTTGATACCCTGTTTTGCTCTTATTTTTAGAATTTTTGGAGTTAGTTTCACCTCACTGGGCGACAGACCATGTCCCGCGACCTTCATTCAGCCACTTCTGTACAGAGATTAGGACTACCATTAAGCCAAATCGATTCACTCTCTTTAAATTCTGCAAATATGATGCCTCAACCGCCACCTGCTTTAAAGCGGATCGGACCTCATCGACAGTCCATGGCACCGGGATCTTCTCGTACCTCTATGTTACCAGCAAATGCGCGTCAGTCTATGCTTCCTGGACCGCGACCTTCGATGGTGTCGAATCCTCGCCAGTCTATCGTTGCTGCACGAGCAACTCCATACTCACGAAATACACCAGCAAGCAGTGGACCAAGTGCGAGTGAACTGATGGCTGCCAGTGTGCAGCGAACCAACATGCGAGCCAGTGTGATTCCAGGGCAGATGGGATCAAACAGCCGAACGCGTCAGTCGTCGATGGGATTAGGCGGCTTAGGAACTTCAGTGGGCAGTACAGCCCCAAGTGCTAGAGATACGCGACCATTACGAGATCGAAACTATCAGGCTATTATGTCACAATCTATCTACGACTACTTGCTCGATAACAAATTTGAAATCGAAATGCGACACCCCTTAACACAAAAGACATTGAAAGCGCCAACACAGAAGGACTTTGTGTATATTTTTCAATGGCTATATAAACGACTGGATCCTGGATACAAGTTTACAAAGAGTATCGAGCACGAGGTTTACTTTTTACTTAAAACGATTCAATACCCTTTTCTGGAGTCTATCAACAAGTCACAAATTTCAGCAGTTGGCGGGCAGAACTGGCCAGTGTATCTCGGAATGCTGCACTGGCTGGTAGAGCTCAATATGTCATTGGAAGTGTATGAAACGAAAGGATACCCTGGAGGCGAGACAGAGGACGACATGCTGGATCAAATCTTCATTCGATATGTTTCAAAGTCATACAAAGCATTTCTCGCAAACGAAGACGACTACTCTGAGTTCAAGCAGGAGATGGAGCAAGAATTTGATGAGTACAGTGCAACACTGATGGGCGATATTGATAATATTACAAACGAAAACACGACGCTAAAGGACCGGTTCCAAGAACTTAACAAAGTGAGCGAAAACGAAAAGGCGCTGGAGCGCAAGGGCGAGGCTTTAGAGAGCGATTTGGTCAAATTTAAAGCTTACATTGATACTATGGACAAGCGAAAGGCTAAGTGGACAAGTGTGCTTGACAAAATCATGGAAGAGCTGGACGCGGCTGATAAGGAGCTTAAGGATATTCAAGTCGCAAAGGAAGATCTGCAGCAAAAGATCAAGGAGCAGGGACTGCTACCAGCTGACATTGATCGCATTAACTCGGAACGTGAGAAGCTTGGCCGGGCGTTAGAAAAGGTCAATTCTTTGTTAGAGGAGATGAACAAAATATGCGACGAGAAGGAAGGCACAGCCCAGGCGGCGCTTGACTCATTGGAAATGAACATTCAAAAGTACACTTCGTCGATTTACAGGATTGGCATCTTGTCTGCTGAGAACAATCAGATCGACTTTGACATCTCCCTTGACGCCCCGCTCGCAGACGAGAACCTCGGTAAACGGCCCGACGCCTTGCTCAAGGGCAAGAACCTACAAACTGTAATCCGCAGCGGCCTTCTCGACTACCGCAACAGCGTCGGCTCTAAAGTCCACGTCGCCCGCGACGACCTGATCAAGCTGCAAGACCAACTCGACCGCATCTCAGAGGCCATTGGCGAGAAGAAAGACCACACCGACAATCTCGATGCCAAGCTCAACGCTGCTCGCATCTCGCACGAGGCCGTGTACGAAAACATGACCTCCGACGCCACAGTCTCACATGCCCAGATCGAGAAGATGGAGCGCGACCTCCAGGCTATGGAGATGGCAGCCAGCCAGGGTATGTTGCAGGTCAACCAGCGCAGCCAGAGTATTTCGATCGAGTACGACCAGCTGCAGCGCGCGGTGCAGCAGGCGCGGGAAAGGATGCATGCGGACGTGGAGCGCATGATTTTCCAAATCACAGACTTCAAGGTTCTGATCCAAGAGTCTTTAGAAGATTTTGACAACTTTGTGGTTGAGGAATGGAACAGCGCAGTTGAGAATGAGAAGCTCAACTAACGTAACACTAATGGGGTCTCTTTGTTTTTTCTGTTTGTTTAATGATAGTTTTGGCGTTTTGTGTTAATAGTTTGAATTGATCAATTGAGTTTACAAGTTACACACACACACACACACACACACACACACACACACACACAGTTCGTACATTTTAGATACAAGCCCCAATATTCTTAGAATGCTCCCCATGATGCACTGCATGGCCCTCATGGCCCTCATGATGCTCATGACCGTTATGGTGCTCATACCCCCCATGATGTTCATGTTCGCAGTTAGAATGGCAAGGAGAGTGATGGTCACCTTCATGGTGTCCGTGGTGGCCTTCCATGACAGCCCCATGCTCAACACCGTGATGCCCTTCAATAAAAGCCTCGTGTTCAACTCCATGATGCCCTTCCATAAATGGCTCATGCTCAATTCCGTGATGCCCTTCAAGAAAACCCTCATGTTCAACTCCGTGGTGGCCCTCTAGGAAAGAATCATGATATTCTTCGACATGATCTTCGAGACAACCCTCATAGCAACCTCCATGGTGTCGATGGGGAAGGTGGTGAGGAATATGAGAAAGAAGATGTCTCTTCTCGTGAATCAATTTTCTCAGCTTGGGTTTTATCGACGGATGATGATGACTATGATGACCCAAATGTTCAGAGGAATGATGATGCTCATCCAAGAATTCTTCTTCTTCCTCCTCCTCCTCTTCTTCGACTTCTTCCACCTTTTCCACTTCTTTCACCTCTTTGATATTTCTCACCACCTCAGGAACGAGAGGGGCCAGAGGAAATACAGGTGCCATGGCTCCAAACTGTGGAAACACTGGGGCCAGCATTGGCTGTTGAGCAGGGTAGTTGCTTCCAATGTTGACTGTAATGCTGGGTGGAATAGCAGGGCCAGGAGCTTGAGGAGGGACAAGGAAGGGCATAGCGTTAGCATAACTTTGATGGAACAGTGGGCTGGCCATATGGGGTAGAACTGGTTGTAACCCATGCAATATGGGGCTACCATGTTCTGAGAGTATCCTTTGGCTTCCATGTAGTTCTTGTAACGTATGGAATCCATGGCTCCCATAAAATCCATGATGCCCAAGTATGTGATGTGCTTCATGGCTTCCGTGGTTTTCATGTAATCCAACCTCTCCGTGCAATCCAAGTTTATTATGACCTCCATGTAGTCCAAGTCCTCCGTGAATTCCCAAATCTTCATGTCTTTCATGACCTCCATGATGCCCATGATGTCCGTGACCTCCATAATGTCCATGTAATCCAAGTTCTCCATGCACTCCCAGCCCTTCATGCATTCCATGTCCATGTCGTCCATGACCTGTATGACCTCCATGCAATTCGAGCCCTCCGTGTAATCCAACTCCTTCGTGACCTCCATGACCTCTGTGACCTCTGTGACTTCCATGGCTTCTGTGACTTCCGTGACTTCCGCGGCTTCCAAGACTTTCATAACTTCCATGGTTCCTATGTCTTTCATGACCTCTATGTCTCTCGTATCCCTCATGTCCTCCATGTTCCATGTGTTCTTCGCGCCCTCCATGTGTTTCATGGCCTCCATGCCCACCATGTTCTTCATGCTTTCCATGCTCTCCATGTACTCCAACTTCTCCATGTAATCCAAGTTTCTTGATCACCCCAAGTTTTCCATGGCCACCATGACCGCCACGCAATCCAAGCCCTCCATGCAATCCAACTTCTTTGTGTTTTTCATGACTTTCGTGTGATTCGTGTCCTCCATGTTCTTCATGCTCTCTATGACTTCCATGTCCTTCAAAACCTCCATGCCCTCCATAACCTCCATGATCTCCATGCCCTCTATATCCCCCGTGTTCTCGATGTCTTTCATGTTCTTCATGCCCTCCATGCTCTTCATGACCTCCATGTTTTCCATTTAACCCAAGTCCTGCATGAAATCCAAGTTTTTTGAGTTTTCCAAGTTTCGCAGGTTTTTTGCCCAAACGCATTCCAAGCCCTCCGTGTAGTCCAACATCTTTATGTTTTTCATGACCTTCATGGCCTTCATGACTCTCATGCTCTTCATGTCCCCCGTATCCGCCATGACCTCCATATCCACCATGACCTCTATACCCGCCATGACCTCCATGTTCTTCATGTCCTCCATGCTCCCCGTGCTCTTTGTGACCTCCATGCTCCCCATGTAACCCAACCTCTCCATGTACTCCAAGTTTCTTGAGTATTCCAAGTTTTCCAAACTTTCCGCCTTTTCTATGGCCTCCATGTACTCCAACCCCTCCATGTAATCCAAGTTCTTTGTGTTTCTCGTGGCCTGTATGGCCTTCATGCCCACCATGTCCACCATGTTCTTCATGTCCTCCATATCCTTCTCTGTGTCCACTATGTCCTCCATGCTCTTCATGTCCACCCCGTTCTTCATGTCTTCCACCTCTATATCCATGTTCTGTATATCCTCCATGTCCTCCATGCTCTTCATGTCCTCCACGCCCTCCATATTCTTTATGAGCTGCATGATCACCATGTAACCCAACTTCTCCATGCACTCCAAGTTTTTTCAATATTCCAAGCTTTCCAAATTTTCCACGTTTTGCATGACCCCCATGCACTCCGACTCCTCCGTGTAACCCGACTTCCTTGCGTTTTTTATGTGCTTCATGGCCTTCATGTCCTCCATGCTCTTCATGTTCTCCATATCCGCCATGCCCTCCATACCCTCCATACCCTCCATACGTTCCGTGTCCTCCATGTCCTCCGCCCCCGCCATGTTCTCTATGTCCTCCGTGTTCTCCATGTACCCCGACTTCTCCATGTAAACCTAGTTTCTTCAAAACTCCTAGCTTTCCATGTTTTCCATGGCCACCGCGTAATCCAAGTCCGCCATGCATTCCAACTTCCTTATGTTTTTCGTGACCTTCGTGTGATTTATGTCCATGATGAGATTCGTGTCCTTCAAACTCTCCATGTCCTCTCCGTCCTCCATGCCTCACATGTTCTCCCAATCGTTCATACCCTTTACGTCCTACATATCTTCCATGTTCTCCATGACCTCCGTGATCTCCGTGTAATCCAAACTCTCCGTGCATTCCAAGGTTTTTGAGCATTCCACGCCTTCCATGTTCTCCATCTCCATGCAACCCAAGCCCTCCATGTAAACCGACTTCTTTATGTTTTTTGTGACCTTCATGTGATCCATCTCTTCCATGTTCTCCGCGTGATCCATGTCCTCCATGCAGTCCAAGTTCTCCATGTAGTCCGAGTTTTTTGAGTAATCCATGTTTTCCACGTTCTCCACCTCCACGCAATGCAAGTTCTCCATGTAATCCTATTTCTCTATGTTTTCGGCCCATATACTTTTTGCTTTTTGAACGTAGCTCATCACGTTCAAGATCAATAGCTGCCTGTGATTTGACTAGTTTGGCTTTTCGCCATGAAGACATCATGCAAATGAAACCACTAGCCAGGGCCCCAACAACGTGAACCCGATTGAAATCCAGATGAAACTCGAAAGCAAGTTGTTTTTCATGAACCCGACGACATTTCCCTACTATCTCATGGCGATAGGTTTCTTCAGCACCGGCCTCATGAGGTGGTTTCACAACGACACGCTCTAGATGATAACTCTGGGTATACCATCGGTATGTAAACACAGATTCGCCCAACCCTGCTTCATGCTCCCTATATCTACCAGCTTCCCTAGAATGACAGTGAATTTTCGCTGCGGTATCAGAATCCAATATAAAATATGGTTTAGATTTAGCCAGTTTGATGGTTGCCACCCTTGCAAATGTTGCTGCATCTTTCATATTCCAAAGTGCTGCCTTACCTGCATGCTCAATCACATATATTATCCTCCCGGTGCTGTCGACTACTTTCATCACTGGAGTTTTGGTTTTGCTCATATGCATGCTAGCAAGGGTATATTTTTCTGTCATCTCACATAAGGGTATCACACTTCTTGGGTCGGTCCACGCCGAAGCACGAATGGCTTTCTTCATCTTATTGGTGCCATATCCAAAGCCTACCATTCCCATGCCAACAAGGCCCGCACAAGTCATAGCTGCGACCTCCATCGTATGCTGAAGCTATGCAATCGCGCTATCTGTTTAAAGGATTTCAGGAGCAAAAGCTGGTGTGAAGAAAGGAAAAGGAATTGTGACGCGTTACAAACACGATTTCATATCAACACCAACGCGATGGGTTAGGACTGACACTCACCATTCCACTGAAATGGCTCAACCAGAGCAATTGATATAGATATCTAGATATAAGTTGATTGTAATCAAGCTCAAAGTTTGATACAGCAAGATGCGCTTTATTAGCTTGGGGGCCTTCAGTACAGTTTCGGAGTATATGGCAAGTTCATGTATTAACTTTTGGAAGTGCAAACCAATTGGTGAATTGCTGGTACCTGTTCCATGGCAAATCAGTATAAGGACAAGATTCCAAATTTATTTAGATTACCTTGACGTTTATTTTTTTATTTTTTTTTTTCAGTCTCTCAGTAGTGAAGAAATTTCCAGGATGTATGAGAGTATTGGGCTGATCATCCTAGAAGGTGATCTTGATCTGATAAAAAAAAAAAGGTTTAACACTTAGTACTTAACACTTATGTTTCTTTCCTATTAAGATCCAACACTGCCTCTCTAATGATTATCAATGTCTTAGTCATGGTTGCTCATATAGCGATATATTTGTTATCCCCGCGCCCACCTCAAAAAAAAAATGACATAATTGCTGATTAAGTAGAGTTTAAAAGTGGTGACACATAATAGTATGGCAATCGATTGGGAAAGTTGCTTCTATATGGAATAATTACCTGCTCCATGTGGGTAGTGACCTTTACCAAACTCTTCTTCCTACCATTCACTCTGTCTCTTCAACCAGTTCGCCATATCGGCAAGGCTTCTTCTGTTTCATCGGCTACAGGGTCATTTTTATAAGAATTTGAGGCGGTCTCAAGTCAGAGTGTATTCCAAGATACTCTCAAACGCTTTTGGTTTGTTACAATCTCTTTCATCTCAGCACCATCATGCCCAGTTCGCGTATGAAACTCTTTATTCTGAAATTTTTACGTAGATCTAACCCTCGTCCTTTAGTTCCTTTAATGAATGCCACGGAAATGGCGGTCGGGTTCGCTGCAACCGTTCTCCAAAACCGTAAAATGATATGGCAAGAGGTGCAAACCTTTATCGACAAGAAAACAATGAAGAACTCGCGTACGACGCTCCATACGAAAACGCGAGATGGAAAGTGCGAACTGATACTCAGGGAACTCGATACTGACGGTAAAGTTATCAGCGAAAAGCGTTGGACTGTTGATTCTCTTCAAAAAACGATAAGCGCTACTGACCAGAATGTTACTCCAACTGAATATGCGAATGATATTTCATACGATCCAATTACACCATACGTGTCGACTAATAGCTTTGACGACTATACGGGCCCGCATAGAGTCATGACATGGGAACAAGTCGAGCGGCCAGAATCCAGCTGTAGACAGTACCAAAAACAAATCAAGAAATACAGAAAGAAGGAAGTTACAGAGTACAAACCTGCTTTGTACTACGGCCGCGGAACTTCTGTTTCGTCAGATGGTAGTTCAGTCTCTGCGTCTACTTTAACTAACCCTCCACATTATGGGCGTGCTGCATCCGTGTCAACATGCTCCTCGGCATCATCTACACATTCTAACTCTACTATAGTGAGAGCCCGGTCTTTCGACTCAGCGTCCAGCCAGGCCTCGTCTGGCTCATATGGTGGCTCTACGTACGTCGCTTCTTCTGCAAGCTCAACCTTTGAAAACGATGACGACGATTTGTACGAAATGCCTAAATCTAGCAAGTGCTGCGTCAAGCAAAAGACCTCTTCATGGAGCCGACCACACTTCCGAACTCCATCGAAATTCTCTAAATCATCCAAATCCTTAAGGTCATCCAGATCGTCAAGGTCTTCTATATCTGATCAGCAATCAATTCCTCCTGCAGATCCCAATTACCCCGACAGTGATTTAGTTTCAATATCAGAGGCATCGATCCTCACCGTCGAAACACACTCTACTGTCTACACAACAGCTTCAAATCGCTCATACGCGTCGAATAACGACTTTTTAGAATATGAGCGACGTCTGCGCGAGTCAGACACTGGCTTTCACAACCTCCAAACTATGAGAACCCCAGCTCACCGAGTGAATCTTGCCTCTGATGCTCAATCGACCATTTCCTCGACCGCTCCCTCACTTACTTATTCAAGCATGTCAGCTGTGACGGAGGACTCCTGGCAAGCCCAGTCATCAGTTCAAACTGAGCTTGAAACGCCATGTGCTTCTGATGTAAGCACTATTGATGGCGATAGCATCGTGATTCAAGACGACGACTTTGGATCAGTTGGACCGTATCCAACGATTCGTGCCCAACACTACTAATTTTTTGCATTTTTTTCATCATCCTGGTTACAATCCTTTTCAATAGTTATATTTATAATTTTTGCGTATTGAGAGCCATATTTATAGTATCATCATTTGCTGGACAAACAAACACGGAAATTCTTTTTCTTTTGACTTGATATTTATAGATAATATAAAACATTAGAATGAACATGACAGACTGGTCCCTTAGGCGCCTTCCATCTTGATGTCAGCTGCATTCTCTCCTGCTGGAGCCGCAACAGGGGTCGGAGGAGTGGCCTTCCAGGTCTTTTCAACCGAACCAACTTCTGGAATATCTCGGGTTCCGTAGAAGAACAGTTCGGCCGTTTTCCTGTCCTTGAACGTGACCGAGACAGTTTCCTTGTTACGGTTAGTTTCCTCATACTCGCCAATCGACATGAGGTAGCCGCGCAGAGCCTCCTCCTTGTCGGCAGGCACGGGCGACACCTCGACGGTCTTGGGACGCAGGTCGAGGTTGTACCGCGAGGTGGCTTGGTAGCTGCTGCCGCCTCGACCGCGGTAGGGTCGACCGTAAGGCGAGTATGGGTTGTGGTAACCACCTCGGCCACGGCTACCACGGCCGCGGTATCCACCCCGGTATGAGGGAGCAGGAGCACCGGTAGCTGGCGTCAGTCCGAGGGAGTCGGCCTCTCGTTTCAGGGCGGCCAGCTGTGCCTCGAGACCCTGGGTCAGTGTTCGCTTTGCAGTCGCATCTTCTGTGTTGCCGGTCTGCTCGGCGTGCTTGAGCAGCAATTCTTGTTGCTCCTTTTGGGCCTGCACCAAGGCAGCTTGCTTTTCCAAAAGCTCCTTCATTTTCTTGATGTTTTCCTGCTTCTTGGCCAGCTTCTCTTCCCATTCCTTTTGCTTTTGGGCCTGCACCTGCTTGACGGCCTCGACGTCGATGGTGGCCTCGCCCTTCTCCTCGTTTTCTTCCTTCTTGCGCCAGTAAACCTTAACGAATCGGTTATCGAAGATAGGCGCTGGCGACGACCAAGCGGCGCGAGCCTCGTTGTGGGATGCAAACTCGAGCTCGGCCAGGTGCTGGTTCTGGTCTAAGCTGATGTTGACAACATCACCAAACTGCGAAAAGTATTCTTTTAACGACTCCTGGTTGAACTTGTCTTCGGGGAGCTTCTCGACGATCAGCTTCTTTTTCGTGAACTCGGTGTCGGGTTGGGTGGTGGCCATGCTGGGCACACCGCCAGACTGCCACTTGCGGAAGTTTTGCTTAGGATGCTGCTGGTGTTGGTAGTTGTTGTTACCAAAGTTGTTGCCGCCGAAATTATTATTGCCAAAGTTGTTGTTGCCTCCGAAGTTGTTGTTTCCGCCGCCCATGTTATTGCCCATCATATTCTGATCCGGCATGAAGTTGGGTGCATTGCCCATGAAACCCTGTGGCGACACCTGGAAGCCAGCTTGAGGCGCCCAATTTTGGTTGAATCCATTGTTATTATTATTGTTGTTGAAGTTGTCTTGATTTCCATTGTTGTTGTTTCGGCCATAGTTGTTGTTATTATTTCCAAAGCCAAACCCGTCCTGGCGGTTATTGTTTCTGCCGTTGCGGAAATTATTTCGGAACTGCTTCTGCCCGGAGAAATCACCATTATTATTGTTATTGTTGAACCGATTGTTGTTGTTGAAATTTCGGTTGTTCTGGTTGAAGTTGGTGGCGGATGGGTCATAGGCAGCATCTCCAGCATTTGAGCTGTTCGAGTCAATACGCGAACCAAAGTCATCAGAAGCAGCCGGTTGAGCCTGAACCACATTTAAATAAGATCGAGACTCATATGCACTCATGAGTGAGTCGACGAATGATGCCGTTCCGGTGTGAAGAAATTCTTGTAGCTGTTCCAGACACAGCGCGCGCAACTTGTCGACGGGCTCGTCATGCTGGAGCAGGGCAACGACGTAGTCACTGAGAATTTCAGGATCAGCTTCTGAGATCGACGCAATGCGATTCACAACCCACTGCTTGAGCTGGGGAATTTCTGTATCGGCGACCACCATTGCGATAGGATCCAAGTCGCGTCAGATGAACAAGTGTGTAAATTTGAGTTTTGCGGTGGGTTTGCAATTGTTTTCCAATGAAAGAACACAATCTGTACCAGTGAGCTAACTAAATCCTAAAAGTTATAAGAAATGCTCGCTTCAAAAACGCTGATTTGAAAAGATTCGATTGAAAAGAAGTGAAAGAGAGAAGAGAATTTTATTCCGTAGGTCAGGAAAGAAAAAACAAAGTGAAAAAAAAAAAAACTGGATTAAGTAACCATGACAAAATGATTACCAACTATGACATAATCAAACGGTATATGACTGAATTTGTTCTGCGTTTTGTTTCATTTCGGCCCTACTCAACACACCAACACAAAGCTCACAAATGGCCTACGTCGCGACTGTTATCGCTCTTGAACAGGGCATTTCTGCCGAGTTCACAGACAAGTTTGAGTCTGTTCTGCGGTCTGAAGGCCTAACTGCTCTCCGACTTGATCCGTTGTCACACGGCAAGGTGGTTGACTACTATCTCGACCTGGAGGATATTAGATTCAATGAGATCAAGGCCCGGTTTTTTGAGTTCAGCGGTGAGCAGGGCGTTGATATTGTGTTGCAGAAGGCAACTGAGGCGCGCAAGACAAAGGGACTTTTTGTGTTTGACATGGACTCGACTCTTATCCAGCAAGAAGTCATTGACATGATTGCAGCCTATGCAAATGTTGAGGACGAGGTGTCGGTATGTACAGTCTTTAAATGATGGAGCGTTACAGAGCTAACAGACCAGAAAATTACTGAGGCCGCCATGAACGGTGAACTCAACTTCAATGAGTCGCTACAGAAGAGAGTCGGTCTGCTCAAGGGAATCCCAGCCACCGTTTTCGAGTCATTGAAACCCGACATTAGATTCACCCCCGGAGCTCACTCATTATGCCGGGCACTGAAAAAGCTGGGCGTGAAGATGGCCGTTTTGTCGGGCGGGTTCATGCCTCTTGCCTTGTGGGTTAAGGGCGAGCTGGGACTGGACTATGCTTATGCCAACACACTTGAGGTTTCTGAGGATGGGAAGGAGCTGACTGGCCGCACAGTTGGGCGGGTTGTTAATGCAGAGGTAAAGGGCGAGCTGCTGCAGGAAATTGCCGCCAAGGAAAATGTGACTTTGGAGCATGTGGTTGCCGTTGGCGACGGGTCTAACGACTTGGTTATGATGAGCGTTGCAGGGTTTGGAGTGGCTTTCAACGCAAAGCCTATTGTGCAGAAGAAGGCTCCGTCCAAGATCAACACGCCTTCTCTGCAAACTATTTTATACATTCTTGGTTACAACGAGGCCGAGCAGAAGGCCCTGGTAGAGTAGAGGTTGTTGCAAAGCAGGTCATTAGATTTTTTGTGTATAGAGATAAATAAATAGAATAAATAAAGAGCATGAAAATTGCAGTAGTAGATTATCTGAACGCAAGACTTGACTTAGCGCAGACAGGAGATGACTCGGGCGAGTCCAAAAGAGCCCTGAGATCGGGCGAGTGGCTTGCTGAAGGAATGAAAGGCGGAGAGGACGCTGGAGAGCAGTATACTTTTGCAGGCGTTGTTTGGGGAGCTGGAAGGTCCAGGGCTCGACCCATGCCTGGCTCTGACGTACTGCGCTTATGAACAGGCCAGATGTGAATGTGTTGAGGGGATCCATGCTGTTTGCTATTGGAATTAGCACGCTTGGGCTTGGTGCAACTTGGCGAGAAAGGATTTTTAGCAGACATGGATGCCATCTTAGGAGGGTTACTGAAGTTTCTCGATTCTATGCGAGAGAGTGACTGGGACTCCCAGCCATTTTGCACCTTGACCAGGGCGTACGTTAAACGAGTGCGCAGAGTAGAGGCTATGAGTTTTGATGTAGCCTTGATATCTTTTGCATGTGCTAGTTTCGGTGATACAGGGGTTGACTGGGAGGCTTGAGGGCATGAAGGAGCAGGGATTGGCGATGGGATGGTGGGAAACGAGGTAACGGTATTGCCATTGTGGGCAACCTTTTTACGTTTTGGAAGAACAATTTGGTTGGCGTCATCATCAGAACGTCGTCTTTTAGTTGGTGACGATGCAGGAGAGAGGATCGCCGAGATGGATAAGGGGGAGGACGCTGTCGTCTGTGAAGGAGTGTAAAACGCTGGCTGGTCTGTGTTTGGTAATGCCGGCCTGTTTGCAGTCAAGGTGTCAAAGATGTGTTGGGCACCTACTACTGGCGTACGCATTTGGCTGTTGTTAGAGGTTACTGACTGAGCGTTGAGAATGTCAGGGGTGCACATTGCGCCGGCCTGTGCCAAATTAGGTGAAGGACCTGTGGGCCCAGACAGGAATGGACGGGAAATTGAATAAGGAGACGTTAAAGGAGACGCGCCAAACGCGTTTGCCGAATTCGACGACGCGGACAAACAGATGTCTGAGGCTGTGGGATCATTGCTTGAGTTGATTAGCGAGTTGATGGAAATGGCAGTTCGACCTGCAAGCGGTGGGACTGGTGACGAAGGGGCGGTTTTACTGTCGTAGTTCAACAAGCATGAGATTGAGCTTTTAGTGCATGTTGGTGAAACAGATCGCTGATGGAAAGCAGATGGCTCGACTGGCGTTAGGCAGGGAGAGTACTTGGGGGAAATGGCTGGAGTCGAGTGTGAAGTGGGAATTGCGATGGGTGGGAGGATATAGGGTTGATAGTAGTGAGAAGGTTTGCTTGAAGCAAAGATGTTTTCCAAGCCGTAAGGTCTTTCGGTCATCATTTCGAAGAGGAGACTGTAATGTGTATTGAAGTTGACGTGAGTACTAGGATTGAGCTGGAGGTGAATGGTCCTATATCCTAGCTGAAAAAAAAGAGACTGAACGGTCTTTTATATATCTCAAGTGTCGAAGGATCTTTTGCAGGAAAGCTGAGTACCGAAACGATCAAAGAAACAAATAAAAAGCCTAAATACAAGCAGAAGAAGCTGATGAAAAAAAGAAGAAGGTTAAGAGAAAGAAGAAGAGAAGAAGTTTTTTTTTATTTTTAATTCCTTTCTTTCTTTCGTGGTTTCAAACCATTCATATAAGTATTTCCATCGAATAGTGCCCAGCAGGTTTCAAATTTGTGATTTTTGCACTTTTCTTTTTCTCAGCTAACATCTATTATAAGACGGATTGGGACAAAAAGGATTTCCTATTTGAGTTTAGCCCAGCCAAAATGGCTTAGCACAGTTCAATTTTGGCTGCATAAAATCTGCTGGCTGCATGGCTGGCTGCATTAGTCTGTGTTGATGATGCCTATTTTGGACAAATTAAAACCTAATATGGTAAAAAGAAAGTTCAAGACCTAATTCATATGCAGGAAGCCTTTGAAAAATCAGCGAAAAAAGGATCTTGCAACATCTCAAAACGATCTCACGATGAGGGTCCAGCTCTTTAGAGAGGCCAATGCTGGGCAGAATGAGGGTACCCAGGAATGCTACAATTGGGAAGCTTAGAATGCTGTTATTGGAAAACAAGATAACAGACTGGTTTGAGCTTTTACTTTCAGTTTTACTTCGATCGCGGATAGATTGTTGAGCTAGATCTTACGCCTTGGGAGATGATGGCTGGGCAGCACCTTGTTCGCTCTGGCCATACCCAACTCTCTGCTGCCACTTGTCTGGAATTGTCATACCTCTTTTTAAACTCTGCCTACGCCTGTTCAGATGATTGCCAACCTCTTTTCAGAACATGGTCCGGCGTATAAACCTTAGACGCTCGGTATAACAGGACATTTCTGGTGGAGTCTCAGCCAATCTTAACTCAACATAAACCTTCATCCTTTCAAGTTATCTCATTTGTAGTCCTTGCATCCGTTCTCATATATTTGAAAACTCTCTAATCTCTATCAAGTGGCGGGCTTCAGTTGCTTGTTCGACCCTTGAGCTTACAATATATATGATCCACACGACATGCCCGCCTTGATCCCTGCAATGGCTCAAATTACACCGAAATTAACTTTTGTAGTGGTCTCAAAAAGAACGCTGATGGCGGCCCTGATCGCTTCAATTCTCCGAAAAAAGTCGAATCCAGCTGGGCTTTGTGCTGTATTTCTGGTCCAATATAGCTGCCAATCTTACGCTTTTGGACTTGCTCCCCGTAATTTGATTTCGTTTTCGCTCTAACTTATCAAATAGAAGCAATCCGTGTATACAAATACAAAAGAGCGTTGCTTTCAAACCTAGCTAGGGTAAAGGCCGGCTTTTCACATTGTTTACCGGGATATGGAGCGCACAATGGAATCCTGCATACCCATGCCTGCCTTATGGACTGTGCGTCCACACGATATCATCAGCCTAGCGCTAGGCTACCTAACAAAAATAAAAAAGGCCCCACATTCATACAAAGCTCAAGAAGGTGATCCACCCTTAACAAATTATTATTTCGAATACCATAGGCGTATATGGTGCGTTATAGTTAATGTCCCCCGCGAACTCGTCGACCCATCTCTCCTGCAGGTTAAACTTTGTGATCCATCTGGTCGACTTCTCTCCATCTTCTGCAAAAAAACTCTAACTCGTATCTCTGAACCCTGCATCCCGCCCACCACAAGAACAAAGCATTTCACCATTTAAATACATCTACGTGAGACCTTGTCTTCCCGTCCAGAATAGTCTATCAACCCTTGTAACCCCGACCTAGAAAAAGGCTAACTGCTCCACAGAATGTGATTTTTTTAAATGAGTCGCCCTAGTACCCTTGTTTTCATAGTTTTTGAGGAAACGCGGGAAGGTTGAGTATTCCATTGACTAATGAGATACTACATCATAATCATTTCCACAAGACAAACATCTGCATCTGGCATATTCAAGATATGACGTCGTGACGCTCATCATTTTAACTAACTTTGAGAGTCTTAACTTTTTATCAACTGGCCCCCCTGTTGTGGAGTCAATCGCTTATCAAACTAATGCATTGAGAATCTGTCTATCCAAAACCATTACTCTATCCTAAGTGTACCTCTGCAAACTCCCATGATGCCATTGAAAATGAACAAGGGCTCACCATCCCGGAGAGATGACTTCAAAATAGGCTCCTCCTGCAGGACCTTTCTACTCATGAGATAGTGTCGCACTACACCACACAGGCATCCAGATGCAAGTGGCGGAGTTTTCCAGCCCCCGTTTCGGAAAAATGCAACGTTCGAAATGCTACCCTCAGTAACATGGTCTCTGCCATTGTAGAGTAGCACTTCTTGATACTTCGGCCCATTGGGTTTCAGTGACCGTTCCCGGGCCTTGTTGTACTGCTCACGCTGCGTCGTTTTGAATGATGTGAACGGCCCAATCACAATGTAGTCTTTATCTAGATAAACTGTAAAGTGAGGGTTGTCGTTTCCTGATTCCCATGTCAGCCCTGAAAAAAGGTTTGTGCGCGGGGCCACCTCTGAAGCCTCTACTGTCAGCTCGCCGTCTTTGGACATGAGTACTCGCATTTTGTACGGCTTGGAGGAGTCTAGAGCTGCAACAGCTGCTCGCAATTCTTCAAGCAGTCGCTCATAGGTAATGTCGACATTCCAGGTGAAAAATGACCTAGTCGCCAATAAACGCTGGTGATGGATTTTGAGCAGGAAAAAGCATGCCTCTGGAATCTTACCATTCGCTTGTGCTTTGTTGAAATCCTCCGCAGACACTAGTGTCCTATCGTATCGGATCGTGCTCAAAACCTGGAACGGTTGCTCTGGAATCATGACCGTCGATACAAAGTCTCTGAATTCTTCCAGATTGGTCATTTGCGGTACCTCAAACGGCTCATCTTCTATGATTGTCAAGTCATTCCAAAAGTCCTCGGTACCCGAGAATAAGAACAGCTCCTCTTCGGGAATTATCGACGTCCAGTTGGGCTCATCCATCGTGGGGTCCTTTCGGTTTGTGTGGCTCTCAAGTTTTGCAGAGTATGACAGAGTTGAAACCACAGCCAAAAATGGTGCTCATATTAAATTCCGTTGCTGTGGCAACCAGTTTGTTTAGTTTTTTGCCCTAGCCCTGTTCCAATTGGGGTAAACACAAATCATGGCCCTTACATGGTGAGTGTTGTTTTGTTTACTTTCGTATCACAAAAAACAAAAAAATCAAACTCGTCCACCACCGACCTTCATTCAAATCACTTTCGACAGCTTTAGACCCTTCTATTCATGCCTTTACAACAGCTGCTTTGGTAGTAGCTAGTTTTAGATTTTACACCCACATTTACATACATCATTCGCAATGACGACAAGTCGGAGGGGCTCTTACATCAGTGTGCAGCTGGACTCAATAAATGGCCAGCTGCAAAATCTATTCGACGATCTGGGGATTAGCTCAGAAGAGCGCGACAAAAGAGAGAAACAAGTATACGAAGTCATAGCAGAGGCATTGGAGCAGCATGTCACACAGGTCAAATCGGAACGAGACGAGCTGCTAAGCAGATGTACAGAACTACAACAAAACATAAAAGACATGGCTTCGGCATTAAGGGATGTGGACATGAATATGGTGTTGGGGAATATGAGTCAATTAGCATTTATCGACGTCACACCGCCATTCATTCAAGCAGAGAGGGACCTTATATCAGTGTTCAGCACTTTGGAGCGGATATACGTGCAACGATCGGACAAGGCTAACGAATTGCTGGCACAATTGACCAAGCTTTCAGACAGTATGGATGGTATGTCGATAACTAGAGACCTGCAGCCGCCGTCTAGCAAGGACGACTTGGACCTTTCAACAAGCTACCTGACACAACTTGAGGGTGAAATTCAACGCTGGCGGAATGAATTACAGTCTCGGGTTTCCAGGGTATCTCTACTGGCATCACAGATTGTGAGCTTTTGGGCAGAGCTCGGCACCCCACAGGATTCACTTGACAGTACGATAATGAATTGCTACAAAACAAACCCTGAGCGACTGGGCACAAATCTGGCAGACATTTCGCGCCTGGATACTCTGAAGGAGTCGCTTCTACAAGAGAAAACTAAGCGTGAAACCACTCTGTCACAGCTCACGAAAAATATTCACGTGTTGTGGGAGAAGTTGGCAGAAGACGAACAGTACATGCAGGAGTTCTCAAGGACCAACCGTGGACTAGGCTTGAATGTTTTGCAAGCACATGAGACAGAGCACGCACGTCTGCAGGAAAAGAAGAGGCAAAACATTGGGGTATTTATCCAAGATGCCAGAGAACAGATCAAGGATCTATGGGAAAAGCTCTACTTTTCTGAAGAGGAACGGTATCAATTCACAGCAGCATACGCTGAAATCTATACAGATGCCTCTCTTGACGCGCATGAGTGCGAGATTGTGAGGCTGGAGGCGCTTTTGGTTGAGCGACAGCCCATACTGAGCTTGATTGAGCAGTTCAACGAACTCAAAGCTGAGGAAATGCAGCTGGAAGCATCAACTCAGGACGCATCTCGGTTGCTGGGACGTGGTGGCGGCGGAAGGCGCGATCCTACACGATTGCTGCGTGAAGAGAAAATGCGCAAACGTTTGGCAAAACGCAAGCCTATCGTCCTGCAGGATCTGAAACGAGGGCTTGGTGCATGGGAAGGTCAAACAGGCCAACCGTTCTTCATCAATGGTGAGAGCTTTAACGATATTCTAGAAGCAGAGCTGGCTAAGGAGGGCTCAAAGTCTGTGCGCAAACCTTTGGCGGCCATGGCTCCACCCCCTGCCCGTACAACGGCCCCAACACCACGGAGCCGACCCCCATCCGACTCGAAAACGCCGTCAAGAGTTAATGCCTCACCCACGAAATCAGGGCCTGGACTTCAGAAAACTGCATTACAGCCTCCTTCTTCGACTATGAAACCTCCGTCTTCCCCTACTAGAATGGGTCCACCACGAATGGCCCGTCCGCAATCGCAGATGTCAACATTCCTGGCAGATGATTATCAGACTCCATCTAGGACACGACCGAATACAACCACCGCGTCATCAGCTTCTCAATTCAATCACAATCGATGCCGCAGTGAGCTGGGCCAGTACCCAACACTTGGCCCTGACTCTCGTCCTCGGTCAGTCCTGGGTTCTAGAAGTCCGGAACTGAAGTCTGGAATTGCCCGACTTGCTGAGAAAGCCAACGGTCATGCATTGCCAAAATACAATATTGCACCTTCCTCAATAGATCATAAGGAACCGCCTCGCAGCCAAACTAGCATTGGCAACTACCGACCGCTCTCGTCATCATATACCAAGCCAAGTCAGACACACAGTGTCATTCCAGGTACACCATCAACATCGCGCACAATATCGACCAACAGCATTATGTCTGAGAACTGGAGGTCGATAGAATCTGAGGCAACGAGCAGTGAGGACGAGTTCGATGACCCTGCTTATCTGAAGTGGAGACAAGACGCGACAAAAATGATGAGCAACACACCTAGAGCGGCGGCGATGGATATGGATATAGGCGTTGAGAACAGGCCTCTGCCGTCGCGGAAACCCAGAATCTCTGAGTTCAACTGGGATAAGGACGTATTTTAAGAGAGAGGCATTGACAGTCATGAATGTAGTTTTGGTTTGCTTTTATTTGTTGTTTTTTTTGGTATTTTCTTTCATCATTTTACATTTCTATTACTATTTTATCATTGTTATTATCTTGTTTAATTCATTTTCCAGGTGGTTTTTTGGCATGAATATTGATATCATATTCCAGTCATATTGCATTACAATCGTTTAATTACAGATTATCTAATCAGAGCTACAATCTAATCTGATAAGATCTAATTATTGCCTCATTAGGCATTTCCTGCATGCTGTTTCTTCCCAACTGCCGACAACTTCGAACTTTGGACAATAAAAATCAGGTTCAGAGGATTCCTTCACCCTGCACTTTGTTTCACACAAACTATAATTGCTGTTCATAAGAATTTTATCACCATATCTGAATTCATTCCACAAAAACAACCATCCTCTCTGCTCTAGCCCGCTTGATATTAACCATTAGGTGCAAACATACAATAAACACAAAATATAACTAACACAAGCTGATTTGTGGGGTTGTCAGCAAGCGCAACTTTGATTCACACCGCCACTGCAATGGAAACGACTGACCGTGCAAAGCAAGAATTGTCTCAAGGGGTGGCAACTCTTTCAATTTCTTCTACTTCACCAGTTAATATGAGGGAAATCCCAAAGTCCAGCATCAAAAACTCTAGCGTACCGCGCTCTATCAGCCCAGGAGCCTATGCCCCTTTGACTGAGGTTTCGAATTCCACAAACTGCCCTCCTACTTTAGCAACACTGCCAATGTTAAACATAGCTGCTGCTGCCCCTCACATGCCAAAACTCACTACGAGCAATCCTGCCCGACACTCCATAGGGTCCTTTGGTCATAGTTCTTGGAACGAGCCGGGACCGTTCGGCGACGCAGCAGTCCCAACCCGGTTTCCAACTGCGCAGACTCAGACGAATGCTGATATTTTTGATTCCCTAGAGCGTGAGCAAGAGGCAATTGTAAACAAGGTTAGTTGGTTTAGAGTCTATTGCACTCACATTGGTTTCTAACTACTATTCTATAGCTTCAACGAGAGATTTCTGCGCTCAAAGGGGATGTTACAAGGAGCCGATCGCGGTCGGCTTCGTCCTCGTCTTCGATATCAAGGCGGCCGTCTACAAGGTCAATTTACTCTTCAGACACGGAGGAAGGCATGTACCCGACTAGTGGAGGGATGTACATCCCACCCTCGCCCCTAGTTGCACAGCGTTCGGCGCGGGCTAGCTTTGGGACGGCGGCGGCAGCAGGTGAGGACCCTATGATTAGCAATCTACGGAGAGAAAACGAGACCCTGAAGCGCAAACTGGCAGAGCTGAGTTTGAAAATGTCTGAAAAGGATCGAGAGATTGAAACTCTCAAGGGGAAGAAAGAACTGGCATCGGCATCAGGCACTCAACAGCGAGAGGAATTCAATACGATTCCCAATCCCAAGAATAATCTTTAAAGCATTTCTGCGCGCTCTACAATTCCGTACAAACCATGATAGAATCCATACTGATTAAATGTTTATTATTAAGTTTTTACTTGCGGTAAGATCATAAAATAGGCGTCACCATTAGTGCTTATTTCAAGAAGTAGCTTATTTCCAAGACATTGTCGCATTACAGTTAATATGGTATCACCACACTCGTGTTCAAAGACTTGAAGTAATATATAATGGAGCTATTGACGTCTCTTCTCTTCTCTTCTCTTCTTCTTGTAATAATTTTAAAGAGTAGGGCAATAAAAATCTACATCAAAAAAGATACACAATGAAGGAACGTAAGGCTTCTATTCACCGGCTATCAGTGATGCTAGTTCTGTTGATACTAGCAATGTCTCTGTGTGTCTCAGCCGTTTCACAGAAGAGAAGTGGACCCCAAGGCAAGCCATTGCTCAAGAAGAGAGCTCAGGCGTCTCTTAGTACTACGCTTGAAACTACTGAGTCCCCCGAACCTACTGCACCTTTGGACAATGCGTTTTGGCATCATGATAAGGAAGAAGAAGAAGACGATGATGACGGATCTGACTGTGACAATGGTAATGACGATGACGATGGATCTCAATGGCATGTCAAGGCTAATGAAGAGACATCCACGCCTACCCAGACTCCTTTAAGCAATAATGCTCGCACTGAGTTTCCGCAGTGGCTCACTGATATCACGAAGCTCAGCGAGTGGCCCGGCCACAATCCTCCTTATATTGCCCAAGATCACATTGATATGTCTGACATTCCTTATGCTCCAATTCGCGCTCTAGGTGACTGCGCTGGAATTGATGCTTCGTACTGTTCTTTTGACTGCCATCGGTGTGTAACTGGGGACGATATCTCGACTTGCCCGTTGATCTCTCAAACTTTTGATGACGGTCCTGGCCCGGCCACACCCAAGCTGCTGGAGGCCCTCCCAGGAAAGACTACCTTTTTCACGCAAGGTATGAATGTCATCCGGTTCCCTGATACGTTTCGCCAGCAGCACGCTCACGGACATCTGTTGGCATCACATACTTGGAGTCATCCAAACTTGGCTGGCCTTAGAAACGAAGAGATTGCAGCACAGATTCAGTGGTCTATTTGGGCCATGAATGCAACTGCAGGCATTGTGCCTCTCTATTTCCGACCTCCTTATGGTGCAAGTGACAACCGTGTCCGTGCTGTTGCCAAGAAGTTTGGGCTTATCAGCGTGTTTTGGGATCATGATACCTATGACTGGAAGGTGAATGAGAAGAAGAAGACTTCCAAGGACGTGGAGTTTGAAGTGCGTGCCTGGAAAAAGATTCAGCCCCAGGGACTTCTTCTTGAACATGATTCTACAATGGACGTTGTTAACGTTGGCATTGAGGTTGCCAACATTTTGGCCGAAAACGGTGGCAGACAAATGACAGTCGCTGAGTGTGTTAATGGCAATTGGTACCAAAATTTGTAGTTTTTACAAGTAGGTTTATGAGTAGTAGCAGTTGAAGTTAATATTTTATGACCCGACTCTATTATCTAACAATATTTTTATTTACCCAAGGCGGCCCAGAACCGCTTTTCGTCGTCGTTTTGGAAGGACAGGACGGTTGAAACGACCGGCATGAGCTGGTGACGCTGCTCCTTGTGCTCCAAGAATCCAAGCAAAACGTTCTTAATATACGGCACATTAGGACCCGACGCTGCTGTACTAGAGCCTGAATTCGACGGCGTTGCAGACCGTTCCCTCTGCGGCGTTGCAGCGCCTGATGATGAAGACGACAGCTGTTGTTTCAGTGACGCCTTTTCTGCCTGCAAGGCGCGGATATCGTTATTGAGTGTATGCTGGTTTTGGTACAGCTTCTCAACTCTGGACTGGCTTTCTTCAACCAGCGTTTTCAGGTTAGCCGTCGTTTTGGTAGAAGATTTCAAGGACGCCTCAGTGCGTTCCAAGTTGTCCTTGAGCTGCGTCACGACCTCACGGAGTTCCTGAGTTTCCTGTTCGGCAGCGGCGAGCTTGTCGTCAGCGTGCGAGCGTGAGCTGCGCAGCTCTGAAATGTCGCGGTGATACCTCGTCTTTTCCTGTTGCACGAGCTCGAGTGACTGCTCTAGCTCCTTGATTCGCGTTTTGAAGTTGTCGACCTCGCGGTTGCGGCGCTTGGCGAGTTGCGAGGCCTCTAGTTCTAGCTGGTCACGCTCTTCGGTCAGCACCGACAGCTTCTCAGACACCTCCTTGAGTTTAGAGTCTTGGGAACCCTCGGTATCAGTAAGCAGCCGCCGCATTGTACTGGCTTCGCGGATTCGCTCTTGCAAGTGCTTGTGGGTATCAGAGAGCTCTTCTTCCAGGGTTTCGCACCGGGCAGTGGTTTCCATAAGCCGCATAGACAGCTCTTCAACCTGCTTGCGTGTTGATTCGAGCATGGAGCTCGTGCTTGCCTTTTGCGACTCATGGGCATCAGCTGCACCACGCAACTGTCCCAGTTCGGTCACCAGTTTAGTTCTCTCGGTCTCCCATGCGTTGCGCACGGCCAGTTGTGTATCAAGGTCGTGTTGTAACCTGTCAGCAGCCTGTTTTGAGCCCGCTTCGCGGTCAATCAAGTTGCGGCGTTCACCTTCTAGGCGCTGCAAGTTCTGGCGTAGAACCACCATTCTAGACTCCGTTTTCCTCTGGGCGTCAGTGATATCGTCTAGCTGGTCCTTGAGATCGTTAATCTTGTCTTCCTTCTCCGCAGCAATGGAAGTCAAGCTCGAAATCTCCACTCGGAGAGTGCTTTCCTGGGACTGGGCCCGCTTCAGCTCAGCACTACGGCGATCAAGCTGTTCTTGAGCAGGCTCCAGAGATTCGACTTTACTAGTGAGGGTTTTGATAGTGCCTTGCAGTTTTGCAATTTGGTCGTTGCAGACCGAGATTTCCTTAAACCGCTCTTGAGCAAGAAGCAAATTGGCCCTGGCCTCTTTCTCGGTATTAGCAAGCGACGATTGTAAATCACTTGATTCTTTTTCAGAGGAGCTAACTGTCGATTTGAGAGTAGACAGCTCCTTCTCGGTATCACTCAGCTTGCTCGTGACCTTCTCCAGTTCCTTCTCAGCATGATCAAGCTTAGTACTAGCAGACTCCAGCTCCTTGTCTCGCGTATCAAGTAGCTTTTCCATATCAGTGACCTGCTTTTCTAACGCCTTGGTAGACTTGTTCAGCTCGGCAAGCTGCTCGTCGAGCTTAGCGTTGACTGCCTGCACCGAGGCAAGCCGCTTCTCAATCTTGGTAGACTTTTCGACAGCATCTTCATGGACAGAGGTTTTGGCTTCAAGAGATTTCTGAAGTTCTTCTGCTTTCGACTTGTGCTCTGCAATCGATTTCTCAAGACTGTTTCGCTCAGATTCAACCGAAGCCAGAGTTTCCTTGATCTCAGAATGTTGCTTTGTCAGATCCTCAAGTTGCCGGGCTTCCTTTGAAGCGCTTCCAGCAGTCTTGATCTCGTCACGCGCAATAACTAGGTCACGGCCAACCTCGGCAAGCATTCCTTGCAGCGAGCTGACCTCTTCCTTCTGTGCCTTGAGCTGTGTGCGCAAGTCGTCGTTACTAGCTCTGAGTTCCTCGATTTCCTTGGTGGCGTCTGAATTCAAGTCTACTGGAGCGTCATCAACAGGCTCAGTTTGTTCGGTTGTCTTGACTGGCTTCTCGGGTGTCGCCGCGGCAGCCGCACCACCCTTCTTCTTAAGGCGCTTCTTTTGGCTCTTAGATAGTGGAGCGGAGGCGGATTTAGTCTCCACAGCTGAAATAACAGGTGAATTCGAGGCTGGAGAGTCAATCTCAGAAGGCTTGAGAGGTTCAGACTTTTGTTCTTTGATTGACTCCAGTTCAGATTTCAGTGCTTTGATAGATGCTTCCGATTCAGTAACCTTCGCTTGCAGGTTTTCTTTTTCCTTTTCAGCATCCTTTAGCTTGGCTCCTGCTTCTGCCAGCTTTTCGGTTTGCGCGCTGAGCTCAGCTTCCCTTGAAGTTTGGCTAGATGCTGCAGCTTCAGCATTCTTGAGCTCAACATGCTTGGCATCTAGATCACTCTGAAGCTTTTCGTTCGTTGATTTGTGATCCACAATCTGTTCCTTAGCCTTCTTGTATTCTTCGTCCAGTTTGGCCAGCTTGCTGGTGAGATCGTTTTCTTGCTTGGTCCACTCACTCTGCTTCGACTCGAATTCTCTCAGTTTCACTTGGTGAGTGTCTTCTAGTTCCTCCTTGCTTTTCTTGAGCTCGGCTTCACTCTTTTGCAGTTTTTCGAGATCTTCTGTCAACTTGGTGTTTGCATCTTGAATATGGGCCAGTTCTGTTGAATCTGAGGTCGCAGCTTCCTTGAGTTTGGCTTCTAAACTCTCAACCTTCTCTGATAAAGTGTCTTTCTCGGCATTGATTTTGTTTAATTCCTCAGAAGAACCCTCCAGTTTGGTGATCTTTTCTTGCAGCTCCTTGACTTCCGTAGTATGAATATCCTTAACCTTCAAAGCATCTGCTTCCAATTCGGAAACCTTGGACTCCAGCTCTTTTAGCTTGGTCTCGAGACCTTCTTTCTCCTTTGATGCATTTTGCTCCGAATCCGTAGCTTTATTTTGCAGTTCTCTAACCTCGGCAGAATGAGCCTGCTTAACCTTTGTTGCCTCATCTGCCATGCGTCGCAGCTCTTCATTCTGCATGGAAGCTTTCAGCGTAAGATTCTGTAGATACTCTACAAGTGTCTCAGATTCTGCAATTGAGTGACAAGGAGTATATTCGCGGAGAACTCGTTCGAAAATGCCAATCAATTCTGACTTCTTCTTTTCCAATCGATAGGCTTTTAACAGTTCTATTGCTGTTAGAGAAATCGGTTGATGAATGTAGCAGATCACTTACCTGGATACTTTTCTTCGTACTTCTTAAACTTCCTGAGCTTAGACGCAACTTCTTTTGAAATAGCAGCATCACTAGCAGGCTCTGTTTCAGAAGAAACGTTTGACTCAGGTTTCTTTGATTCAGAGGCATCTTCTTTCTCTGTAGGCTTGTCTGTTACCTCTGGTTCAGCTTTGGGATCCTCGGATGTAGATTCTTGATCTGGCTTTGACTCGTCTGTGCCATTCAAAGTTTCCTTGGCTTCTTCTTGATTGCTACTAAACACAACTTCTAGTGCACCAGGTTCTGGTGTTTCCTGACTCAAAATTTTTGCATTGCTCTTGAGAGTGTTGAAAGCAGAAGTCATGGAAGTGTCTCTCTTCGGTTGTTTAGCTGCGTCTTTACCTGTGGTCGCATTTGTATTGGAGTTTGCCTTGTTGGCAGAATTCACTACGGATTCAAACTCCTCAGTGATGTTCTTCCCTAGCTGAGATATTCTTGAAAACATCCTGGCTTAGGTGGAAACTTGCAATAGAAAATAGGGAGATGAGTTGTTCAAAGATGATTTGGGTCAAACTGGAGTTGAAATTTGGTCTGTACAACTTGGCCTCAACAGTGGCTGAAATGTCACATGACTAGATCATCCACGATATATTTCAGGCAACAATTGACTATCCACGAGAGTGACAGAAGAATTAGATCAGAGGCATTAGAGGATTGTGCCGATGATATTCTAGTATCCAATGAGCAGCAAGGGCTGAAACATGAAATGATACGCCAATTGATCTCCAGAGTTAGACGCAAGCAGGGTCTTGACAACGCAAACCTAAACTTCACTCCTTCTCTCCTCTCCCTTCCTCTCTCTCTTGAGCAGTCGTGTTCAAGTGAGTGTAATTAGTGTATTATTTCTCATTCTTAATTCATCTGTAACAGTAATTTTATATAAAAAAGCAAAACTTCATCAAGGCAGCTTTCAAAAAATGGGAAAAATGCTGTGCAGTGGCTTACAAGTCAGCGTCATCCTCATCAGGAAGAGGAAGAGCGGTGGCCTCAGCCATCTCGGTCTGGTACTTAGCCATCAGAGCCTCGTCAACCTGGACCTCAGGAGGAGCAAGAGCAGGGGAGGCAACAAACTCGAGAGCAGGGTTGCCAACCAGCTTGCGGGCGAGCCAAAGGAAGGGCTTCTCGAAGTTGTAGTTAGACTTGGCAGAGATATCGTAGTACTGGAGGTTCTTCTTTCTGTGGAAAGTGATGGCCTTGGCCTTGACCTTGCGCTCCTTGACATCGACCTTGTTACCACAGAGGACGACGGGGATGTTCTCGCAAACACGGACGAGATCACGGTGCCAGTTGGGAACGTTCTTGTAGGTGATACGGGAGGTGACATCGAACATGATGATACCGCACTGGCCATTGATGTAGTAACCGTCACGAAGACCACCGAACTTCTCCTGACCAGCGGTATCCCAGACCTCGAACTTGATCTCACCGTAGTTGGTGAAGAAACCAAGAGGATGAACCTGAACACCCTGGGTAGCAATGTACTTCTTCTCGAATTCACCAGTCAAGTGGCGCTTGACGAAGGTAGTCTAAAATATGGATTAGCACGGAATCAAACGCACGAACGAGAATAGCCAAGAGTAACGCGTATCAATGCCAGGCTTAAAGCAAGCACAAAAATAACAAGGCACATTCATCCAACACCACACAGCGAAGCAAGGGTGCCATCTTTGGGAGATTGGATCATCCCAGAGCTAATGCAACTAAAGCAAGCCTTTTCTTCATCATGACTGGTAGGAATAAACGCTGAATTGGCGGAAAGAGCAACAAAGGTCTAGATCACTGCACATATTTTCACATACCTTACCAGTACCACCATCACCGACAAGAACAAGCTTGAAAGTAGGAACGGTTTGTTGTTCAGCAGACATTGTAATTTTATCGGTTTCAAATCAAAAGGATTGATTGAGGGTTGAGATGGTTGGAACGATGGATAGTCGTGTGAAGGAAGAGGAAGGAAAAAAAAACTTGGAAGGGAAAAAAAGGGAGGATTTTTAGGCCTTGACTTTTTTTTTTCATTCAAAATTTTATGCTGGGAAAAATCAAAACAACAAGCGAGAAGAACTATGCTCATGTCAGCATTGCTTCTAGTATGACGTAATTACTGTTGTCTAGGTAACGTGTCACGTGTTTTCTCTACTACGATGGACGTGTTGGACTCACACGAGAACGCGACGACGACCGTGACTGAGCCGAGACGTCGACGGGATCACGACCGGATCATGAACGAGAAAGACACACGTGTAACACGTGAAGATGTGATATGAAGCTTGATAAATGATAAGTATATGTGACAGGTCCAGATACTGTGGTACCAGTCCACTTGATTATGGACCCCGAAGGCGAATACTACATTGCCTGGTGATACAGTTTCATGGCCTGTGATGTCTGGGGTCAGACCAGGGTGATGTACGAGTATTTAAAGGAGGATCTTATGATTCATTCATTTGATCTCACATAGGACTTTTATCATTGTTTGGGTCATTGGGGTAGGCGGAGTAGACTTTATAAACCTTCACTCGCCACAGCTGCAGTATTTTCCCCAGCCATCGCCGTACCAAACTGCGCTCCCGCACACAGCCCCAAGTTAGATACGCACAAAATCATCTTTACTATTAAAAGATCCTTACGTTTGTTAAAGAGTTTGTATATTGCTGTGTCGTTCTTGAAACAGACACAGTTTATTGTCAAAATGCTTGTTTTAACTTGCGATGACAGCTTAACGGTTGGATAACGTTTCAATCATTGTCTGTTTAACCTTCAGGTTACAACATTATTTTCAGGCATCGGTATCAAAGTATATAACAACCCGCTTTTCCAAGAATTTTGGACTCAATTAACCCATCTTTTACTCTTTATCTTATTCATTATATATATTTGCATATTCCAAAATGAGCCGTCACATATCAACAACAGGACACCTCCCTGAGTCTTCTCAGTTTTCCGCTCTTCTTGATCAGGTACCTAGCTCGTCATATCACAGACTTTCATTCCAGCTCAAGAAATGGCGTCGAGATCGTGAGCTCAAGAGAGAAATTGATCTCAAGGAGAAACAAGACCGCCAAGAATATCGCCGAGTGAAATACAGCTACCCGCGATACAGTAGCTACTACTAGAGTGTCTTTCTATCATAAAGTTAACACTGGACTCATTAACAAAGAGACAATCTTGAACTATGTTTGAGGTCAATTGTACTACTTGATTGTGCCCACTATTTCTTGTCTCACAATTGCTCAAGCTCAACACATGTTATCTGCATCGATGCCTTCCTCACACACGAGGTAATACCGCAATCATACAACGATCATTTCAATATTCTTGCTCCCCGACGCTCTGATTTCACTATGAAGAAATTACTGAGCCAGTGGCAGCTCTTCCATGGCAATACAGAGTATCAACTCAGTTGGGATTCCAGGAATCCAACAAGTATCCGTCTCGTACCACCAGCACTGGAAACTTTAAAATGCTTTGCTTTTTAATGTGATATGCTTGATTCATAATGACGTATAGACCTACTTGGCACCATTCACGACTTAAAATAATACAATGAAGCTTATGAATAAACTCACTGATAAACTCACAAAGAGAATCAAACTATTTGTATTTATTGAACAATTGACAGATGTATGATATATATATAGGCTTTAAAAAACTTGTAATGAATTGACAGGTAACTTATCATAACGTGATTAACGCTCAAGTCGCGGGGTGACTTCAAGAAAGCTTATTCTTTATTAGCGAGATATTTAAGGTATCGCGATGTGCTTAGCTCTGGATGCTTGAAAAGTGAAAGAAACAAAAAATTTCATAAATCAAGTTTTCTTTAGCAAATACAAGACTCAGGACTCTCAAGTGATAATTGGCAAGGCCATAGCGTAGTTCTATACAGAATGTCTGCTGTTCTAACCCAGCGAAACTGCAATTGGATTGTATCAAGCGTTCAACTCTCAATTCTTTGATATGATTGATGCGACTTAAACTATCATTATTTCCTTATCAATTTGAAATGTCCTGTAGTACCCGGAAGATATAATTTATACTTTCCTATAGAATAGCTAAGTCTTTTACTTTTACTTTTACTAGTGCCTTGAGAAAATGACAATAACGTTTCAAGAAAGGCTTGGTTGTTTTCAAAATCAAGATAAACAGTAAATTCAGTGTTCATAAAAGCCAGGTTCAAACATAAAAAACTTGAGAGAATCTTTCGCAGGTCAATTGCCTGAACACGATACTCATTTTGTCCTTAGCTTAGCAAAAATTCGTTATTTCTATCATGAATCAAATTTTTTGAAGACTCTCAATAAAAATGATACTGAGATTCGACCATTGAAAACTTGGATTGTCAAACAGGCCTAAAAACAGCGGACGTACCACAAGGCTACGATTTTGTTCTACTCTTTCCATGCAGACAAAAGAAACCCCAAAGCTTTTACATCTTAGTTACGTTAATCACTGCAATGGGATAATTAACTCTGATATTAGGATGCACACACAGTATCAAGAAGGTGGGGGAAACCAAATATCACATGTGTGTAATCGTACTTCAGATAGCTGGATAATCAATTTAACGTTCCATATATTTATAACTAAACATCGACGAAGATGTATCCTATAAATTATTCTAATACAGACGGAAGCAGTATGTAACGCAATGTTACGATTTTAAATGCCACATGCCGTAGTGTTGTCGTGCTTCAACTATGAGATTAAGGATAGGCCTAGCTAGATGGATGCTAGATGGATAGATATATAGACGATCAATTTAACGCCCTATGTAATGAACATAAAAAACCATATTCTATATATTGGTCTGATAGTGCCTACAGACGATAACAGTAAGTAACGCAATGTTACAGCTTTATCAGATGGGCAAAACTATGGGATAACGCTTTTACTACTTTTGCCTTTCTAAAACTTTTCAAAAAAAACCACAAAAAATTTGCAGATTCAAACTAAAGCTATCTAGTATCGATTTACACTTTGATTGGAATGAAAAACTACAAGAAATCATTTTAAATGATTTTTATCATTAATTTTACTTCACATGCTTTATGATTACATTTGTCCCTGTGTTAATAAATGATTTGCCTTGATGGCCAAGTTGGTAAGGCGCGTCACTAGTAATGACGAGATCGTCGGTTCGAATCCGGCTCGAGGCATGTTTTTGATACAGTAGGCCTATACTTTTTACGTTATCCCATACATGGTTAGATATATATCGTACTGGCTTTGCCAGGGGCCAAACCAACGTACTAGTGGCAACACCTAGGGGCATATACGTACTTCTGAGAGTCTGCTAGTCCAATTAGTTTAAATGAGGAGATGAGCAATTGTTGAATATTGGGCAAGCGAAGGGTTGAAACAGTGTAGATGGCAGCGACGCAGCCTCTTTTTATTGTGCACTAGTGTAGCTGACAATGAGTAGCTAGAGCTCTATGACTGGACTTTTGGCCAGAAATCAGCTGTGAGCTGGTAATCCCCTGATTTTCAAGTTATTTTTGGTGATGATATCATTAGCACTTGACACGGATAAAGTGGCTTGGGATTGGTGGAAGCAAGACGAAACAGAGATGCATTTGCATCGGAATTGTACATGAAATTTAATGAAAATTTGCAAAATGTGTGACCCATCCCCTGACTGTGAATTTCCACTACGATCTTGATCTGTGGTGGACCTCGCAACTCGCTAACTAGTGTCGGTGATTGATCGAGCGAACCAACTTGATGTCAAAATAAACTTTCGTCGAATCGTATGTAGCATCGACCAGAATTCAATCTAAACTATTTGTGAAGAATTAGACAGAGAAGGACTAGACTGAAGTCATTTTAGAGTATAGATACGATTTTCTAGATTTTCTAGAGTTCGAGGTTACATGGCTTGGGTTCATGAAGCAGGAGTTGGCATATACAACGCCAGTATAGTACATGGCAAGTTTAACTTACATGCCTTTAAGGTATCAGAATCAAAACTGCATATGGCTAGCTACACTTCACGGAATGTAAAATGTCAGGTGCGATGGTAGTGTCACGTTGATGTCATCATAAAGTATTGAACTGTATGGTTGTTACAGGTGCATTAGTTCACTCTAGAAGATAGCTATAGTTTCTGTGTTACTGGGGCATGCTCAAAACAGCATGTTGATAGATTGACAGAACCTGATTTGCAAAGTAGAATGTTAGCTCTATCGTACACGAAGAAAAACAGAAGGCTATTTTACTTCCTGCATGCTTAGAAGAGCCTGATGTAGTTATTAAACCGACTGCATGTAATTTGCATCAAGTCATTTCAATGACTTGCATCACCAACCATGATGGAAGCCTATGTAATGGAAAAGGAGGTTTAACTTGATATTCTCCTTCAGCAAACATATCAAGAGAATTGATTGGAGATTCCTGTAAGAAATTTTGCTAAATCATCGAGTAAAAGAATTCCACTTCCTTGGTGCTACTAACAGGCTATGAAGTTAATGCATTGGTATAACCGGTTCTCACCTTGATGTCTTCCCCTATTCAATATATACAGGATGCTTGAGTATCTCGAGTCGTTAGAATACAATAGAAAAGAAAACGGTTTGTCCATATTAATTTCTTTTTCATGGTGTAGACTGAATTATTTCATCAAGTATACATCTGGCAAAAGCAATGCTAGACTACCAGGAAAAGAAATTTCATAGCACAAATCTACGACAATCCAATATGCCAGTCAATTAATATCAAGAGTATTTGAGCCGAAATAACAGTCTCCTTCCAAATAATTTTTTTTCGATTTTTCTCTTCTTCTTCTTCTTCTACAATATCCTCCTTTTCCTTTTCATGCTCTTGTGTATATTTCAATGTTTAGCAAGAAAAGGCAAGCTTCTGCCCCAAGGGCAGTTATTTCCGGCCCAGTGAACGTTAAAATCAACGGTACAAAAGCTTCTAGCAACCCGCTCGCCCAGTTTTCTACAGCAGAAGCTATGATGGCTTCTTCTATCGGTATACATCCGACAACAACAGCGGAAAGTGTTAGTTCTGCCTCCTCCACCTCGGCAACCATCGAATCATCTCAGAACTCAATACTCTCTCAACAGACGCAAAGAACTCCACAAACAGAAAATAGATCCAAAGATCTTCGTTTACAAATCAACTCTTCTTTCAACCCTGAATCTTCATCACACCGTCAACCAAACTCCCCTTCAGTATCTTCTATCTCTTCGTCTGGATCAACGCCTGCCAGTGTAACGAACGCGAAAGTCATCGATCACGTTCAAGCCAAGTACAGTTTCACTTCTGAGAAGCAGGTTTCCTTATCCTTCAAAGCCGGCGATATCATCAGGGTCTTTCTCAAACTGGAGTCTGGCTGGTGGGATGGTCTTAATCCCCAAGGTCAGAGAGGTTGGTTCCCTAGCAATTACACTGAACCCCTTCCCCTTAACCTGATTCCCAGTGATGCCAGTACTTTTTCAGATACTTCAGACTCAAATAGTAATATTGGCGCCCACATACAACTCCACGCCGTTCCTTTGGCAGCGGCAGCAACAGATGTCAGAGGGTCCACTTCTTCACCCCAAAAGTCAAAAGATCATCAGCGTGTAAGATCATGGTCTCAAGTGAGCGATCGAGCACGCAGAGCAGTCTTGAGTCAATTAGAATCATCTGCTACCATAGACTACGACTTTAATCCAGCGACCACTGATTATAAGTATTACGAATTGACCGACTTGAAGGATTTCTCTCCATCTCAATGGACGGTTTGCGACATCAATTCTGGTAAATATTTCCTGAATCATTCTCTCAAAGCATACACATCATCTCTCCCTCAGGAATTCCAGCATGCCATTAACGACTTCGACTCTATTGGTGAAAACTCGGCCAAATCATACAAGGTACGTGCTCAACCGTCTCCGTTTATTTATTTTCTAACTGTTCTAGCTTGACCATACTGATCAACGACTATCTACGTCGGTTTCTGCTATCCCTGTCTCAGTCCCGAAAAAGTCAGATGCGGCATCTCAAATTCAATTCAAGTCGTTCGATACCTTCCATTCACTGAAATCGTGGACCGACGTTCTAAGTCAGCTAGACAGCCTTGGAGAGACTTTGTTGATGAGTTTCAATCAAGGAAACCGCGACATCTCCTTAAAGGCTTACGACGATTTGTGTTCTTTCATTGGATATGTATCCCTTTTAGCTGGCATCCCACCAGGCACCATTCCTTCTTCGGCTAATTCCTCTATTTCAAAAGCGTACAGGTGCATGGTCTCGGGTATTTCCAAACTTGCTTTGTCAATGGATGTATCAACTGCCAAAGACAGGACTGCGAAATTACATCATGCTAGTTTTGGTACTTCTTCCGACAATCAAGGAAACCGTCTATCAGGCATTCAAGCGAACACTAAAGAGGTGGCTAATCTGATTTCCGATACAAAGGTTTTCATTACCTTATTTCGTCAATCCACAGAATTCGACTCCAAAGAGCCCACCTCATCATCAGCTTTCAGTTCCCAGCAAGATGCTATGTTTGGAATTCAGCAGTCTAGAGTTGCTGCATGGCTCGACGATGTTCTGAAACCTTTAGGCAGAGACCACAACTCATTCGAACTACTTTCTATGCAAACTAGCGTGCCCATTTGTCCTGATGTTGTCAGTGTTCTTGAGAATCAACGAAATATTATTTCTGGAGTTCATCAGCAAATTGAAAATTTACTTGAAATGTCTATATCTACATCTGATGGCTCTGCTTTGTCGTCCAGCAGATTTTTACAAGAGCGTCAACAACTGTTACTCTCATCTCTCAACTCATACTCAGCTCTTGTGGGCGACATGCTCAATCTGGTTGATTCCATCGACTTTTCTGCTGGTAAATCTCGATCCAAACCCAGCTGGTTTCCCTCGTCTATCGTATACCCTGAGAATACACAGGCAACTGTGCTTTCTTCACTTTACGATTTTGTTAATCTCAAGCAACTGCTTTTTGATGGCATCATTACCATCAACTCAGCGATTATTAAATGCAACTCTGGCGAAGGACTTTTGGATGCACTTGCTCGATCTCTAGCTGTTTCTTCTGTTGATGAATTCAAACCCTCCAGAGATTCTAATGAGGAAGTCATCAAGACCCAGACATTAAAAACGGCTGCTACGATTGACGAAATTGTCCAGTCCATCTTCACACTAGCTAGTGAGAGAGGCGATATCTTGGGTAGCAACAGCTTGAGCAGTGTTAACAGTATGGAATCCATGAGTAGCGGAAATCTCTCTCAAAGCCGTGCACGTGTCATCGGTCGCCGAGAATCGGCTAGCAGCTTTGCAACATCTACCGTCTCTAGTAATAAAGAGGATGTACCATGGTTTTTGGAACTAGAGTATAAGCATGAACTGGTATATGATGCAAAGCGCCAACTCAAGCGCAGCACCTTGAATGCGATTATTGAAAGGCTAACCCAGCATAATGCACTCCACCCAACTTTCAACTGTGCAGTGTTGCTCACCTTCAAAAGCTTTACATCACCTCAAGTTCTTTTTCAGGAGCTGGTACGTCGCTATGGAATTCAGCCGCCAAATGGACTGTTGTCAGAGGATTTGGATCTTTGGAAAGACAAGAAGCAGCTTCCTATCAAACAGCGTGTTGCAAATATTTTGAGAAAGTGGCTGGACGAGTATTGGTATGAGGATTGTTCTACAAAAGCTACCAAGATTCTTTTAACATCTATGCTTTCTTTTACCGAGCAGCTAGCTGCAGATCAACTTGCCGGTCATGATAAAATTCGTCAGATAATTAAGGATTATCTCAAGGATGGTGTTACGACGAAGCGCGGTGTGAAATTTGCAGTAAACTCTCCACCATCTATTCTTCCCAAAAATATGAAGAAAATGAAGGTGCTGGATATCGATTCAGTTGAGATGTCTCGACAGTTGACTTTGAGACAATTCAAGATTATGCAAAAGATTACGCCAACCGAAATCTTGTGCCGGAAACAGCGTAAAGTAATTGCTCGAGGTGGATCTGAGGATCCCAAGTACATTGACGCTTTCATTAATTGCTCGAATGAAACAATCAACTGGGTTGGTTACGTGGTATTAAAGTGTACCGATACGAAGAAACGTGCTCAGACGATCACCTACTTTGTGAGCGTTGCTGATCAGTGCCGACAATGTAACAACTTTTCGTCGATGATGGCTATTGTGTCTGCATTGTCCTCAGCTGCCCTTCACCGTTTGAAGCGGACTTGGGGATATGTAGGCAGCCGAACACATGCCTTACTTGACAGTATGAACAAGCTTATGATGTCCACAAATAACTTCCAGGACTATCGCTGTATAATTGGCGCTGTGAATCCTCCAGCTATTCCTTTCTTGGGTGTTTTCTTGAATGACTTGAATGCTATTGAAGATAGCAGTGACGGATTTCCCGACAGTGTTAATGGAATCAACATGGCAAGACGACTCAAGATGGCCGAGCTAATAAAGGATTTTGTCCAATACCAAGAGGTGGGATACAACTACATTGAAGTGGCGCCCATTCAGAGTCTTCTCAGTACTGGGTTTTCGAAGGCTGCGCCTATTGATAAACAGTACGAGACATCGCTAGCCTTGGAGCCACGGGAAAGGGCGAATGAAAGAATGACGCGACTGTTGGAGGAAACAGGATATTTGTAAAGATATTGAGAGTCACGCTTACTGTCGGTTGTTCAGAGGCTTACCACAGTTACCACAGTTCCTTGTTCGATTTCTTGTCTAGTGTTTAGGCAGCTTTTTGATAGCTTTTTAATCTTGTAGAAAAATAGCAGATCGTCTACATTTAATTTTAATTCATGAATACAGAACACGATGCCTTATCGAAGGTTAATATGAATAAAAGGCTGGCAAACGGTTGGTATCAACGCATCTAGCCGGCCTGTATGCTGATCTTCCCATAATTATGACAACTATCAGATGTGTCAAAAAGGTAGTCACAAATACAATTAATTTCGGCGTCATGGCGACTAGCTCCCGGTTTTAGGTTAAGATAATACATATCTAGTCTAGAATCAAGCTATGGATAGACGTATAGGGCCTACTCTCCATGGTCCCAGACTGTATAATGAAAATTACGACACTCTCTTCACAAGATATCCTTTCTTAAATGTTGCCTGCTTCTGATCTGCAAGTTTCTTTTTACGCATTATTGTTAATAGAGTCGGTTGCGCATGCATGAAGGTAGTGGATACATAGTGAGTAATTAGATACAACAAATATATATATGCCTATATATATATGTATAGTCCTGTGAATTAAGTGTGACCGTTATTGCCTCCAACTGGGTGCACAGTCTGCAGATCCTCCCCCGTGGTCCGCGCACCATGGATCTTAAATTGATCTGCAAATTGATCTGGCCAAGGAGTAAAAAGACAGGGTTGTAATCTCACAGCCTTCTATATTGCTGGGAGACCACTCTAACATGTTCCATTAATTATTCTAGAGAGCCATGCCATGACTTGTATATATCGCTGTTTTACATTTGCGGGAACAGCTATAGCGCCAGACTGCCGCATTACCATGCGGGTGAAAAGGCATGCGCACCCATATCTAGTTTTGTACCCGAGAAAAGAGGTGCAGATTTTATAAATTTATGAAATACAGGCAGCACAGGCTAGCTACGTACCCAGCTGCAGCATTTTCCCCCCTCGCTTACCTGTTCTAAACTGATCGACATCTATCAAAGTCGAAACGGATAGCAAGTATACATGCAACGTATACACTAGAATATTAAGGCGAACTCCGAAGAAAGAAGGCAGGCTGATTTAAGGGGAAGCTCGGCTTCAGTAAGGTTGGATGACCCCGAACTCACTCTTGATCCCAGCTGAAATTATTTAGGAGAACAGAATCTAAAATATATATGTATACAAGATGTTATTATAACAATGATTACGAACAGATCATTGGCCGGCTATTAATTAAACTCTGTCCTCAATTCATGAGCTCTAGTTTCGAACTATCAACTAGGCTATCGGCCACAAATGCAGCTCGCTTAAACATGAGATTCACTAGAGAGAATTGCTACAACTCATCAAACCATTAAAAAAATGCTAATGGAACTCAACTACTCCATACTTATACCTATATGTCTGGTCTTAGTTTAGATAACAGAGAAGTATAAAAATAACGACACCAGCAGGACTCGAACCTGCGCGGGAGAATCCCAAAAGATTTCTAATCTTTCGCCTTAACCGCTCGGCCATAGTGCCAATTTTTTAACAATGAAAGTTTACTAATATATATGAACCTTTTCTTCAATATTGTAGTCCTTATTTTGCAAATTTTGGAGCATTAAGTTGTAGTTTTTATCAGCCTATCTGTTTCATTTTAATGCTTTATTGCTCCTCCATTGATATCTGTGTTTTGCGAGAAGAAAACTTATAAATATCGGCTTATAGAATTTTTTTTTTTTTTTTTTTTTTTTTTTTTCAACATCCAATGAGTATGTCTTCTTCGATGTTTATTACATAGGTTGTTAAATTGATTATCTATCTATCTATTCAACGTCCAATGTAATAAACATTGAAGAAGACTTACTCTATATACTTGTCTGATACAGACGATAACACTAAGTAACGCAATGTTACGGCTTTAAAAATTCTCAGGCAGGCAATGGCGCTAGATCTCTCCTCTCATGGACTTGATCCATGCACAGCGGGAAACGAACCTACTAGAATGCACCAATAGCCAATAGCATTAACAGGCTGGGGAAAACCGTTGTGAGCTTCCGGTTAACCATTAAGATAAAAGTTGCGGTAGGAGATGCGAGAACTTCACCACCGCATCAATGCCTTCTCTGGTATTCAGCAGGACTTTGAGGTTAAGTTCAGGTGAGACGGTTGCCAAAATTCTGCGCTCAGTCTCATATTGCGTGCGTTCTTGGATGATATGGGGAACTGTCTCTAATTCTGTTTTCCTTTTCGTTACTTAAAGCTAACATCTGCATTATATTAAAAATACAGATTTGTATTATTTGATAGATAATGTGTTGCAAATTGGATTATTTATTCAGTTATTTTTTTCAAAAAATCTAAGGTGCTTTGTTCAAATTTATGATTTGATGAAAAACACATGGTATAATCAATTATACTTCTCCAATACGAAACGGTTAGGTAGACTAAAATACTTTGTGGGGCCTCGCTCTTGGACATTTTCTAGTTTCTAGTTTCTACAAGTCTACTCCAGTTATTGCCGGTTAGAAAAACTGTTATTTTTCAACAGCGGTTTTACAAACTTTAATAGCTAAATTACTACCTCGGCTGTTGAAGCTGATTCAACTGGGTAACTATTACATTGCATGTATTAGATGCAAACGAATTGATACAAAATTTTCCAATGGAAAATGGGTCTTGCTTCTTAATTTTCAAAGATCTGGTATGAAAACTAACAATCTATCTGCACTCTGAGAGATCAAAATAGCCAGTATGATCTTATCAAATTTTACTCTTCTATCCAAAGCTGAAATGAAACAAGTCAAAGCTATTTTCATCTTATCATTGTAAGATTGTACTTCTGTGAGAGGCAACCCGATATTGAGATTTTGCTGATGAACATGTAGCTTGTGACCATATAATTTTCACCAAATCTTTTATACATAGCTTGAGTCAATCGATTGAGGCTCTTTTAACCAGAATGAACTTAATTAATAATTCAAGCACTAAAAACTGCTCAATGAAGTTTGGACGCCTAATCTGCTTGGCAGTTGATATGTTTTAAATTGAACTTAAGATGTTCTCTAGACACTAGAGAACTTCACTGATTTTTTTTTTCTACTTCATATGCAAATCATATAGCTTACCTTGTTTGAATAAATATTGTTTTTAAAAAAGAACTCGTAGAATCTTGTCTTAACAATGTGCTCTGTGTAGGGTAGTGAAAAATGCTTCTATCTATTGCATCAAACATTTGGCTTTGATATTGATTAAATTAGTTTACGAATCGTCATTGCATACGAACTACGAGCTTATGACGTTTCTATAAAAGAGAGAGATGAAATCAGTTGAATTATCATTAATTGAATAGCGGTATTGTGTTACAATGGAACGCAGGCTTATAGCAGCAGCATTAATGATATCAACTAAATTTTAACTCACAATTTATAGATCTTGTGTGATTTACTAACAATAACCGTGTTATTCATCTATAAACAATGAACTTATTCAAGTGTTAGCAAGTTGATTTCTCGAGAGTTAAGACAATCGTTAGCACCTTATGTACACTATTAATCCGAGAAATCCAAAATATCCAAAGAAATAATATACAAGTACTATGGCATCATTTTGCATGAGAAATGTGGAAACATCATTTTCAACGTTTTGTAGGCTCTATGTTTTTTTTAAATTGAATAAAGAGTGTAGAGATTGATCTAGCTATAGGGCAGCAGCTTGACTACAAGTAATAGTCGTAAGTTATATTCAAATGAACCTGGTTTTGTTATTATGATATAAGACTTTGGCACCAATGTGTGCTGTAATCAGGCGACTATCGTTCCGTATCAGTTAAAGATAGCTGTGTAAATACGCAAACCACTAAATACTTGGCTATACAAAATAAAGTCATAGCTGTTGATACTTGAAGAGCCTTTCAATATATTGCAGGAGCAGTAGCTTTGAGACTTCCGCCTAATAATGTTTGAATAGCTTATAATTGGGTAAACACTCGCGCTTATGGGACAAAATCTTGCTATCAATACATTGTCGAAAGAGAAGAAAAAAAAATTCTACTGCCAACATAATCAAATGCCTGCGTACAAGTTTGTAAAACAAATCTCAAGCAAATATGCAAAGACTGTGAGTTACACGCTTTGTTAGCTTTGAACGAAAGTTGATTGTGAAGACTAAAATTCTCAAATAGATGACAGCCTGAAATCAATGAACTTTGAAAGTGAATTTTGCTTGGTTGAGATGCAGATTTGAGAGCATATATAAGAAGAATCTCTTTCAGAATTACGTCGCATTTAGCTCTAAATACATCTAAACGATTCAGTCCGATTTATTTGAAATATTCTCAGGATTCTACAGGTTAACACGTTGAAACTTTCCAATTTAACTGATAGAAACCGAGATGATTTTTCAATTACGAGGATATCAAGTAAAGTTAGGGAATCTCTCGTATTATTGCTGTGTTTTGTAGGCTATCCTCTATGGATATCAGCATTTTTCTTCGCCTATTAGACTTCTAAAAGAAAATCTTATCATTGACTGAAAAATAGAACGAGTCTCATTTGAAGTCATATACACCCAGGGTGTAGCAAGTCAGTATAACTTCACAAAGGAATACCTGACTTCCGTAAAACATTCCAATCCAATTGTGCGAAATCATTTAAATCGGCCTACTAGGCATCTATATCTAGGAATTTAGAAATGTCACTGAACTATCAAATATCATTGGAACTGCCAAAAACAGCAAAAGAAGTACAAGAATAGTTTTCTTGTTTGATCAAATATGTAATTGTCCCATGGCACAGCAAGCCATGATCATTCGAAATATCTTGTTTGAACTATCGTATAAGCTTGTTATCTAGGCAAACTGATATATGTAGGCCGATATGATAAGGAATGCCTCTACCCCTTTCACTGAATGACTTCATAAACCCAGCTGTATTCGTAGCCACAGGTAGCAACATATCTAGGTTCCAGAGAAGATCTGCGAAATATATGTAAAAACAATCTGAGATATATGCCAAGTTTGTGATACCAAAATCTCACAATGTGGGTCCAGATAACGGATTTCAATATACATCACCATGAAAGATATGATACATATCATTTTGTGATACCGATCGTTTATTGCAATTGGGGATAAAAAAATGAATTTTAATAATAGGCAACCTACAGAAATACTAATTCAAGCAGTCAAAAGAGTGATAAACCCAAGATTCTGGAGCTTGAACTCTAAGCATATAAACGGGATCTGCCTCAGATAGACAAGGATCCCGTCAGTTAGCGATATCCCCTCAGAGTTCGACACCAATTTGCTAAAAAAGAGAATGTTTGTGGGGTTGAATCCTCAATTGATCATGGAGCAGCCGTTCAATACTCCGAGGGCCAAATAAGTGCCATGACGGCCCTACTAAGAAATTAGTAAAAGTAACACAAGCCCACGAAAAGAAAAACAAAACAAAATTCAACAATTCTTAACAGCAATGCAGGACGCATAGGACATCATATTCTGAGAAAAGAGATTCTAGCAGTCTATGTCGGGAACAAGGCCCACTAGATCTACATTATGGCACTCAAGGATCATTAGTAATAATGAAATAAGAACCCAGTTGTGAATAAAGTGGCGCTATAGGGTTGCACAACTCCAGACCAAATTTGAGGAAGCTTAGGAAGCAAGACTCGGCGAGGTCTGAAGCCTGAGAAAGAGGGGATTTTTCTACAAGCAGCATATCCGGAGTTTTCAACGGCACCCAAATATATATATATATAGAATGCCGGCCAAACAATAGAGCGGAGTTTCATTTAACTAGACCCATATTAGGCTATGCATTGTTCACCGACGCCTTAGGTAAAAATTAAAGTGTTGAATTGGGTACCGTTATGAACTGTCAGGTTTTGTCAATTGCCTCATAGAATCCTGCAGACCAAATCTCTATAATGAATGCCAATTCCGGGGTAAGATCATAGGTTGGCAATAATGTCAGCCCTACGTTCACCTGACACGACCAAATAATATGGGATCTTGTATACTTTTCGTGAAGCCCTCGGCTAAGCTTCCGACTGCTGTCTACTGATGGGTTTGATTAAATGATTAAACCTACAAGATGGAAGCTGATCTATGGAGAGTCACCATCAGTAATTCTGACATAAGCACTCCCTATTGGCCGATAAGCGAGCAAAAGTCAAAAATTAGGACATAGGACTTATGACATGGATAGCTTCCTTATTTTGGCACAAACAGACAAAAATGCCTATTTGGTCAAACGGTATATCTTTTCTTCATTCTATCAGACAAAAATCCTTCCACCTCTCGCAAATCACCTTTATTTGTTTGCTCACCTCTGTTATTGACCGGGTTAGAAGACTGTGGCTGGAGTACGATTTTGAAACTAGAAATATCTGCGTCTTATCGACTGTTCGCCCTTTCCTGATGATGGTCTAAGCGGCTGGTTTTTATTATTTGCATGATGGGTACGTACTTAAGCAGGGACCAACCATCAACTTGATTTTTAACATCTGTCTCGTATTAGACTCAAATACTATTGCCGGATCCCTGGCACGTCGACTCTCCACTGCTAGTGGCGGGATGGCAGAAGGGTTTTCAGCAGCTGAAATGACAAACATAGCCTTTCTGATATGGGCTTCGTTTGCGATCTTTTGGATGATTCAGGGAGCAGGGTTGTTCTACTGTGGGCTGTCAAAGCGTAAATCTGCTCTGACACAGGCTGCCATGTCACTCGTTGCTACTGCTGTTGTACAGATTCAGTGGTATATCTGGGTAAGTGTTGTGATCCGACTATCTGATGATGCGCGCTAACTGATCAGGGCTACTCTCTTGCTTTTAGTGACCATGCAAGTCCTTTTATCGGCACTCTCCAGTACGCCGGATTCTCCAACATATTTGGACCTTCTGTAAATAACGGTACTGTTCCAGAATTAAGCAACGCCATTTTCGAAGGAATGTTTGCTTGTGTAACATCGGCCCTCATGATAGGATCGCTAGCTGATAGAGGCCGCATCCTCCCTGCGGTAGTCTTCATTTTTGTATGGTCAACTCTAGTTTATGACCCGATAGCATGCTGGGTATGGAACCCGAACGGATGGGCTGCTAAGCTTGGTTCTCTAGATTACGCTGGAGGTACACCAGTTCATGTGGCTTCAGGCTTTGGAGCCCTAGCTTTAAGCTTGATGCTTGGCAAGAAGATTGAGACCAAGGACGATGCAGCTTCATATCGACCTCACGCTATTATTTTTGTTGTTATTGGTACCTTCTTCATGTGGGTCGGCTGGTTCGGCTTCAATACAGGCACTTCGCTAGCGCCAACTACGAGGGCAGCACAGGCGTTGGTAAATTCACAAATTTCTGCTGCTTTTGGTGGCTTTACATGGGCGATCATGGATTTTCGACTGGCTCGCAAGTGGTCTGTTGTTGGATTTTGCTCAGGGATTATTGCAGGCTTGGTTTCCATTACTCCAGGAGCAGGGTATTTGCCGACGTGGGCAGCTGTGATTACTGGTGTTCTGGGTGGAGCATGCGCTAACTTTGGTACAAAACTTAAGTTTTTCCTCCGAATAGACGACTCTCTAGACGTGTTTGCTGTCCACGGTCTTGGCGCTTTGGTTGGTAATGTCCTCACTGGAATATTTGCCTCATCTACTATTGCTGCTCTTGATAGAACTACAGAGATCCCAGGTGGGTGGATAGATCACCATTACGTGCAATTAGGGTACCAGCTTGCCAGTACAGTTGCAGCTGCGGCTTATTCATTTGTGGTGACCCTAATCATTCTTTTTGTGATTAACAAAATTCCTGGCTTACATCTGAGGGTAACTCCAGAACAGGAAGAGCAAGGACTTGACTTTGCCGAGCACGATGAATATGCGTTTGATTATGTTGAGTTATTTCCTCAACTTCCATTGCCTCATGAAATGTGGGGTGATAACCCACATGAAGAGAATGGAGAGGGCTGTGCCAGTACAGAAGGCATTAGTGAAAATGGCGAAGACTATAATAATGGTGGACGTCGAAAAGCTAGTGCCGATATAGAAGCACAGAACCACTCAGCAGAAACACAGCGAATGCAACCTAAAGCTGGCTTATTTAAGCTGCTCTCTGCTCTTCAAAAGTCCAATGAACCCAAGCATGAAGAATCTTCCGACCCCGAATCCGCCGAAAAACGGCACAGTAGTCCTGCTAGTCCTCCAAATGAGTTTGTTTCAATGAGCATCAATCCAAGTGCTCACAATGGGCCAATGCCCAGACAACAGCTTTCACCTCTCGAGCTAAGACCAGACCCACCAAGCTCGTTTCATGAATTCAGCATGTTTCCTAACCGAGCAGTCCCAACTGGTACTTCCAACCACCATACTCCCGCATACTCAACTTATTCTGAAGAAGACATTGACCCTACAGCACGACCGCATTTAACTCAAGCAACAGCTCTTCGGCCATCTTCAATTAATAATAATCATCTACATCATGACCATCTCAACAACCACCAAGTGCATCCTCTCACAGAAAACCCCCGCATCTCGTCAAACAATGCTCGTTTCTTTAGCCGAAGCCGCGATGATTTGAATCAACCTATTGAAGGCTCATCAACATACAGACGCATCCAAGATCACCTTGACCTGTCGCGTTGGCGCGGCCGGTTCAGACAGGTTGGAATTGGCTTGTTGAGCCGAAACAATAGCATTGTCAGCGAAACAGACCGAATTTCGAATTTGTCCCCAACTGCTACTGGCCATATTTCTGGCCACCCTCTCACCCCGTTCAATCCAGCGTATGAAGCGAGCAGGGGTATCCCTCCCAGAGGAGTCACAGATGCATCGGAAGTGGATAGTTCAACGCATGGTCTGGACACAACTTCTTTATCACCGACTACTAATATTCCGGCTGCCCCTTTAACGAGCCGCAGAAGTTCGGAAGTGAAGAGACCTTTAGGGTCAGTGCCACTTATTGCCCAGAGCTTGCATTCAAGCACGACAGGAATAGAATAAAGTCGTTCTTTTAAAACTCAGCGTTTTGGCATTGTAATTTGTACTTTCAGTGTATATTGTTTAATGAAATTCCATTTTTCCCTGTATCATTAGAGGGCTTGTCCACAAAGAAGGGCTATAGTCTTGATTCAAGGATATGACCGAGAAATGTTTTGAGATCCACTTTATCTCAAACCAAATTGTACCTTGGACGCATACCCCACATCGGCCTTGGACTCCATGTTCCTTCGACTTCTTTGTTTGGTTTGCTTCATGATGTGGTAATGTATAAATGCATGCGATGTATCTACCCAGACTATATAAACCAACTAAATGTAACGGTATTCACACAGACAATCTCTTCGTTCCATGAAACCCAGCAACAAATGCTATGATACTCGCTTAATGAGTTTCTGAAGAAAAGGCTAATGTCCGTCCTCCCCTGTGCAATGGCTGGGAGTTATAGCATCGATAGGGCGCTGGGCAAGTCTAGCTGTATGGAACCCAGCACTTGATACCCATTCCACTATAAGCAACACCATCATCCAACCGCTTTTATACACAGCATAAATTCATCATCTAAACTCAAACGTCGGCCAGGCGCCTGAGTCCGCCACATGCATCAGCGCCAGCTGCTGGAACCTATCCGACTTGTTGTGAAAGTAAAAACCCAATATGTCGCCCGACTTTTGGTTGAAGCAAATGTAGTAAAACCCGGCGTACGAGGCGCCCTGCAAATCTTGCACCCGCCAGTCGGGAACCAGAAACCGCTCCTTCCAGCGCATGAATATGTAGTCCTTCTCTGCAAAATCCTGGTGCACGTAGTCCCGCCGGCGAGCTTCGCTGGAAATGGCTCTCCATGGCGGGAACCGGCTCCAGTGGTTGACGTCGTTCTGGTCGGTGGTGCTCCATTCCTTGTGGCGGGTGTAGAAGCTGTACTTTGGGCCAACCATCTCACCTTCAAAGTAAGTGGTCAGCATGGGATGATCCTCTGTGAGTCCCTGGATGCGTAGATAGCCGCAAAGAAACGACTGGTTCATGTCAACATATTTGAGTTCAACATTAACTTCGTAAGTAGAGCGGCCTGACTGTTGCGTGCCGATAAAGCATGACCCTGGCCGTAGAAACGATGATGTGTACTTGGGAATGACTCGCTTGGATAGAAATGTCGAATATCGTGCTTCTATGCTGGGCGGAGGCACCGACGCTTGTGTTTCTGGTTGCGTTTCTTGAGTTGTTGTGCCCTTTGATTTAGTCGAGCTACTTGAGCTGGGCTGTAGGCTGTTGGCAGTGGTTATCTGAGGCATGGCTAGGATGATAAAACTCTAGAATAGGGCAGTAGACATAAAGTCAAGATGAAGAAGAGCTAAGTAATAAATAAGATGAAGTGGATCGAGTTAATGGGTGATGAGTCTAAGAAATTTGCTGAGGGAAAAGTCACGGAAAAGAGGAAGACATTTGGGACCAGTGGGAATATATAGGCGGGTGGGACAAAAAGACAATCAAAAACTGATGAGTGACAGATAAGTGTGTGGCTTATACCAGCAAGTTACCTGTCAACTGCGACTAGCTCGAGATACATAACAATTAAAAAATATCCAGATAATGCAGTCTTAAGATGAAATAGAGATCCTGAAACTTGTGGAGTTATTCTCAAGGGTAGTCGATAGTACAAGTGGTCCTAACTTCACATGTTTTCATGGAAATCGATTCCCTGCCGCACCCTACAGAATATGGTCAATCGCAAATTTCCGCGCGCAGATAACATTATTGAACCCTAAAGTGTGCAAGCCACTTCAACTATATATATGGGGTGGAGAATGCGCTGATGGTTTCGCTGTCATAGCTGATTTTCTTATAGCGAAATTGATCCACCACAATTTTAACCTCGGTCGTTAAATGAGATTATCTCGTATTCCAGACGCAATAAGCAAAGTTGTTCCCGTCTCTCGGATCTGAAAATAAACAGGGATACTGGAGAGTTAACTTTAGAGCATGTATACAGTAGAACAGCCAAGCACAGCGGATTATTCTTGTAACTTAAACCTTCTCAGAGGTAAACTGTCTTGATCTTGAAGCAATGAGGTTATTATTCAATTATACATACTTGAATACAAAAAAAACCAAATAAAATAAAACGACGACATTAAAAATTCAAACAATAAAAAAAAGCACTTTTCTTCTTCACCGGGTCTCACTCTCTCAATCAATCAATAATACCTATCTTGACCTTCATTTTTGACAATCGGCACATAGTCCCATGAATTCCGGTTAGGTGCGGAAAATGGTGGAGCCTGGCCATCTACCATCAGCGGGTCGGGACCAGCCATGGTTTCGTACATATTTCGCGAAAAGTTCTGCGTGCCAATAAACTGACCAGGCGTTGTTAGCACCAGCAAATCTGAGATTGCCTTGCGCGCCATGGATGGAGGAGACTTGACCTCTTCGGGAGTGTCGGGCTGCAGAGGCTGAGGTCCTCCATTGCGCATTTGTTGCTGGTGAATGCTACCAAATTCGTACCCATTACCACTCTCGTCCATGTTGTCAGAAATTGGCGTCTTGGAAAACCAGTCGCTGTCACTGAGGCTGGAGTGCAAACTGTCGTTGTTCATTCGGGAAAAGTTGTCGCTGCCAAATGGCATGCCACCCATTGAGTTCACTGAACCGACTGAACCGGGTTGAGGATGCGATCCAAGCGTCGGAAGCTGAGGTTGTTGTGAGGGTCCCAGTGTCGATGTGCGTTCAGGCTGCTGTTGCTGCTGCTGGGCCGCCCTCAGTTGGTACAAGTTGTGGTCGACCATTTGGTAACCAGAGTCGCTCATGTTTTGCTCAGACATCCATGTTTTGTCGATGGGAGCTCCGTCACCGTTTGAGGTCCTGTTCCATCCTCCTTCTTCGCTGTCGTCTAGCATGCTTCGGCCCTTGCTGGCCAGACACGTCAGCACTGCTAACGTTCGCTTCGCAGTCTCGTATGCCAGTCCAAGTTCACTCAAAGCCTTGCAGCAAATCTTCAGACCCCGGATAGCAGTAACCTTGTGCGAGCCAGTTTCGTTCCAAATATTGAGAAGATGCACTGTTGCTGCTGTGAAGAAAATGTAGACCGAAATGACGTTAATACGGCGCATGCCATACCACACCATCTGGTACTTCTCGGTGAGGTTGGAGATATCAATAGCAGCCGTGCGGCAAATGCGTCTGATACGCAGCACGTTGTGGTCTGTACCCGAGATTTTGAGGAATGGACGATGCAGGAGAATCAGGGTCGCATGATATTGCAGGTGCATGACAACAATGTGGGACAGCACAGGCTTGTGCGAGTTGAGGGAGCACAGAACGGGAGGAGGGAGGTTGGTGTACCAGCTGGCCAGGCGAACATGCATCCTCGAAGCAAACAGCCAGAGCTCAGGACCGATACCATCTGAACCAGAGTACATGACTTCTTGGATTTCGGCAATCATGTCAATGAGTTTCACGAGATGAACAAGGGTAATGTTGAGGTGTGCAGGAGCGGTGTACTCTGTCCAGATAGCAGGCAGCTTCTGATCGGGGCTGGAGTAAGGGATCCAGGTTTCTGTTTCGTTCTTGGAATCAGCCTCATCTGGGCGAGCAACGTAAACATCGCCAAGGCGTAGCGAGCCTGGGCGACCCATGTAAAACGACCACAGCTTGTCAAACACGTAGCAACCCCAGAATGTTGTTTTCCTCATGTGAGCCTCTTCGGCGCTGATGACGTTCTTCGCGACCCAGACATCGCAGTTCAGGTGGTATCCTAGCTCGACCGCCATACGACTGGCCATGCCCGCGTAAATCCAACCACGGGTGTCACGGTCACAGACAGCCTCACAGGCGCCGAGCACGGCTGCCGCCTGAACAGTGGTGATCTTAGGGTCCTCCACCTCGATATCAAGTAAAATACGGGCCTTGAGGTGATACTGGGCGTCGTCTACGCATGTGTCGTCCAGGAGAGCACCTGATGCAAGCAGGGCATTGAGCAGCAAAGGTGAGTAGTACTTAGCTTGGTTGATCATGCCATTGTTGTAGAGATTCATGTCTCGCTCGAAAATGGCGCGGTCAGTGACGTTGAAAAAGGGGTGGTGCCAAGTCCAGTACAATTTGAGGAGATGATCTCGTCTGGCGGGGTCGACATCGTAAGTCAGGCCGGCGGCTTGGATTGCTTCGCGGCCCTTTTGTTCAATGTTGATGGAAGGGCGACGAGTCCACACAATTGAAGAGAGCAAATGAAGATTGGAAGTAGGACCAAAATACCGAAGGCCAGTGGGAGTCATACTGAGCTGGCCAACTCTGTCGGTTAGGCGATCCATGTACTCGTCTGCGGCGTAGTCCTTGTTGGTGGCAGGCGCCTCTTCGTCTTCCTCATCTGGTGGCTTTGGCACACTCGGAAGACCGGGAACCGATTCAAAGTCAATGTTTGCAGTTTTGAGCAGGTCTTCTAGGACTGTGATTCTGGTGTTGAGAGCGTCAATGTACTCCTTTGGGTACGGCTTGCGCTTATCGTTGTGGAAAACAAAGGTGCATTCGTCGTGATACAGTTCGCAGTTGTAGCATCGCGGTTTGCGTCCGTCACACTTGACTTTTCTTGCTCTGCAGCCCAGGCAGGCTACTGACATGCGTTTTCGCTTTGCTGGTGCTTCGTCTGACGATTGCAGGGCAATGGACGGTGTTGGCGGCTTGACGTCCTTGTTGACTCTTCGCTTGCGGGTGGTGGAAGGACGCCGTATGATCTTTTTGAGAGCTGGAGGTGGCATGTCCTCTGGCGATAGAGAGGAAGGATTAGTTGAAGACATGGTGAACAGCACCCAATATGAGACAGAGAGAGGCGAAGGGACAGAGACTACAGAGAGATAAGAAGGAAGGAAAGAAAGAAACGAGTTGAGATAGAGATCCAAGGAGGGGATAATATAAGCCAGAAAGACATCAAAAAATAAAATAAAAGAAATTGGCGAGTGTCCAATTTAAGTAGTCTTTCAGACGCAGATGTCCCTTTTCGAAGGAATGGGCTGGAGGGGGTGTGCGACGACTCGGAGCCTAGGGACAAGGTACTGGCTGTAAGAGATAGTTATGGACCTAAGTCAAGCGGAGTTTTTTTTTTTGTTTCTTTTTTTTTATTTTTGTTTTCTTTTGGTCTTTGGGGCCATGGTGGAGAACTGAAGGGACATCGGATAAAAGAAATTTCACAAAAACAAACATCGACCAAAAAAAAAAAAAAAAAAAAAAAATTCAAATCTTCATAAAAATATTCGTTGAAAAAATTAATTCATAAAATTCTAAAAAATGCTGTAACCGTCTACTTGATCTTGGAAAAAACGTCGTCTCTCTATTGTGTTCTGTTTGTTCTGTTCTCTGTAGTCGAGGCCATCCCCTCCTGAGTCTTCGCTGCAACCTGCTATGTCCACTTAGGTGGATTTTAGTATGGTTTGTCATAAGCCCATGTCATGTGACCTGTCGGCTATTTCCAACTGTTACTCCGCGTTTTCTATCGAGTGGCCCCATCATTCAGTTCACTCCTCTTCTCCCTCATACAATTTATATTTCAACTGCCCTGAACAATGAAAGCTGTAGTGTTTAATGGAAAGTACGACGTGTCCGTTGAGGACAGACCCGTACCAGTGATCAAGGATGCGTTGGACGCAATCATCAAGGTCAAGTACACCGCTCTGTGTGGAAGCGAGCTCCATGTGTATAGAGGCCATCAGCCCAGTGCCACAGGCTTCATTATGGGCCACGAGTTCACTGGTGAGGTAATTGAGGTTGGATCGTCTGTGGTCAACTTCAAAAAGGGCGATACAGTGGTTTCGCCGTTCACTGTTTCTTGCGGAAAGTGCTTCTATTGCATGAAGGGAGCAACCTCCAGATGCGAGCATTCGCTTCTTTTCGGGTCCCCTCTCTTAGACGGAGCTCAGGCCGAGTTTGTAAGGGTCCCTTTCGCCGATACAACCTTGTTCAAGGCGCCTGAAGGGATGGATGAAAAGAAACTCGTGCTCATGGCTGACATCTTCCCAACGGGATACTTTGCCGCTTCCAACGTGCTAAAGGACCTGAGCGCTGATGACAAAAAGAACACTGTTAATGTCGTCATTGGGTGTGGCCCAGTTGGCCTCTGTGCCATTGTTGCGGCCAAGTCAATGGCTGACACGGTTTACGCCGTGGACAGTGTGCCAGAGCGCTTGGAAGAAGCCAAGCTTCTTGGTGCCATTCCCCTGAACCTAAACGACGATCCTGTCAAGAAAATCAAGGAAGTCACTCAGGGCCGCGGGGCAGACAACGTTATGGAGATTGTGGGGCTCAGTTCGGCCCTCCGTCTCGCATTTGACATGGTTCGTCCCTGGGGCAAAATTTCCTCAGTGGGCGTTCACAATGCAGAGATTCCGATCACCGGTAACGAAGCATACGGTAAAAACGTTACCATACAGTTTGGTCGCTGCCCTGTGCGATCCATGTTCCCGGCGAGTTTGGATCTGCTCAAGAAAGAGCACAAACGGCTGGATATTTTAGCCGGCCATATCATGAGCCTGGACGACGCAGTGAAGGCATACGACATGTTTGACAAGCGCAAGGTTCAGAAGGTCATTTTCGAAATGTAGCAACATCATAGCTGGCTAGGTTGCCTTTTTTCGCATTCCTTGTATTAATGCCCTAGATCTATCTAAACGCTAGTACTCTGACAATTGACTCTTACCGTTAGCCTGTAAACTCTTACTTACTAGGATGGCCCTGATGTTTGCTGCCAATACGTCCATTAGAGCCCACTACTATAACGTCATCATCACTAATAACATAAGCTAAGCTCGCACACTACTGTCAGCATGGACCACCCCCTCCCCCACCTTTGAGATTTGCGACCCGAATATAGGACTTAGCCCCTACCCTGCCGTTCGCCCCACAATGGCTGTCAAGGCATGCGGCGCAATACTACTTGAGTCACGGCAATATAAATGTGACTCGTCGAGGGGAGTTTGGGGGTAATGGCAGCCCAGTGATTGTCGCAGAACAGGTTAGGTCGATTGCAAGGATGTACACAGCTCGCTCCGAGGGTCGGTCGGCGGGGCAGCTAGGCTGTGGGAGGCTAGTTCGGGCAGAGATAGCAGTACGGGGCGCCCCCGGCCGTCGCTGGCCACAAGAGTCCTCGACGCCTAATAAAGAGTTAGACACAGCTTAGTTGTGAAAGGAGGCACTTGCAGATCTATATAGAGGGTGGAGAATAGATCTTATGAATGTGAATATGTGGGCTACGATTGTGATCGTCTATCGCAGTACTGATGAACGTGAAAGCCAGTATCACAGCTTGACAGACTAGATATATTGTAGTAGTGTGCTAATCCCATTGATAAACCTTTGTAGCCGTCTGGAATATCGTCTTGGCTGCTGCCTGACGGTTAGCAATCTAGCGACAAAGAGCTGGCTCTTAATCGCGAGCTCGAGGTTATCACAAAGATTTGTATCAAGGTTGGTAACAATCCCCTTTAGGATAGATAGCCTTTATAATATGAAATTCACGTTTGTATTTTTACTGTTTTTGGCGAATGAAAAGCAGGCTGTCTGCAACCTTTTTTTGTTTTTGTTTTCCATTTCTTTTTTTGCTTTTTGGGCTTTTTTTGTAGGTGTTGCGGACTAATGGAATGGCCTGGCATGTGAGTGCAAGGGCAACCCTTTATATACATTCGGGCCAGAATCGTTTATGATGAACCGTGGTAACTAATAGCCTTGCTTGTTTGTTTGCAAACCGGTAATATCGGTTTTTGTTACTGCTGCTGCTGCTGCTGAGCCGCTGAAACGAAGTGTCTTCTAGTCTCAACTTAGACCGTTGTATCATGTAGTCCAGGAATAAATTGAAAGAAATAAAAAGGTGCTCAAACATCTAATACTACACCATCTTCCTTAACACCGTGAGGTAGTACTTTGCTTAAAGAAAAAAAAAAAGATCGTGGGGGTGATGAAGGAAGAGGAGAATGAGGAGAGACTTAGACCAGGCTTATACTCTTTGATAACAAGCAACCCAAATACTTGACGTCCTTTGATACACACATAAAAATAACAACCAAGAACACTATCGAACAGCATACACATTGGCGGTCACGCTGCAATAGGCGTCTCTTATAATAATCTTTTTACTATCAATGTAGGTTCTCACAGCTAGCATGGTGAAAAGAGACGAGTACTCCTCGTGGTTTTCGTCTTGTTGGAGGATCTGCCATAGCCAAACTTGACTCCTGAGTCAACCCCATCCGGTAAATTATCTCTAGCCAGAGCGAGCTCCTTAAAATTGTCTTGCTAGCTAGCGTCAACGTTAACATGATAAATAACTTCCATATTATAGGTATACATAAATTTACGATCTAAAGAACCTGCTCGAATAAAAGAAAAGAAAAAAGCAAACTATCGAGAAAAACAAACTTGGAAAAAAAAGAGTACAAGCCACATTTTAGCCACATTGTAGCCACACTTTAGTAAAAAGCAGCAATATCATTGCCACACCCTCATTCAAGGAGGGGTAAGACATTGTCACTCATTAACATATGCAAGAGACTCAAAAAGAATGCCTCGAGCCGGATTCGAACCGACGATCTCGTCATTACTAGTGACGCGCCTTACCAACTTGGCCATCAAGGCAATTATACCTCACAAATTTTAGACTGGTTTTGTTACAACATGTGTTTAAGTTGTGTGATTTCATCATAATTTCTCGGTTAATTTTGACTTTAATCAAGTGAAAACTTTAAATTGCATTAGTATATAAGTACTCCGTTATTAATATGGCGAAGAAGTAATATTTTTCTTGAGTTTTAACTCGATTCCACTTTTTTAGCCGTAGTTCATGCATTCTGCAAGGCAGGTTTTTTCACCAGCCGTGTGTTGGGAGGAGGGACATGGTTGTAGGCGTATACGTTAAATTTTTTCTACAAGGCTCTTAAGTACCTACATGTGGGTAAATAAGCCAGAAAAAAAAAAGACTAAAAATACTACAATTGACCAAGGCTTTTCGGAAGAACTTCTGCCTTTGCAATGACCATCAATCCTCGATTTGTGAGCATACATGCTATCAGGATGAATTATTAGTTAAACAGGGAAATAAAGCGATTGTAGCCTAGCATACATCTCATGCTTTCCATTGTTATTTCTGCTTTTCACGCCCGGGCTTATCCTAAACTTCAATATAGGCCTATATATACCTACATGAAAATAGTGCCCTTTGCAAAACCCCCACTGATCACCCCGAATTGATCAAGGCAAAGCCCGGGATTTTAGTAAGAAACACTCATGAGCATGGCTTTCCAAGTAACTATTTCTATTGCATTGCTTCTGAGTGGCATGAATTACCATTCAATGTACACTTATTTCAACTCAATATTCCTCAATTGATTTAAAGAAAGCGTAAAGTAAGCCACCTTATAACCAATTTATGAATAATCATAGATTGCCGACTCGGAAAAGCCGCCATATAGAGTGCCATAGCAGTCTACGTCATGCAGCCGAAGTTTCTAACTGGAAATTTTTTTGGTTGCTTGTCTTTCGCTAGATAGAGGGGCCAGCGTCGCCGCCGCCACCAGGATGTTCTGTAAATAATATGAAACCAAGTTGTTCAATCTGTAGATGAGGGGAATTCAACAGGAGCTGGTCGAGCGGGATTCCCCATGAGGCATGTCCCCATGATAAGTGTCGGACATTCATGATACAAGCTTTGTCTTGTTGAAAGAGGAATGGTTTCTTTTCTAGTGCACGACCATCTACCCCTCTACATATTCATGCTGGCCATCCTAGCTTTCACATTTTGTTTTTACATAAAATTCGACTTGTACCATTTCGTATTAGTCTGAAAAATATTACCAAGTACAGCAGCTGCAGATAAAACAGACGTGAATGGATGCGGGACAGAGTGTAGTAGTAAGTGGGGATTGGTCACAAATATGGATTATCCCAATTCAGATCGCCGTGGGGCAGCGTACCAGTTGGAACATTTAGAATAAACTTCAACAAACAAGAAAATAAAACGCAAAAGGTTCAAAAGGTAATAAATCAAGAACCCAATTTTTGGTATAAAAAATAATTAAAATCCTGTTCCATGTTTCCTAAATATTGTATAAAAACAGAAAAAGAGGGGCTTAAAAGTTACCAAAATAAAGTGCAACGTTAAACGATACATGTGCGAGTCTCGCTGCCCATCAAACGACGGCAATTCGGGGTTTTCCAAGGTTTTTGAAAAGCTTGATGCAAATTACCTAAAGTGAGAGAAATCTTCACTTGATTAGAGAACCCCTGCGACGGCTCGTCTTGTTTGTGAGCTCCCTAAAACTAGTAATCATGAACTTGGACATTTAACTATTGAGATACACAAGAGTTTGATTCATTCAGTATCCGAATTAATGATCGTGGTATTATAGCACGCTCAGTATATCTTGTGAGGCATTCAGCTTGATTGCTCTATTCATAAGCTGCCAATGCAACGTGGAATCTTGAATTTGGCTAATTGTATGGACAATCACGAATCTACTAAGAGGCATCGCACAATTTATCTTCATTTCACACAACTCAAAGAGTTATTCAAACTTGTCAAAGAGCTTTCTGAGTTAAATTTGGATGATGTTGTAAGGTTGTGGTTATTCGCCACTACAGTTGCTCGAAAGAAAGCCCACACAACTCTCTTTATGACCCAGGTTCTAGAGGACGACTCTTCAGATAACTAATGAAGCTTATTCAAGTGCTGTCAACAATGTTCAAAACATAGTCATCATTGTTATTTTATTAATATCAAAGAAAATCTCGTGTGACAATATTAGAATATCTCTGTGGGATCTAGATGGTAACTTTTCAAATGAAAATGGAGTGCAAGCTGTTCTATACAAGTCCAAGTTTTTTCAATCTTTGAGAGCTCCATCACAACTTACATTAATCAGATAGCATTTAAAAGTTCATAAATTTAAAGATATGATGAATAAAGAACTTGAGACTTCACTGTCATTCTTTTCACCATCATTAATATCTAAAGGGTTAGCATGTTGTGTTTGTCGAAGTTGTAAAAATGTTCATTTGCTTGAAGTAACCTTCAAAGAGCATCAAGATCCATAAAGATTTCTCATAGAAGCTTTGAAGCATTAAAGCTTCATAATATACTTGTACAATGCTGGATAATTAGGAGACGCGTGTTCTCGATGAATAAAAGGAATGAAAATAGTGAAGAAGAAAGCTTGTTGTTTTCCAAGTTATTTCAGCAATACCATTAAACTATCACACAAACCCAAATGAAAGAACAGTGACGAGGTATGATTATTTGAGATATCATTCAGCTTTAGCATAACTAGGGCAAAGAATGAGAAATTTAATGGCTTCAAGAATGAAAACTTGAAGAAAGGTCTGGTAAAGGAGCAAAATCCCTGATGGTGCAGCCCCAAACTTGAAAAAATGTGCAAAAATTGTTGCTTACTTCTCATTGAAGATCAAAATCATTTTCACAATCTAAGAACCACGCTTCCCTTCTTTCAATTAAATTTACTGTCTAAGTTTGATGCTCTTCTCCATACTATGAGAAAATCTGCAAAAAAGTTAAACAGCATAATTATTAATTTTATGAACAGTTCTTCTATGGGTTGAAACCTTTCGAAGCTAGGTTTTTCTGCCTGAAGTAGAACCTATTGAGATAGATGTGTAGGTATCAAACAGAAAACTCTGAGACAACAGATTATGGTCAACCTACAGCCTACATTCATTGAATATGTAAACAAGAGCAGGTTCATATAAACACTAGATTATAATCTCATTGTTTATGGAGTTGAAAATTGGAGGATTGATACAAACAATACCTTATACCAACATTTGATCTACTCTCAATTTCAGATTTCATTCCAATTCTTGAAAATCAGAAAATAGCTGCAAAAACAACTGGTTAATCTTAAGGAATTCATGCTAGGCTATAATAATAAATCTTTCCGTTTCCTTATTTTTGTCTTGTTCTGTTCTGTTGTCTGGGTGCAGTTTGAAGGTATTGCAACAGGTAGGCCTATACCAAGGTTCGCACGAAAATGAAGCTTTTCAAAATAGTTACAGCGCTTGAACTAAACACAACCAGATAGTTAAATGAAACATAAAAGTTGAAAAATTTGAACAGCTGTGTACATGGGTGGTTTTCGTGACCACAGTTATTTGCTGTTGTAGGGCCTGTTATTGTGAGCCGAGGGTTCCGTTCATCCCTCAACGCTACGCATTGTCAACCATCTTTACAAAAAAAAAAAAACAGATCCACCAGCTCAACGGTGTCTCTTCAAAATATACCAAATATTAGTAAAATTTGTCAATTACTACGTTTTATTTCGATTTTTCCGTTCCGTCGGGTTGTCGATGCCACGAGCGTGGGTATCAGGTTCCTCGGCATTATGCAACCCGAGAATTCTAGCCAGCTTGAATACGACTTTTTATTCCATACTTTTTTTTTGAATTTCACTGTTTGTAATTAATAAATAATTCTTTCTAATTCTATCTTCTATATATACAATGATTGTCTAATTGGCGTACTTGGATCTGCCTCTCAATGGCACGCCGTACTTGTAAATAGTAAATGGAATTGCAACCATCAACACTGAAATACCTGCAAGAATAGATCCACCAGGGCCAACTGGGTAGTCCTTGATCGCCAGGTTAGTATACATGGGAGTCACAAAAACTGGGAAAACACCTGCGGACCAACTTCTCATTAGACAGTTAGCTGCAAAAACACTGGCCAAGTAGCGCGTAAAGCCTCTGCCCAAGTAATTGAAAATGGCTTGGAAAATATTAATGGCACCAACACAGAAAATCATGGCTCCGATACAGGGTGCAATCCAGTGGGTATGAGTACTAGCACCCCAGGAAAAGACAAACAGTCCAATTGGAAGCAAAAAGGCACCACCCATGGCTGGCTTGAGATACTTTTCAATACCATCATCAGAATCATTATTAAGATGAGCCACCCAAGGCAGATAAATGCAACCTCCAATGATGGCGCCGATGATGACTGACAGGTAGACAAGACCGCTCTCAATCAAATTAAAGTGATAGAGATCGTTGAACACAAGAGGGAACGCTTCAAACCACGAATTGACAATGATGTAAATAAATGCACAGTAAAGATTGAGAAGAAAAACCATGGGCTCTCCAAAGGCAAGAAAGATAGGACGCCACAAAGTTTCAATGGCAACCTCCTTTATCTTGACATCGTTTTGCTCTTTTTCAACCTCGTAGGAAGATTTGATGTTATTGTTACCAGTGAGCTTTCTTAACCTTGCTGCACGGCGGTGGAGAATAGTAGCTGCGTTTGTTTCAGGGAGAAAGACAAACAAGACAGCTAAGCTAAAGCCAGAAACAATGCAAAGAAACCAAAAATTCCATCTCCATCCAACAAGCTGAGTGAGCACACCACCAATAAGAGGACCAAAAGCAGGTCCACAAAATGCAGCAATTGCCCAGAGAAGAAGTCCAATGTATAGTTTATCATGTGCAAACACATCACCTAAGGTAGCTCCACCAGTAGACAAAGCAGGAGATGCAAAGAAACCAGCAACCAGACGGAGGCCAATAATCTTTTCAATTGTGTCCGCCATTGCGGTCGGAACCTGCAGCACGCAGAAAATTGCGAGTGTGATGATGTAGATGTAAGTTCTGCCAAGAGGAGGATGTTCTGAGAGCGGTGAAAGAAACATTGGACCGAGTCCATATCCCAGAACAAACGCCGTCAACGGCAGAATTGCCTTGACCTTCGTGGTATTGAGTTCTTCCATCATAGCTGAGACACCAGGAGAATAGATTGACGAGCCCATGTAAATGGAGATTGTTAATATTCCCATTGCCAGCACAAGCCAGACCTTCTTTCCAATTGCCCAGTTTTTAGGGTTCTCCGGATCATTGTCTCCATACCAGTCCACAATTATGTACTGGTTGCTTGGGTCGCTGCTTGGGGAGTCTGACTTATCGACACTCTTTTCTAGTCCATCTGCGTCAAAGAACCCTGAGTCTGATGTAATAGAGCTACCTGAAGAGTCAAGAACGAGGCTAATCTCAACGGCGCCCCGTTCGCCTAGCTCAGATTTCAGTTTATCTTGGCTTGATGCAGGCAAGTACCTGGCCGGGACAACAAAGCCGGGGGTCTCTTCTTTGTATGGCAACAACTTTTGTCGAGATACATGATTCACAATGTGACCAAAAGTGGAGTTTCTGATTGTATCTAGCATTGCGATAGTTAACGAGATAAATGAGAGGGTGGTGAATTAATGAGAGGGAAAAGGCATTGTTGATTTATTCCAACTTAAAGCTGAAATGCTCCTGTATTTATACAAACTGAGCATTACAAATTATCTTAGATATCGTCGAAGCAGGTTTGGATTTCTTAGAAATACATGAAGGGATTTCCTGCAGATCAGGTAGTCTGAACGGATTATTAAAACTAGCTCATCATGCATATTCTTAAAGTCGCACCTTAGTCCCATTTCCCCTTTTTAATTTGCGGGTTTCCACATTTTACATTATACCACTTCTCATACATTAATCTTGGTTCAAACGGTAGGATATTGACCCGTTATACCTTGACTTCAGTCCTCTTCAATCATAATCTTGTCGGGTGCTCCACGTGAATTGATGAGCTTTGTTCTCCCAAGCAAATTTTCAATGACAAATATCCGGCTAAACTAGTAATAAATAAACTTGTTCACGCTAGTTTTTCCTCTATCTAACTCAAGTACCATGTTACTGTGCTGAATTTGTAAGGCGAAATAAGGTGAGAAGCCTTTCGAAAGGTTCCGTTGTTATATCGGGTCTCTTAATCGGGTGGTCCCTGTCATAGAAATTTTAGGTTTGTAAGGCTTACAAATAGTTCGGGATGACACACAGCTATATACGACCAAGTACATAGAAATATTTGTAAAGTGAAAATGAAACGGTTTGGTTGTAGCGATAGTTATATATATATAATGGTAGATAGAGTAGGCTATATAATTCAATATGCCTATATGCCTACAGCTGCAAATGAGTAGAGTTAGAGTATTGCGCTGAGTTTGGTTGAGCCTCTCATTTGCATAGCTGTTTCCTTCTTGTAAGCCGTACTACTAGTACACAGGCTAGCTAAAGTTTGTCATAAAGAAACGTGCAGATTTTAAGTGTCTCAGTATTGAGTACAAACACTGCAATGGAGTACTCAGGTCTACAACTCACGAACGTCAAATTCGAGAATACTGGGGTTACAAACAATAATGGTGGTTTTAAAATTTGTCTATCATATATGTAATTCATGTTCCTTTGTAAGCCTAGTATGATAAGGTCCTGTCGAGTCACAAAATATAGGATGGAAATAAATAGATCACGAATGCCGCTGTACAAGTTCAATCCCATGGCTGAAGGTGCCACACTACAGATGGAGGAGATAAAATTGGAATCATCATGCCCTCTTCCTCACTTTAAACGGCGGAGAAAAGTATATAGCCCAGTCATTTTGCACACTCGGATCTCCAAACGGCTTTAAAAACATGGACATGATTTTAAAAGTTCCATCTGGGAAAATCCTTCCAGTTGGAGACGTCACCAACTGAAGATATTGGGGACTTGAATCCTCTCCTAGCGCTCGAGATACAAAAGTGTCTGAATAAAGTGTACCAAGAAACTTTTTGGTAGGGTCCATTCCAAGGGTGTAATTTGCAAGGGTAAAATCCTCAGTAACGAGCTGAACAGAATGTTAGCAATCGATGGTCTTTCTAGTTGACGAAAATACTCACTGAAACGTTGAGGGCAAGAGTGCCAAATGCAAGAGAATAATGAAAAATAGGAGGATAGTTATACACATAAAACGGCTCAGCAGGGGCAGTTAGGCTAGTCATATAGTCAGAGTCACTCAAATTGTCGGCAACTAGCTTGACGCGGTAGGCTCGTTTTCTGTTAATCTTGAGTAATTGGGGCTCTTGGTAGAAGAGCGTGAGGTTGCTGGTGTTAAATTGAACACCTAGATAGTTAGAACTGTATCATTTTCTTTTTAGAATCTTGAGAACTTACCCATATATGGAACGCCAACCGTATCATTGTTGTCTCCAGTGATGTTGAGCTTCCCACTAAACACTAGTCCATCTGGAGTTGTTCGAGGACCTGTAAACAAAACGCTTACCTTTTGCGTATCCCCTGGTTGTAGTGTAAATGTAGAAGGGTCAATGTTAACTCGACCAATTTGACTTTTTAAAAACTGAGGAAACTGGTTTACCAGTGTGCCTGAAGAATTGAGAGTTTTTGCTGTCAACGTTGGATCGTGGCTGACTCTATAAGTGACAGAATCGTCATTGCCATTATAGATTTCAATTGTATGATTGCTGTTTCTGAATTGTGTATCGTTGAGCGAAATGTAGGGTTGAGACATGATTTGAGTATTTGTAAAGAGAATGGAGGGCGCATCGATGATGCCTGCCCCTTGTTGTATTGTAGGAGCAGCATATGGGTAAATTTGTACTCCATCCCACAAATGGGTAAATTTGCTTGTTCCCATTGCACGAGCATTAAAATCTAGAGCCATGTTGTCACTAGTGATGTTGTGCTGTTTTGAGTAAGAGACGAACAGAGCAGCGATTCCTGCAACAAACGGACTAGAGAAGCTAGTACCTGACCCAACCTTGTACCCACCATCCATAGTTGTAGTAAGAATGG
>JAJMHO010000017.1:0-211364 GCA_030566085.1 Geotrichum histeridarum
ATGTCAAACTTGGGCGATTCAATCATTCTAAACAGGAAAACACGGGCAATACCACATAGTAAAACAAACCCACCAGCTGTGATATAGGTGTACCGCCAGCCCATGTTTTCTGACCGTGGGCAGTTATCGGCGCTCTCACATGAAAAGTTGGCAATAAACGGCCAGGCAATAAGACAGGTAATGGTTTGGCCCACGCCCCACCACAATGCCAGGAACGTAAGCATCCACTGCTTGTCACGAGGAAGAAATTCCAGGAACGTAACGGCGTCCAGGACCAGATTACCGCCGCAGCAAAAGTAGCTGACGGCTGAGAGCGAACATACAGCTACAAAGGACAGGCCGCCAGCAATGGCCATGGAAAAAATGGCGCACATGAACAAGGTCAAGTTAAAGGCAATTCTTCGGCCAATAATGTCAGCCGTGAACCCCCAGAACAGGGCACCAAAGAACAGACCCACGTAGTTGGCGCTAATGAGGGCCGAGTACTGGTGGTTAAACTCTTTGTTGATCTGGACCTGCGTCACACTCTGTAACAGAGCCAAAAGCGAGTCCACAGCATACCCCATGCCGTTTAAGCAAAACAGTTTGTAGTGGTATTTTGTCATGCCAATTTCGTTCAGAGCATGGTTCACAAGGCTGACTTTGGCAGCCAGTACCGAGTCAGTGACATTGTACAGCTGATCTTTCAGGTCTATACCGGACGACGAGTCGGACAGGTCGTCAGCGAACTCTTGGACGGCTTTATCTGGTTCCTGCTGGTCTTTCATGGTACATTAAAGGTAGCAAACTAGCGAAGCTCAATGTGCGGAGACTAGTAGTTTTATACTATTATGGAAACTAGAGGGTGCGGGCCAAATCAAGCAAGGTTTTAACTATAATAGTCTAGGCATGAAACAGGCACCAATCAAACAGGTCACGGAGTCAGTCCTTGCTGAGTCGGTGGCCTTGCTTGGGGTACGATCGACGTGAATATTATACTTGAAACATGAAATTCGGCTGGAACACCCTGCAGAGGATCTTATGCTTGGGATTTTGAAGGGTCTCAATGACGTCAATTGAGCCTTTTACCTGTGTTGCGTTCGATGTACCTAATGAAATTACAAATTTCGCCTTAGCCTTTTTAAAGGGAATAAGCGGACTTTATTAAACTGCTCTTCTGGGGTAAATGCAAAAATATTATGAAAGAAGTATTAATGAAGCGGTCACGGGCGGACGGCAGTGGATATGGCTAGAAGTTGGCAGCAGTGTTGGGGCGAGGAGCGTGGTACTGGTCAATGTTGGCACGGAACACGTCGCTGTTCTCGTCAATGGACTGGCGCTTTTCAGACACCTCGCTGGGCCCGGAACTACGGCCCCACATCTTCCAGCACACATAGGCCACGCCCAACAGCAGAAGGAACCCACCGACACCTACACAGACGCCAATGACAATGTTCCGGTCTTTAGTGGACAAGCCACCACCGCTGCCACCATCTGAGGTGGCTGTGGCAAGCGAGCCTGTTATAGTGGTGGCCTTGTCGGCGTTGGGGGAAGTTGCCGAAGCGGTATTGGAAGACCCAGTGGCAGACTCGGTCAGTGTGAGAGTTTGAGTGAGCTCGACGGTTGTTGCAAACAGAGTAGTCTGGCCGTCGGAGTTGACACTGGTCATGGTGCGCACGGTGGCCTCTGTGGTCTCTGAGGTTGATTCGGAAGTAGTGCTGGAGGTGGACGAAGTGGTAGAGGATTTGGTTTCGGAAGATGTCGAAGATGAAGAGCTAGACGAGGACGAGGACGAAGTGGTCTCGCTCGTGGATGAAGTGGTGGGGGTCGAGGAGATGGATGGCGTGGTAATGGAGGTCACAGCGTCCCGGTTTGATCTGGGCGACGTGGTGGACACAGTAGAGTTGACACCTTCCTGGCGGGCAACAAGCTCAACCATCTGAGTGGTGGTGATGTCAGGATACTGCACCAGGACCAGGTCGTCAGGCGAGACGTCGACCAGGGCCACCGCAGTTGCTGGTGACAGGGATGCAATCAATGCAACGATGGCAACAGCGGCGACAGAAGAGAAGGATTTCATGGCGGTAAGAAAGAGATCAAGGGGTTAACAGTAAAGCCCGTGTCTAGTCGAAGCAAAACGAGTGGGCTATGGTAAAGAACGGAAGAACTGGAAGTTCAAAGAAGGGGAAAAAAAAGGATCTGAACGAAGATTTTTTCCAGGTCGACCGTTTTCAGCATGTTTCAGGACAAATTAAGAGTTTGTGCGTTTTTTCTGGTAACTGCGCTTTCTCCTGAGCTTAGTCAATGACAGGTGTAGAAAACAGAAAAAAACGCAGCAGCAGCACCACTACCTTTTGACGTACGACGTTCTGACACCGACACCGACAACTGATCACTACCGACCATGGCTGGGCTTTTGTATGTTTTTGACTGTGGAGTAAATCAGCGATGCTAACTATAAAGGCTTTACATTCCTGTGCTTTTCCTCAACCTGGGAACCCTGTTTTTGCAGGTGTTCTTCGCCGTCATGTACTCTGATCTGGGTAAGTAGACTGATGATTTTACGGTTTGTGCTAACGTTTTGCAGAGTCTGGTAGGTAAAAAGGACCAGGATTGGGTCTGGACTAACTCTTTAGACTACATCAACCCCGTGGAGCTGTGCAACAAGCTCAACAACGTGAGTACCTCCTTGATTGATGAAGCCATCACGCTGACCTGGTTTGCCTAGTACATCACGCCTGAGGCCGTGCTGCAGATGTTCACGGCGGTGATGCTGTTGCTCTTTGGCGACTGGTTCTCGTTCCTGCTCAACCTGCCCATCATGGCCTGGAACATCCGCAAGTACATCAACAAGTCCTACTTGTTGGATGCCACCGACATCTTCCGCACCGTCAACGACCACAAGAACGAGTCGTACGCAAAGCTGGGATTCTACTTGTTCATGTTCTTCTACTATCTCTACTGCTTGGTGTGGGCCATCACCGTTTAAACACCCGTCGACTGCCGAAGAGGTGTCAAGCCCGCTAAATGCCCTTTTTTTTTCCCCTCCCAAGAATTTTTCGCTCGCTCTTAAATAGCCCCGGATATCTCAAGATTTTTTTTTCTACTCTTTTTATATATATCCTCCATATCTATATCTATACTAAAGTCACTTCTATCCTTACAATGATGTCGACTCTACTCAAGGCCTCCTCGAGAGCCTGCAAGGTTTCTCCTAAGGTGCTGTCTCGTGGGCTAGCAAGCACGGCCGTGCGTCAGTCGTCGCTGGCCATCCCCACGTCGTCGCCCAACCACATTTCGCTGTCCGATGCTGCCTTTCTGTCGCGCACGGCGACGCAGACCATGTCTATTAAAGATCTCCCCGAGGCCGCCCGCAACGGAGCCACCAAAACCATGAACTTGTTCCAGGCCATCAACGACGCCATGCGGATTGCTCTTGAGACCGACGACAGCGCGATTCTGTTCGGCGAGGACGTGGCCTTCGGTGGTGTTTTCCGGTGCTCCATGGGCCTACAGGAGCAGTTTGGCCAGGCCCGTGTGTTCAACACGCCGCTGTGCGAGCAGGGCCTTCTGGGATTCGGCGTGGGGTACGCGGCTATGGACGCCACGGCCATTGCCGAGATCCAGTTTGCAGATTATGTTTTCCCGGCATTTGATCAGATTGTGAACGAGGCCGCCAAGTACCGGTACCGTGGTGCGTCTGAGTTCAACGCGGGCGGCCTGACTGTGCGCATGCCTACTGGTGTCGTCGGACACGGCGCTTTGTACCACTCGCAGTCTGGCGAAGCTTACTTTTCCCACTGCCCGGGTGTGCGTGTGGTTATCCCCCGCTCTCCTATCCAGGCCAAGGGTCTCCTGCTGGCCAGTATCCGCAGCAGAGATCCCGTCATCTTCATGGAGCCCAAGATCCTCTACCGTGCTTCCGTCGAGGAGGTTCCCCTCGAGGCTTACGAGCTGCCTTTGGACAAGGCTGAAGTGATCCAGCAGGGCACAGACGTGACGTTGATCGGTTACGGAACCCAGCTGTACCACATGTCGGCTGCCGCCAAGCTGGCTGAGAAGGAGCTGGGTGTGTCGTGCGAGATCATTGACCTGCGCACAATCTCGCCCTGGGACCGCGAGACCGTTTTCGCATCCGTCAACAAGACCGGCCGCTGCGTCGTTTCGCACGAGGCCCCCCGCAGCAACGGTATTGCCAGCGATCTCGCTGCCGAGATCCAGCAGGCATGCTTCCTGAACCTCGAGGCTCCCGTTCAGCGTGTCACCGGCTGGGACACCCACATGCCACTGATGTTCGAGTCCTTTGTCGTTCCCGACGTTACCCGCATTTTCCATGGCATTAAGAAGGCCATTGAGTTCTAAATACAGCATGTAGTTAATATCATTAGTTATATCTATAATAGATGGGGGGTCATGATCTATGTGGGGTGGGGGTACCAGGAGTAGGCGTGGGAGGTGTATGTTTGAGGGGAGACCTGGCCGAGCGCGGAGACCCGTGGAGGTCTTTCAGTCGCTGCAGACGGGCCATGCGAGCATCAGTCTCTGCCGTGTACGACTCCAGGTCGTCGTTCTCTGGCCGGGGTGTGCTAACCGGTGGGGTTGCTGCTTTGTAGGTAGCAGGCCACGAAGTAACGTAGCAGCAGTAAGTATGGTGCTCCAGATTCAAGTCCAGGGGCGTATCCGTAATCAAAACACGCCGAAAACACATATCGCAGCTAATCATGGGGGTCTTATCTTGCGACACGCTCCAGCCGGTCATGACGTACGCTAGCGGAGTCTGAGGAGGTTGGGGGGTCTGGCCATACACCACTGCTGAAAAGTGGGCCAGCGCATCTAAGTCTGGTAGATTAACCGGCTCGGGGAGATGTGCCAGCTTCTCGAACTGCGCAACGCGTTCTCGCAGGGTAGCCCGGAACGCGGTGGTCAGTGCTATAGTGTAGAGCTTGGGCAGATCACACTGTTTGCGTTTCCACGGGCACGAAGACGCATGCCCACCTGGCAGTATCTCTTTCTTGTACTTTTCACACAGCGCTTCTAGCACGTCTTGTTCTGGATCATCGTTTGGAAACGTTATAGTCAGCATCTTGCTACAATGAACGCACTGCACAGTCGCAGCAACCAGTTTCTCAGACGAGAGGTTTGAGGTTGCCAGAATAGCTTTCCAGCCCGCAGCAGCACAGTCCAATGGTGTCAGTCCTGCATCCGAGATCGCTGCGCTCCAGGTTCTATATGTGTACGACGCGAGTCTTTGCAAGAGGCCTGCGCGGGACCATGGGTTGTACGTGGGTTCACCTGTGCTCGCAGGCGAGGGGGTCACATGCGCTAGTCCTAGAGGTGTTCGCCCTGCTGGTGACCTTGTAGATCGGTCTCGTAGTGGGCTGGTTTGTTCCAGCAGGACTGAAATCTTGCGTTTGAGCGAGTCTGACATGGTGGTGAGTGAAGTCCCAGCTGCCAGCCACAATTAGTCCCACCCCGTCTACTCCCTACCACAGTACGACTCCTTTCCACTTCACCTCTGCCTTATGGTCTACACTACGTCAGAAATTGCAGCGTTATTAATAGATACTACTTGAGACCTTGTTCATCTCAATGAATAAAGAGCCATTGTTCTGTCTCTTCTGCCCACTTGATGATCTCAACATTTTTTTTTGCCATATAGGCCGATAGTCCGTAGGTACCGTAATTATCCGCAGCCAGATCTGCATCTCCAACCCTCCACATTGCAATATGCACTACTGAATACAGTAGCATTGTCCAACTTACGTGGCCTGTCTCAACTAGCGGTACAGGGCTCAGCCGTTTGTATCTCATGTACATATTCATATACATGTACGCTTGTTAAATTTGCTTATAAGTTCCAGCCCACCACAAGCCAACCTGCTTACTGCACGCTGGACCACCGCCATTCTCCCTACCCCGGCAACTCCCTAGTGGGCACAGCCTGCGTATCGGCTACGCGCCACCGTTTAGCACCTTCCTCGATCTGTTAAGCGAATCTCTGCTTTAAATAAATGTGCTTTGTGTCGCCTGCAGTGTGTGGTGAGATGTATACAGTGAAGCCAGTGTGAGATAAAGATATATTTGTTATTCCTTTGTCCTGGTATGCTACCGCTGCAACGCTATGTGGTGATGTCGTAGCGTCGTGGCGCACCACGCCCCTGGTTTTGAAATACAGGGACTGAACTGTGCATATGACATTCCTGATCGTGGCAGAAGGCCCATGGATTGCAAGCTGAGCTTGAGAAATTCAAGGCACCACCAGCCCATGAAAGAGCGCCCACGCACAAAGGGCCTAACCGCAACGTAAACAAAGCGGTCATGGCTATGCTTGGATCGCCCATCGCCAGGGACCCATGCGGAATTCCATACTATCGGAATAAGCTTCTCGCTTGTGATTCGAAGAGAAAATAGTGGATAGTGGATAGTGAGATTTCTAAACTTTAAAGAGAATACAAAAACTATTATAAGACAAGTGAAAAACGAGAAACCAAACAACATCAACAGCAAAAATTACACAATCATCAGGCCAGCGTGCGCTTGGAATCATGAGAGAAAATAAATAGAGGGAACGACAGTCCGTAGCAAAATAGTAAAAAAAAATGACAAATGAGAAGGTTTAGATGAACCTTGATGCAAATTAAGAGAGTGTGTGGCAAATAATGGCTGAAAGAATGGAAAGCTAGAATGTGGACCAGCTCCAGTTAGCGGGCACGCTACCCACGACGGTGTCGAGTAGAGCGTCGTCAGAGTCGAGAGATACAGACGGCGTAGTTGTAGAGGGCGCCAGAACAGGCGTCGAGTCTGAGGTCGAGCGCACGGACTCAGCATCGTCGCTGACAGATCCCTCGGTGTCCAGCAGATCAAGGGAATCGTCAACAGCAACATGAGTCTCGTCCAAGAAAGACTCCCAGCCAGCGTAGCAGCCAGCGCACGCACGGCTCGTCACTCCCAGATGGTGGTACTGGCACGACTTGTCAAGTTTGACAGCGTAGCCAGAGTCACGCTCGCAAAACACATCGCCACACTTGCGACAGTGGTGGCGACGAGTAAACAGTGTAAAGTGAGCGTCACATGCAGCACAGCACGACCTCTGGCGATCGGGAGTCCAGTGAGCTCGCGACGGGGTGCCTAGTCGTGCAGGGCTCGGTGACTGTGGTGTGCTAAGCGAGGGAAGAGCAGTAGTAGTGCGAGTGCGGCGCAAAACAGAGGGCACATACAAGGGAGTTTTAGGGGAGTTGAGCTGGCGCGGCAGCTGGACCATGGTGCCAACAGAAGCCAGAGAGGTAGAAGAACCATTTCGGCGAGCCAAAGAAGGCAAAAGCGAATCCTTGGCTGTTGGCGAGGCCGGCAGGGAAACAGTTTCAGTATGCTCGGTATTGCGCAGCTGGTACTGCGACTTGAATCGACTAGTAGTGTCGATCGTGCTGGCTGTGCGGTGCAGACCCAGCAGCTTGACGGAGGGAGCTCTAGTGCAAAGTGATGGCAGCACGCTCTCGCTCGTCAGGCGCTTGGCCTTCTCCGGCGACCTATCCATGAATACTGTGGCGGCGGCTGGTGGTGGGGCAACAGAAGTGATGTGATTAGTGGATTTAAAGGGGAATTGGGCGCCAATGCGCAGGGAACTACAGGGAGTGGTCTGGTTCGAAGAAGGCAGTTCCTGAGCAGGAAGTGAGGAGATCGAAGAAGTTCGCGAGGCGGTCGAAACAGTAGATGCCACCAGAGTCGAGATCTGGTTGGAAGATGGTCGCGAGCGAATGATGGCCTTCTTGGTGAATAGCAATTGGTCGGGCTTTTGAGGCTGCTGGGCTGTAAAGTCTGAACCTGTGGCGCTGACAGTCAGGTTCTTTGCTGGCTCTTCTACGGAGGATGCACAGGTGTTTGTACTTGTGGCAGATGTGGAGGAGGTGTTGGAGGTGTTGCCAGAATCTGTTTGGGGGTACTTGTATGGGCGGTGAGCCTTGAGCCCGATGGCGTTAATGGCGTTGAGGGCTGTCATGTCTGCGATGTTTGCCATGTCGGTCATGTCGGTCACGGCTGCAGAGACACCGTGGAGACCGGGTCGAGTAGATGGGTTGGCAGTGGCCATGGTTGTAGTAATGGAATGAGATGAAAGATGAATAGCAAAAATATAAAAAAGTCAGAAAAGAGCAAGAGGCCGCCATTATATCCCACCGAGCAAGGCCCTGGGCAATAGGGGACCAGCCGAGAAAAAGAAACGTTTGTCTGGGAGGCCAGCAACACGAATAATGTCGTACCAATGATGCATTGTATGCATGCCGCTGCATGAATCTAAACCGTATCCAGTGACGCTAATCCCGATTCGGCGGTACCCGGCTTGTATGCTTCTGTATATGGCCTAGTGCGTCAAGTCGAGAGAACCTAGCCCAATGCGGAAACCAGGGGGAGGTTGAGCCCGCTTAGTTGTCGTGGCAACCTGAACGTCGTACCCGACAGAGTACCAGTATAATTTCACGTTATAGTGGTTAGTGGGGGAGTATGAATGTTACGCTAGGCCAAAACCAGAATTTGGCAACCTTTAATTGGCCAGTTGACCAAAAAGCCGCAAAGTACGACTTGCTGATGTCAGCCGGATTATCTTTTCCAGAACAGCCAATAGGAGTGCAGAATTTGTCAGATTTTCGCTTAGCGGCGAGTGTACAGTTCACGTGATTCGCTAAGTTTGGCAATTCAAACGTTGCTGACATTATGATTAACTAACAAAACGGCAATGTAACTGTTTTAGGACAAAGAGCGCGCTAGATTGAGTTAAGTGTCGCGTGCGTTTTTCAGTGCAAGTCGTATATTTCAAGTCGGTATTAGACAGAAATACGCTTTTGCCGCCGGAAACTTCCGCGGGCTCCGCGGTGGCACCACCCGTTCTATCATGTGCCAGCGCCGAGCTCCGGGGAGGCGAGTGGCTATACCGGTGCCGTCATTGTGGCGCCGCCAAGCCTAATGACGTCGGCGGTGACGACGTACCGCCCAGACACCCCAGCCGTGCAGATAACAGGCGATTAGATATAGACCTACGTAATCTGGAGTAACTAGGCAAGAACCCTGCACACTCCCAGAACCGCCCAGAACCCGATACTCAACGTTTCTTGGTTGGCCTCGGTGCTTTCTTTAGGCTCTTTCTCGTCTTTGGAGTCAACTGGCACGCGGAAAGAAAAGCTCACAAACAGAGGAATCTCCAGAACCCCAGGCTCTGCTGGCACTGTCTCGACGGCAATGGTCGCCCAGCTGCGGCCGCGCTGGAACACGCCTTCGTCAGCGGTGCTGCGCATTCCTTCCACGTCAACGCGTTGCGTGACGCTGCTCTCGCGTTGGATGAACATACTTGGTACGCCGGCTACCAGGCTGGCTTCGTCCCAAAGTTCAGAGCTAGCGCCCAGTTCAACAGCTGGCGTGACAATTGTCACTTTGTGAGGATACCTGGGACCTTGGGGCACTGTGGACAAAACCACCTTCATGGCGACATGCATGGGGTTGCTGATTGTCAGCAGTATGGTGTGCGCTTTCTTCACCCGTATGCTGGCAGGGTATGGCCCTTTTGCCGGAAACTGCGATACCCTTAGACTGGGGAGATAGTATCTATACTGTTAGCATGAGTCTTGAAAACCGTAGGTACATACAATGCCATGAGTTTAATTTTAAACTTGGACGAGCTGGGTTTGGCTTCCGGTTTGACTAGTAGATGCTGGCACCCCCGACACCGTTTGGCACGTTTGGCCCTTAATACTTGTGGTACAGGAAAGCCCTGTTCGCGGTCTACGCGATCACGCTGGATGCCGCTCTGGTCCACCAGTAGGACCGATGACGACGAAGCCTGCAGCAATGCATTACTCTGATCCAGTCCCTCGTCCACCTCCATGATATCTCCAAAAATCTCACTGCCCTCGTCCTTGCGCGTTTTGTCGCGGATCCGGCGGTCCAGAATCTCAGCAAACGTAGATGCCGTGGTTTCTCCTCCAGGCGTGCCCACGCCGACCCCACTCGCCCGCCGCGTTGACGCAGCCATGCTCACTCCCTCTTCTAAACTGCGCTCAAAGTAGAATTCACGCATAGCCTGGAACCGCGCGTCAATCTCGGTTTGCGTGCGGCCGGGCTGGGCCTGCACTTGGCTGACCACTGCGCTCGGTTTGGCCACCGTCACGCCTGCTGCGCTGGTTGACGTCCACTCACAGTATGGGCATTTGAGCATGTATGCCTCCTGCTCCGCATCCGCGCTGACCACCGTCACTCCTGTATCGCACGCTGGGCATCTAAAGCAGTTGCGAACGCACCGGTTGCCCTCAGCTCTGGCACCGCTCGTCGTCACCTCAAACAAGCACTGTGGGCAGTATAGCGCCACTATGTCTGTGTCCACACACCTCACGCACCGGTGCGTGTGACAGTGCTCGCAAAAGTACAGAGATTCCAAAGGGTACCGCGAGAACGGGTCGGCCCATGCGCCCCCCGTGGCTTGGTCGTGATCATCATCCGCAATTGCTGACTCGTGTGAAACAACAGCAGTCTCGGGCTCGTGGCAGTTGCACACAATATCTACCCAGGGAAACGCCCGCTCTCGGTCTGGCATTGATCTGGATTTTGTGTCGATTTGTGAAAAAGTGTGGTTGGGTGTCAAGTTACTCAGCTACAAAAGTCAGCCTTATGTGCACATTTAACCAGAGTAATAATGGCTTGATCCAGAGGCCCAAGACACAGCAAGCTTTTGACATGGAAATACTTTTTCTCTAGAAACTAATTGTCAATAATTATTTATGTATTATCTTCATTCCAATTAATCAGAGAGAGTATTGATGTCTGTAGACCACGCACCAAGGACTGTTAAACTATGAGAATCAATTAGCTCCCACAGAGTAAAATTTCAACTTTTGTCAAATTTTTCAAAACAATAACCACAGGTCTATATCAAACTTTTTATATAGTTTTAAGCTTATATTGAATGATAGATCACTATAACCACACAATTATTAAATTTTTTACACATTGAAAGACTTCATGAATATGATACCTTGAGTTGAGTAAACCACCAAGCGAATTGCTTCAAAACACTTGGTTCGATGGTCTAGTCGGTTATGGCATCTGCTTAACACGCAGAACGTCCCCAGTTCGATCCTGGGTCGAATCAGCTTTCTTTTTTTTTGCTGTTTGCCTTTTATGAGCTCTTTTCAAGGCAAGAGCAATGTCTCGCTCGAGATGTTTGACATTTTTGGTGACTTTGACAGCCAAATGTATACCTGATTTAGCTTGTCGAACAGTTGTCTCATCCAGCAGTGTTGGCGCAACCTTGAGCTTAGCACTGTAGCGATAGTTCTTGATTTTTCTGTAGTGCGTTGGTTCGGTATCAAGACCGTTTGGCTTGCTCTAGCCAAGAATGGCCTCCTTCGCAGATGATCGAGGAATTGAGCTTAAACTCGGGTTTTGGTTCAAACCCGATGGATCAGGAACGTCGTGATTGCTCTGCGATGAAACTTTCAGCGGTTCACCTGCAGAACTTTGTTCTCCAGATTTTTAAACCAGAGTTTGGAAAAGGCTTAACTGGAATTGACAGGCTGACCAGAAAGATCACAAATCAGGATCACAAATCACTCTGACAGTCGGCGAAGCAAACAGCAAACAGCAAAGGCAAAGCAACAGCAATGAATTAATTGATTTAGATGTAGAGATCAAGGGTTCTGATCATCGAGATTTGATCTCGAGATCTTTAATACCAACGTCGATACTCGCTGACCTATACCACCGTTGATACTCGGTTTGACAAACTAATACTATTGATACTCAGTCAAATGCTTAAATGAGAACAGTCAGAAAAGCACAGCCCGCTTGAATATTACTTCCATTGAAGCTCTATAGAACCTTCTCTTCTACTCCCTCCAGGTCGCTAGCTCTCAGATCAACCTTCTTCACCCAACTCCCAAGATCAAAACCCCAACCCAAGATGCCACGAAATAGATTTCACTTCTCACCACTTCAACTTACTCACCGCACAGCTAGACACAATGGTAAGCAGCCCGATCGGGTTACAGAGCTTGGCTAACGGTACAGGTTTCAATTCGTAACGCACATAACGATCTAATTGTAAGTTTTCCCGTTTCTTCGTTGCTCCTGCTAACGTTTCAAGCACGACGCCGTACTGGATTACTATGGCAAGAGACTGGCGACCTGCTCTTCAGACAAGACGATCAAGATCTTTGAGATTGATGGCGAAAACCAGAAGTTAATAGAGACCCTCAGAGGGTAAGTTGGTGTTGTTGTGTTTTTCCTGGCAGCATCTAACATAAACAGACACGATGGTCCAGTGTGGCAGGTGAGCTGGGCTCACCCCAAGTTTGGCGTGATTCTGGCGTCTTGCTCATATGACGGCAAGGTCCTGATTTGGCGAGAAGAGAACGGAGGATGGACCAACATTGCTCAGCACTCCGTACATCAAGCCTCAGTCAACTCTGTGTCATGGGCCCCACAAGAGTACGGTGCCCTGCTACTGTGCTCCTCCTCTGATGGCAAGGTCTCCATCATCGAGTTCAAAGACGAAGGAAAGCCAGATTCTGTGTCTTTCCCAGCACATGCCATTGGCACCAACGCCGCCTCGTGGGCACCACCCTCTGTGTCGGGATCGCTAGTTCAGACTGCCAGCCCCAGCCAAGAAGCTAAGCGATTTGTAACTGGTGGATGCGACAACAAGGTCAAGATCTGGAAGTTTGATCCCGCTGTGAACAACTACGTTGAAGAGCACACTCTGGAGGGCCACACCGACTGGGTCCGCGATGTGGCTTGGTCGCCCTCTGTGCTTTCGAAATCTTACATTGCCTCTGCTTCTCAAGACAAGACAGTCATTATCTGGACGCAAGAAGGCAATGGCCCCTGGAAGCAAAAGCTTCTGCGGAGCGAAAAATTCCCCGATGTCGTGTGGCGGGTGAGCTGGTCACTGTCTGGAAACGTTCTAGCCGTGTCTGGAGGCGACAACAAGGTTACTCTGTGGAAGGAAAACCTTAAGGGAGAGTGGGAATCCGCGGGGGTGGTTGAAGAGTAATATAGTATATATACATATATATATATATTCTAATTTATTAAACCTACAAACTGTTGCACACATGCTCAACAATCTTTTCAACGTCCAGTGATGCAAGCTTGCCTGCTTCCAAAACTTCGGCGTGACTTGCAATGCCCTCGTCCATGGCCTTGGCAGTACCAAAGTCCTTTCCACTGGGGGGCTTATCAGTGACAGCCTCATTAGTGATAAGAGACATGGCCAAAACCCGGAGACCAGCGTGACGACCGACAATGACCTCAGGCACAGTGCTCATGCCCACAGCGTCAGCGCCGACCATGCGCAGGAAGGTAGACTCAGCACGCGACTCAAAGGTGGGGCCGCTGACAAAAGCATAAGTTCCCTCGTGCACACTGCGTTTGATGTCGAGCTCTTTCTGGGCCTTGAACACTAACGAGCGCAGTTCACAGTCGTAAGCATCACTCAAAGGCACAAAGCGAGAGCCAAATCTCTCATCATTAGGACCCTTGAGAGGGTGCAGGCCACCCAAACCTGGGAAGTTGATATGGTCGTCCAAAATCATGATATCGCCAACCTTGTAGCCAGTATTGAGACCACCAGCAGCGTTAGTAGCAATAAGGTGAGGCACACCAAGAACGCTAAACACTCTGACGGGGAACACCGTATCTTTGACATCATAGCCTTCGTAGGAGTGCAGTCTGCCCACCATGCAGATAACGGGGACCTTGTTTGATCCAATAAAGCCCAAAATAAGCTTACCAGCGTGGCCCTGAACAGTAGACTGCTTGAATCCGGGAATCTCATTGTAAGGCACTTCGACCTTGGTCTGTGCGTCCAGAATGTTTGAGATGCCTCCCAGCCCCGTACCGCAGATGATGGCAACCTTTGGGGTCGAGAACCCGGCGGGGTAGTGGCTCTTAATGAACGCAGCAGCCTGTGTGGCTCTGTCAAACTCGCTATCGGTACCAGACATAATTTTGAATGAATAATTGAAGAAAAGATTAGAAGAAAGAAAAATCAAAAGTTGAAGAGAAAAACCGTCAAACAAAAGCAGATAGAAGCCCTTTTAAACGTTAGATTCCCGCGGGGAAGATAAAACTTACCGCCGGCTTTCCCGTACGTGTTTACATCATGAATTATGTCAGCACTTTTGTCATGTCAACAACCTTTGAACTTAGTGCCAGACCTTTCTCCATAGACCATTTAGAGCACGACCAGACGCAGACGCGGCCGATGCGACATCCGTAGTCTGAATAGACCGACATGTACGCTTCACAATTTACAGATCCGGTTGCTGTATTGGGCACTGGTACTGGTGCAGGCACGCGCGACGGCGTTGCCCAGGAACCAGCCTCGACGCGTTCAGATGCGAATCGCAAACGTCCGTTCGCCAGCGCTTTTCGAGCTGCGTTCGATGAAAGCAATAGCAATAAGTCTGCTGGGATAGAGACCGAGAATGCGTTTTTCAGCAAGCGCGAAGATTCACAGCGGGCAAACGATAATGACAATGAGGACGAGGACGACAACTCGACAAGTGAAAAGCTGACCGCGCTGGCGCAGACGGTTGGAGCCTGTGCAGTTGCTGGCGCTGATCTGTTTTCAACAGTCTTATATCACAGCACAAAGGCAGTATTCTCGTTTGTTTCGACGACGTACCAGGAAAACATGCAGCAGAACAAGCGGCGGCGGATCAATGCAGAGCCTTCTATGATGAATACCTCATCGGTGAAAGAACGCAAAGTGCCTGCGGCTGATTTGTTTAAAGACGCGACAGAATCTCCCCGCGCAGCTCCCACACCCGTCAGCATAAAGAAACTCGTGGCATTGCCGCCCAAACCAGGAACCTTCAACTGGATCCACGAGACACCAACTGTGAAAAAGACCCGCTTTGCAGATATCACCGCGACGCCATCTAGATCACCTCGACCATACTATCCCGGAACCCCCATGGATATAGACACCACGTTTGATCTGCAAACTCCCCAGAAACAGATCATGACTCCTGTGGTACCAAAAACATTCAAGCCAGCCGTTACACCATCATTCAACCCCAAAGCATACACAAGTATTGTACCCGACTCGCCACTAGGGCAGGAACCCAACTTCAAAGCTCAAAAAATGCTTGAAGGTCTACGACGACATAAAATCGGAATTTTGAATCGCACTCCCCCTGTGCCTGAGCGGTCTCGCTCCTCACGACATTCCTCTGTTCATGGGGGTGGACACGCACCCAGCACCGAATCTCCAAGACAAAACGGAGTTATTTTCAGCTCGCCCAAAATCTCTCGAGCGTTCCGCTTCAATGATAAACGACTAGACTATACAGGACCTCTGCGGTACCCCCCTTCCTGGGCCAATCTCCCCAGGGTCGAACTGCCCGAGGAAGCGCCAACGAGAGAAATCTATCACAGTTTATACATGGATGTGGTTGCCCAGCGCAAGAAAATGGACAAGCATCTCGAGGAGATTCGAATTGCAGACGAGAAGGAGCGGGCCAGGAAGGAAGCTGTAGGGGTGCCATTACTTGACCCCGAGGCTGTAGATCAAGTTGAACAGCTCTGGTCACGCCGAGACGAAGGTACAAAGCTGGTTTTTGCATACCGAATTGAAATCAGTGTGTACGACTTGAGGACCCTGCGGGATGGACAATGGCTGAACGATAATGTTATTGACTTTTACTTGAGCATGGTCTCTGAGAGATCCAAAACTAGCGGGGGAACACTGCCGGCATGTTTTGCCTTTTCAACCCATTTTTTCAGCACCCTTCAGTCGCGAGGGTACTCGAGCGTGGCCCGCTGGGCAAAACGAAAAGGCATAGACGTGACAAAACAAGACTTTATTTTCGTTCCCATTAACCGGCACAATACTCACTGGTGTCTTGCCGTGATCAACAACCGCGACAGGCGGTTTGAGTTCTACGATTCCATGAATGGTGCTGGCTCTGGAGCACTGGACCTGTTGCGGGACTACATGTACCAGCAAACAGCGGACACACATCCAGGTGCAAACCGCGCTGAAATGGGCTATGACAAGTACGCCATGTTTTCAACTCTGCCTTGCCCGCAGCAGCAGAACTCGTTTGATTGTGGAGTATTTGTGAGCAAAATGGTCGAGGTGCTGTCGCGAGACATGGACATCATGTCGTTCTCACAGCCAGACATGCCCAACATCCGGCGGCGCATGGCCTATGAGATCACCAGCCAGCATCTTTTAACGTAGTCTACAAGATCATTCGCAAAATTCTAGCATAGTCTTCCGTAACTTATTTAACTGTCCATGACCTTTTCTCGCATAACTCAGATCGTAGATGAAATGCTGAAGTAAACATTACCTAACCTGCTATTTGTACACAAAAAGTTGGCACAACCTCACCCAAACCAGCCATCACACTCTTCCGCCATCGCCCCTCCATCAAACAGGATCATTTCCACTTGAGAACTTACTAGAAACCAGAAATACAATGGTATGATATGATTGGATTCAGTGTAGTAACTTTTGTTTGATCGCCACCTCTAACCTACCCCACAGACTTCAATTGGAACCGGGTACGATTTGTCAAACAGCACATTCAGTCCTGGTGAGTAATTCTTGCTGTCTGTAGATCTCTGCTAACTCGTTAGACGGACGAAATTTCCAAGTGGAGTACGCTCTGAAGGCTGTTGAGAACGCTGGTACTTCCATTGCCATCAAGTGTAAGGATGGCGTTGTTTTTGCCGTCGAGAAAATCATCAACTCCAAACTTCTTGTCCCCGGAGCCAACAAGCGTTTACAAACCATTGACAAGCACATTGGTGTGGCATACTCTGGTCTGTTACCGGATGGCCGCCATTTTGTCAACAGAGGCAGAGACGAGGCCCGATCGTGGAGATCCATCTACAAGACGCCTGTGCCTGTCACCTCGCTCGCCAACCGTCTGGGCAGCTACGCTCAGGCCTACACATTATACAACTCCGTGCGACCATTTGGCATCACTGCAATTGTCGGTGGTGTTGATGAAGACGGCCCTCACTTGTACATGATTGAGCCCAGCGGAACCTGCTGGGGATACTTAGGTGCCGCCACTGGCAAGGGCCGCCAGACCGCCAAGTCCGAGCTGGAAAAGCTTGATCTGGGCAATCTGAGCGTCCAAGAGGGCGTCAAGGAAGCAGCTAAGATTATCTACCTGGCGCATGAAGACTCTAAGGATAAGGAGTTTGAGCTAGAGATCAGCTGGGTCAGCGCGTCGGCCACGAAGGGTCTGCACCAGTTCGTGCCTGAGGCATTGCTTGAAGAGGCCAAGCAGTTTGCCATTGACGAGATCGCAGGCGATGATGGTGATGAAATGGAAGAATAGATTTATATTTCATGTATTTAATATATCTACACATTGTTTCGTGAATATTTTTGTTATGGGGCGAAGGCGTTTCCCCTGTCACTGAAGAGTTTGTTTCTACCCACGAAAATTCCCCAGACCGTGCGAAGGAACACGGTGCAATGGATACCGTCACAGAGGCCGAAGACACGTTCGACACTCAGGTAGTTGTCAATGAAGAGCAGCTAGAGGCCATTACCAAGCCGCTCAGTGCCAATGTCCAGGTCATTGCCGGTCCTGGCACAGGTATGAATCTACAGCGCATTTTGCGGCAAACCACTAACTCTGCCAGGCAAAACACGCACAATTGCATACCGGACGGCGTATCTAGTATCCAAAGGCATTCCACCTGAAAGGATTCTCATTCTCACACTTACAAACCGGTCGATCCAGGAGTTTCGGTACCGTATTTTATCGGTTGTGGGAGAAACGATTCGGGACCGCCTTCAAATCCACACATTCCACTCGTTCAGCCAGTACTTACTGATGAACCATGGGCAAAAGATTGGATTGACTGAGAATTGGCTTATTGCCGACAAGTGGGATCAGGCCTATATCTTTGAGGTGAGTTTTCACTCACATCTCGCTCGCTCACGAATGATGCTAACGAAATTAGAATGTGCGCTACAAACTCAGTATCACGAACAAGAACAGGTTCATGAATCTTAAGAACGCTGCACTAGAGTTAAAGCTGAAAAAAGTGACAAATCCGTTATATTACAGCGATGAAGAGTTTAGGATACAGGTGCACACCATCTTGGATCTGTATAACCAGGAAATGACAAAGAGTTGTCTGTTAGATGTGAGTTGCCAATTTAATATTATGAATGGCGCTAATTAATAGTACGACGATTTGATCATAATGGCAAATAAGTTGCTACAATCGCACCCGTCACTGGCATTGGAGTATGGCGCAGTGCTGGTTGACGAACTTCAGGTATGCATTCTTACTTTGGCTGTGATATGACACTAATGAATAGGACGTCTCATCTTCATGCTGGAGCATCCTGCGTCTAGCGTCTGCCAAATCATCTTTGTTTGCAGTTGGCGATCCAGATCAATGCATCTACAGCTTCATTAGTGCCGACTCTACGCTGTTCGCTAAAATGAGAGAAGAGGTCCCTAATGTCGAAACTGTAGCTCTCAAAACAAATTACAGATCTCAGCAGCAGATCTTGGATACAGCTGTAGCGCTTCTTGAGCAGGATCCGAATCGGTATACGGAGTTAATACCTCTTGCATCTCATATCCCGGAGGACGAGTTAGGTCACGCACTGGAGCTGCCGTCACCAAAACTGCTCAGGTTCGCTCATGACACATCTGAAAACCTATGGATTGCTCAGCAGATCCAAAAGATGCATAATAAAGAGAAGATACCCATCGAGCATATAGTTGTCCTGGCGCGCTCGAGTTTTGCTGTAAAGGGCCTGATGAACCAGTTGAAACAGCACAATCTAAACCCAATCCTAGTCGGAGGCACGTCAATCTTAGACACCCAGGCCGCCAACCTGGTTCTCACCATCATGCGAATGCTCCAGTTCCCGCAGCGCAATCTCTTTGTATGGCAGCTTCTGAGGGCCTATAAGCTGTTTTTGCTACCCTCTGGGCTTAAAACAGCCATGGACAGAGCTCAGACCATGCCGCTGATGGAGGTCCTCGAAAACCATCAGCTTTGGCTTTCATCTAAAAATAGTGCCAAGGTACAAGAATTTCTGGATATCTACAGGCGAGCATGCGCTATGCTTGCCGCCAACCCTACCAGCTTGGACACACTCCTGTCGACTGTCGAGTTCGTGATTGACCGAATCGAGTACAAGAAGACAATAATGAACAAGTTTTCATTGAGCAGCTATTCCGCTAGAATGGCCGAAATGGATACGCTGTTTGAGTATATCAGAAGCTTGAACCATGTTGTAGAGAGTCGACTGAGCGCAGACCCGACTAAGACGTGTCTGGAAGTGGTGCTGGCTAGCACCTCGTTCTACAACGTGACACCTCAGCCTGGTGTAAGTAACGTTTTGATCTAGCATTCTGAAACTAACTTTTGTATAGCAATTAGTGGTATCAACTGTGCATGCTGCTAAAGGTCTCGAGTGGCCGATTGTTTTCATTTCAAATGCGCATGACAACTCGATCCCAGTCTTGCGTTCTCACAACTCACCCGAAGCAGTCGACGAAGAGCGCCGTCTACTATATGTTGCTTTGACTCGAGCTAAAGGTAAGTTTATGCTCACTACAGTATGTTCGGCCTTTAACTCAGTACTTAGACCAATTGATTGTGACCTTCTCCCAGAACCAGTCCATGTACTATGCCATGCCACACCATGGCCCGGTACCGAGGTCCCGGTTCCTGACCCAGGACATGCTCAAATATTTCAACAAGGAGTCAAACCCCGTTCCAGAAGCAGTAGCTACAATGCCGTCTGTCTTGGATCAATGTATGTTTTTGAAATTGTTATTGTCATTTAGCTAACGCTTTTGTTTCTTTTAGGGAAATCTGTTAAAGCTCAGTACTCGAACTTGTTTAAACCAGTCCAGAGTTTGAAAACGTCACCCAAGCTAAGAAGAACTTATACAACGTTTGCGTGCCAGCATCGCGGGTCATTACCCCGAGTCGGAGTTGCTGCAGTACTTCGAAATACCTTTACTTTGCTTCGAATCAAGGGCTCAATTCGCTAGCTATGCCCATATCATCCCTTCTCATTTTGCTTAAACTTGCTTTATCTTAGAAAGAAAGACATAATCCATGCGCAGTTAATATTATGTATATACTATCAGGTTCCTAAACATGCTCTATCATTCAAGAATAGCTTTGCAGTTTATTAATAGCGTCCACCGCACTCTTATACTGGCTCTGGTACTTGTGCACCTCGTTCTCCAGTTGTTGAACATATGTATGGTACGACTCAAACTCCATCTTGCGGGCCTCGCGCTCCTTCTCAAACCGGGTCTTCATCTCCCGGTATCGGTAGATCCAGATCTGGCCGACAAACGTGCCGGACAGTTTATGCATGACTTCGGAACTGACATGCCGTAATTGTTGTTGAGATGTTTTTGGCTCAAGCATGTTATTGGAATCGTGATTCGCATTGTGCCATTCGTCTAGGTCGTTCTAAAAATTGTTAGCAGCAAAAGTAATAACTGTCCTAGTAACTTACGTCAAGGTTCGGATGGTTCTCCATCTGTTGCAGAGCTTGCACCTCCTTCTTCAGTTTGGTAACCGTTTCTTCGAACCGAGCACATCTGTCTCCAATTGTTTTGACTCCATCGCAGATGAAGTTGCCGAGCTTATTACAGTTGTCGACAGCGGCACCAGGGTTTCGCCTAATCTCATCCATTGCTTCTGAGAGCTTGGCTTGCCACGCCTTGTCCGCAGACGCACTGTTGACGGCAGAGAGAACCTCAGACAAAACCACAAAGAAATCACTTCCTCGTTTTGAGTACTTTTTGTTCTTCTCTTTCAGTTCTAGCTCGAGGGTCTTCATCTTCTCGCGCTGGACTTGGACTTCCTTGTCTAGGTCTAACATGCGTTGATAGGTTTGCTGCTTGATGACAGTACCACCTGAGCTGCTGTTAAGTGAACTGTTGGACGAAGCTTGCATCAATGACAAGACTTGGCGTTCCAGAGAACTAGACTTGCTAGTTTCCTCTGAATAGTTGTGCGTCAACATCTCAAGATCTCGGCTAAGCTTACCTCGCTCCTTCACCAAGTCGCCTAGAACTTGATTTTTCTTTTCAATCTCCTCAATTAGGTCTTCCTGTGATCCACTCAAATCCTTGATTCTCTTGCTCATGCCTTTATTCTTCTTGGCCTGCTCAGCTAGTTCAGATTCCAAATCTGAGACCTGGACTTTAAGATCTTTGATCTCAGTGACAAGACGAAGCCGTTCTTGGTTCTGATTTCCCAAGATTTTCTCGGTCGCCTCTGCGTCCTCTCGGAGCATGGCGTTCTCTTCTTGGAGATGTTCACGTTCTGAAATTTCTTTTTCCAAATCGCCTGCAAGCTCCGCGTTCTTGGACTCAAACTCAAGAATATCTTCGTTCAAAATGTTCAAATCTTCAGTAGCTTTTTCCAATTGATCTTTGACCTGAACCAGCTCTGCAGTAAGCTGTGCCTCAGTGTCCAGATTTGTTTCAAGAGCCTTGATATTTTCTTCCAAGTCTTGGATTTTCTTCAAATCGTCACTAGACGAGGTCGAGGCTATTTTACTTTCAAGAGCTTTAATTGTCTCTTTCAAGGTTGAGGCATCCTTAACGGCAGACTTGACCTTCGTATCCAAAATCTCAATTTTGCTATCTTTTTCGTCAAGAAGCGTGGAGATTTCAGAATTGGTCTTGTTGGCTTCGTGCAGTTGTTCAACAATGCTATCGAACTCCTTCATAGACTCAAACACTTCGCGAACCTGTTCTGACAGAGTTTCCAGAGTTGTGTTCTTATTGTAACACTCCTGGACACCCTTGAGAACCTGTGCAATTAGCTCCTTGGATTCAGGAAGACCTAAACTCTCGTTATCGTTGATTGAAAGTTTGTTAAAGCTTCGGGACAGCTCGTCACTTGGAGCAGGTTTGGCAGCATCCTTCTCCAACTCGGCAATATAACTATCAAGCTGAGCCTTTAAGGACTTGACTCGATCCTGAAGCGCTTTGATTTCTGCATCCTTGACAGATAGTTCGGTCTCACAATTAGAGTAGTCCAAGTTCAATGATTGGTAGTCTTTATCCTTCTTTTCAAGTTCTAGTCGAAGATCCTCGTAATCTTGGGCTAAAGAGGCCAGCTCTTTTGCTATGGTATCGCGAGAATGTGCCAGTTCTGCTAACTCTGCCTTCGTTTCAGCAGCGTACGCTTCCAAATGATAGAAATTGGTTTGTGTATTTTCAGCATCAGTCAATCCTTGAGTTAATGCGCGAATGGTATTTATCATCTCCTTATTCTCAAGAGCAAGACCATTAACCTGCTCTTGTTTCTCTGCAAGCTGCTCTTCATATTCATCAATAAAGTCGTCCTGCCTTCTCATGGAATTTTCAAAAGTAGACTTCATGGCCGTATGGACTCGCAGTAATTCATCGTAATCGGTGCGTGCTTTCTCAGATTCCAGTAAGGCTACTTTGAATTCTTCCATGTGTTCGCTGACGTATGCCTGGATTTGTCGCAAAAGGTTGCTGAATGCCTCCACATTCGACGCCTCATCTCCCAAAGAAGACTCAAGAGCTGACATGGAAATGCGGTGTCCATGTCGAGATTCTGGATTCGAGTCTCCAAGAGTCCGCTTGATATTGTTGACCTGATCTAGCACACGATGTAACTGTCGGGGTGGTGGTGGCTGCATCCTCGATCGCCCATTTGACGACCTTGATTGAGTTCGTGGATCGCTTTCTGAAAGTTGATCTATTCGGCTATGAAGTAGTTCATTCTTTTCTTCAGTTTCGTCTAGCCGGAACATTAGTTCGTCATTCTTTCGTAACAAGTCAGACACTTCCAGCTTCTTGTTGTAAAGCAATTGTTCATAGTAAGCCTGGATAGTTAGCATTTGAAATATTCAGTTAGACAAAACTCACCTTCAACTCATCTTCCTTTTCTTGATACTCTAATCGCTCTTGTTGGAAATCCTCGCGCTCCTGCTCAAAGACAGACTGATCTTCCTGCAAGGCTTGAATTTGTGCCTTGAGTTGATCTTTTTCCTCGGTGTCAGACTCCAAGGATGCCAATGTTTTGCGTAGCTTGTCGTTGTCATTCTTCATTGCAATGCGGGCAGCTTCAGAGTCAACTAACCGTTTTCTCAGATCTGCTACACCTGCACTAGATGTCGAGTTTAACTGGGTTTCCATGATTACGATTCGCAGCTTGAGTTGAAAGTTTTCTTGCTTTAATGAATCAATCACAGCTTTCTCCTTCTTGAGACCAATATTTGATCCATCTTCGCTAGGAAGTGATTCACTTGGATACTTGTATGATATGGCCTTATCCACTAAGACTTGTGTTTCGTCGTTTATAAAGCTTTCATGTCCGTCATCTGTATCAACCTGCTGATAAACAGATCCTGGATGTGTTTCTTCTGGCACAAACTCTTCTAGATCCCCAAGTTCCGAATCTTGTGACCGAAGAGAATCTGATGACACATTGCGATTGCTGGTGAGCTTTATGCTTGACGGCTCTGGCGAAGAGATCCGCTCTGTTGTATCGGTCGGAATTGGTCGCGCTCTTAGAGTCTCACGAAATTCAAGCCTATCGCCAGCGAAGTCTCGTAAGATCTGGGCTGGCTTTACAGCTGGCGTAGAGGTGTGGGTGAAGACAGGGCGAGCCCCATCAGTTGAATGCGTGTTCGATCGCTGGCTGTAACTAGATGCAACTGACTCCCTTCCGGAGGCTGACATTGCTTGTGACGGAGACCGTTGCCGTAGACTTGCAATTGATGTCTTTTTCGAGTTCAGAGTGGAGTCAGGCTTATAGTCCAGCGGAGAACTAGATCGTGAAAAAGAAGATTCGGAAGAATGCCGTGAGTAAGGATGATTGTACTGTGGAGAGTTTGTCGAGGTTGTCGTGAGAACGCTTTGCTGAGAAACGACCTGCTGATTGCGAGGTGAGGATAATGAAGACGCGACTGGGGACTGGGTGAGGCTCGAGATGGATGGTGAGGTGGGAAATGCATATACTTTAGGGGGTGGATTGGATGAGTCGACTGAGCTGGAGCGAAATGAGTTGTTTTCTGGTGCGTCGACAGACTGCTCAGGCATCAATGCAGAACTGTCTTGGGGTGTAGCCTTATCCTGGGAATTAGGAACAAGCTGCATCACGAAGGCTGAATTCTTGACCCTTCCATTGTATGAGTTGAAATGGAACTTGTCATCAGGCGAGGCATCACTATTGTCTGTTTCTGTGAATGAAGACATTACTCCTGACGTCTGAATGAAATTCTGTAGGAGGTGCTGAACTTATGCTGGTACCTGAACCACGCTTTGGCTCAAAAGAGAAGCACTAAAAAGGGTTGCACTCCAAGATATTAGGGACCTCTTGAACCACGTCGTAAGAGATCTTCCTACGAAGCACAACCAACGAGAACTTTAATGCTGCAGCTGAGTAGAATCTGCTCAAATTGAAGAAGAAACCTGCATTCGAAACAGTTGTTGCAGTTGTGGAAGGGGAAGAAAATCACAAATATTTTGGGTATTTTGGACGCGCGTAAAGAAAACAAAAAAAACAAAAAAAAAAAAAAAAAAAAAAAAAAAAAAAAAAAAAAAAAAAAAAAAAAAAAAAAAAAAAAAAAAAAAAAAAAAAAAAAAAACCATTAAAAATCGACAAAAATGCACTGACGCGGAATCGAATTGAGCCCAAAGCTGCGGATTAAAGTAACCAAGCACCAAGGTCATCAAACAAGCGCAGACGCGAACAAATTGTATTCATAAAAACAATATAATATTAAGAAACGGTTTTAAAAACAACAAGGAATCATGCACAGTTTAAGAGCTTCAGTTTATCAGTCGACCCAGGACAAGATCATTGGACAGCGACCCGCTCTGCCTCTGCCTTTTCCTGAGCTTCAAGAAGCTTTTCGTTTTCACTCTTCCAGCCCTTCTTTCGCTGGCGTTCCTCGTACTGTTCTCTAAAGCTGAGAACTCTATCAACGAGAGCTGCCGACTGGACGTGGTCGTAGGGATGGGGACCCATCTCAACGTGAATACCGAGCATTTTCACATCAGAGTAAGGGTCGCTACCTTCTACGGTCTGACCTCCACTGGTCTCAATAGGAGTAGGCCCGTGGAGAGTCTTGGAGATTTTTATCGTGGGCTTGAGGGAGTTAATAAAATCCTCCGTGGGTGCAAAAGGGGCAGACAGAATAACAGTGTCAACAAACTTGCACTGCAGTACACAAAGAGCTCGCTCAAAGAGATTCATGATGGGAAAAGACTTTCCCTTGGTGCTGTTGACTGTTGCGTCATCATGAATACCCACAACAATGATGGCTCCTGCTTTGTCGGCCTCCTCTCTAACTGCGCGCAGAAACTCAATATGACCCATGAAGAAAAGGTCAAAGCCGCCATCAACGTAAAAGACTTTTTGATCTGTTGTCAAATCTTTTCTGATTTTGTCGGATGGTGCCACAATCTCGGTGAGGCCTTCGTTCCAAATGAATAAGCCGGCGCCGGAGGTCTTTCCATCCTCGGCAGTCGCGTATAACCTAAATCTCTCAAGCGAGTCTGGTGTCAACAATGGGTGCTTGGAGCCGACTTCTTCTAGAAGATTGCTGGACTTGGGAAAAGACTCGATATGGTGGCTGACAGAAGTAGAAAGCATTCTGCCAACAAGATCAGTCGTTGAAATGTTTGGAGTTCTCTTGACGACTAAGAATCTACCCATGTCCTTGACGATGCGGTAACAGTCATTTCCATCAGCGTCGGTAGTGATATCGTCTCCATGGACAACGTATCTGCACCCATAAGAGTCCATAAAAGCCGGATCAGTGACATATGGGGCGGCAGCAATAGCTTTCGTGCACCATTTGCAAGCCTCAACTGCAGTCATTCTCTCTTCAAGAGTCATGACAACAGGGCCCTTGTTTGCGGCGATCTCTTCGTCGGTATGAACACCCACATAGAGCTCGTTACCCAGCTGGCGAGCCTGAAGCATGGCACCAGCATGACCTAGGTATCATCCGTTAGGGGAGGTTCAGAAGAAGTTTATGGTACTTACCGTGATGGGCGAAATCAAAGCACCCGTCTACCCAAATTCTATCGTCTCTAACACCTGGAACAGTCATTTCTGCGCACGATGATAATCACAAGAAGGCTATCACTAGATCTGACTCCAGAGAGAAAACTTATTACTGAGACTGATATATCTAGCAAAGATTCAGGTAAGAGTCAAGAGTGAAACCTGGCTTTTTTCTTCTTGTGAAAGTATTATCTACGCACCCAACAGATTCCGTAAATCACATGATAACTTGGATGGACCAAAACTACACACGTTTAAGGGGAATCAACTGGACCCTTAATAAGGTCTGAACCCAGAGTATACAATGAAGTAGAATAAATATTATGTTATGTAGAGAAAAGTATAGCCATCAATAAATTGATAATGTATATAAAAACTCTTAGGAGTTAGCGGCGAGCTTGTCCTGTCGGTCGCGGCGGAGCTCCTTCTCCTTGGCCACAGTTTCCCGCTTTTCCTTCTGATTGCGCATCCAGTAGTCCTCTTCAAACTCCATGTACATGGTATGAGGGACACGGCCAGTCCATTCCTCCTGGAAGTACTCTTGTTTTTCCATTCTCAGGTACTTGGGATCGAGAATGTGATCAAAGCGAGGTGCACCCTTCCGCATGTTCTCCTTGGAACATTGGATAGACAGACTGCCAGCAGAGTCGAAAGCAGCTGTAACAAGCCAGTTGTGCTCAAATTGAGAGGGCAAGTGGCCGCCAAAGACCCAAATTGTGGGCTCGTAAAGCAGATCTTGCAACCAAGAATAGTGCTGGGGACCCTTCTTGCCAGCAATGGCAAGAGCTTTGGTCTTTTCATAGACCTCGCGCTCATGAACTTTGTAGTCATCGGGATAAGCGTCGGGAGAATCCCAAGGAACCAGGCAGATTGAGATAGACTCCTGGACCTTATTAAAGTCAGCCAGCTCCTCAGTCTTCTTCTGCTGACCAAGCTTCTCCGCAGTAAGCTTAAACTCATGCGTCATCTCACCTTGATCCACAGTGGGAATAGCAAATCGGAAAGGTGCAGACTTGTCTGGAGTATCATGCTGTTCGGAAAAGTCGTAGAGGTAAAACATCAAGGCAAGAACCTTGGACATCATGAGCTGGGTTTCAACTGGCTTGTACTGGTAGACCTCGAAAAGACGAGGCATAAAGTCTTCCACTGTTTCATTCCAGTTCTTGGAATAAAAGATAAACACGGCAATTGCAGAAAGGACGACACTGTTGAGACTCTCTTCCTGTGTGTTGTCCAGCAAGGTCAAGAGCATAGTGAGGTCCTCTTCGTTTTGTTTTTCAAATGCAGGGAGGTCTACCCAGAGGTAGAATGAAAAGGCGAGGAAGGCATGCACGGTTGATTCGAGAACGTCTGTGGGGTAGTCTTCGTATGATTTGAGAATGTTTCTCAGTTTTGGTACTAGACTGATAACGAAGTCGTCCGCATAAGGCTCTCTGTCTAGTACGAAAATCAGGAGCAGAGATCTTAGGGCTTCGTTGTAAATAGCATGGGCGGTCTTTCCAAGCTCAGTTGGAGTGATATGCTTCAAAAGAGTGTTGACGTGAGCCTTCTTCAATTCAAGGCTCTCGGCAATGGGGAAATTAGACAATTGCTTATTTAGCTGCTCCAATGCTTGCAATTTAGAGTTATTGCTTTGCGCACCGCGCAGGAGATTAAGGGAGTCAAAAGAGGAGTCGAATCTGGCGACTTCCAAATTATGCTTGGCCGTTTCAATCAGAGCATAGATCGTTCCAGCAGAATCATTGTCTGCGTTACGTTTTGCTGCTGCCAGTTGGTTCTGGTATTCCTTGAGAATCCTTTCGGCTTCTTGGATGCGGCTTACTTCCTGACCCCGGGAAGCAGGCTGAAAAATGCGGCCAACTTGAGGTGGTTGTTGTTGCTGTTGAGAATTAGAGACTTTAAACGCCATGGTTGAATAGTTAAAGCGCGAGAGTTGATTGTTGGTATAACTAAAACAACTGGAGAACAAGCCCAGTATTTATAGACCATTGCGCAAACACTTTAATGCACCTAGCCATAGCAATCTTGCTATGGCATCTGATTTGTATACAATAGGAATACACAGTATGTCATAATGATTCCATGGCGTGTCAATATTCATTCAAGGATATGGTTTGGCCATTAAAATTACTACGGCAGATCTCCAATTTTAAGCTTATAGTCAACAATTGTCACAATGACACACGTCACGTGAAACCCTTAACCACATTCGTATCATGTCCTTTTTGTTCTTTTTTTCTATGCGGGCCGTCTATTCTGGCCTAGGAGAGGCTGGTACAAAGTAGATTTTGCCTTCATTTTGGCTCTAATGTACCGTGATAATCGTGAAATTCGAAGCCGATAGCTACTGTTATTTAGGTCCAAGGTTTGAAACAATGGCAGAGTTTGTGTTCTGGTGGGGGAGAACAGGCTCATGTACCATTGCTACTAAACTAACAGAAGGTTTCAGAATCACAGAACTGAAAGTGAAAGGCCTACAATGGCTAGAGTCTACTGCTCAAGTGTCATGAGATGTACGGCGTAATTTGTGATTATACCGAGTAAAGCCACTACTACAGAGGAATCTTTGATTTGTCTTCAACCCTGGTATAGACCTAAAGGTCTCTAAGCCGCTCAACAGCCGCCGTAAATGACTGAGTACCTGCTATAGAGTAGCCTAATCCTGTATCAATAATCTAAGGCGAGATGCTTGCTCCGGAAATCTCGGTTCGCTTACAGACAGCGCCAGCATTAACCTGCCCAAATTCGCATTCCCATGTGGTTAAAGCCAAACGCAAGTATGCCATTTAAACAGCAAGGCCAGTAGATCTTCAAGCCCGTTTCATGGCGTCGTCAATTGCCGCCTACAGCCAAGCATTCCAATCTTTCTATAGCTGAGTTCTAAACCGCAAGGGTCTGTCGTCATGGATTTCTTATCCAGTAAGCTGACCTAAGCCGGCTTTTCACGAGACAAACTAGGCTGGTTCACCATCTGAGTTTCGCACCCCGAAATCTCTCAAACCATTACAAATCCCTTTGGTGCTCTTTATTGTTCATCTATATCTGTATTCTGCTATCCAATTAATTCCATACTTGTGATGGACCAATCTCCTGCGCTCAATTCGGCCTCCTCCGGCTCTGGTGCTGGAATTGCTGCTCCCACTGCTCCCCCAGCCAGCCTCGTCCACTCGCAATCCGAGGAACAGGCCAAAAAAGATGCTGCCTGTGAAGCCGCTGAAAAGCTCAATGAAAAAATAGGCAAAGTGAAAGGCAAGGTGGTCGTCTCCTCGCACATTCAAGACCCAAAAAAGACGCCCAGTCTCCTCGCTAAGGATGGCCATTCACCGCTAGCTCGTGGACTATCTGCCACCGGCGCCCCCGAAGCCAATTCACACTCACAAGCAAGCTCAGGGACAGACAAAAGTCCAAATTTTGGTGGCAGCCTGTTATCTCCCTCATCAAATGCTGTACAAGGTCCTGCGGTCGAAGACGTGTCAGCTGCTGCACGAACCACTTCGGTTCACGCCCACTTTTTGCTCGACGACGTTGTACACGCCGGATCCCGCAGTCGCAGTGGAAGTGCAACTAGAGAACGAAATACCGTACTTCCTAGTTCCGACAGTATAGCCGGGCCTCGCAAAAAATCCATTGAAGACCAAACCATCAAGCCCAAGACGGCCTCGCCAGCTATTCAGCCAGTTGGTGCGGCGGGTCCTAGTACTAGCAATGGAACACCAGCAACCAAGCCAGAATCTACTACTACAGTTTCAAGTTCAACTACTGCTCCAGCAGACGCAGCAGCTAAAAGCAATGGTGGTGCAGCACCTCCCGCTCCTGTTGGAGCAACAAACACAGCAGGTGATCCCAGACTACCCCAGGACGACGGCAAGCTCCACATTTTGCTGGCTGCCACTGGTTCAGTCTCTACCGGCAAGTTGCGACCTATCATTCACAAACTCACCGAGATTTACGGAAAGGACCGAGCGAGCATTCAAATAATTCTGACCAAGGCAGCCGAGAACTTTGTGTCGCGTGGCGAGATTCCCAGTCACATTCGAATCTGGCGAGACAAGGACGAGTGGGCGACATGGAAGGGTAGGGCCGACCCTGTGGTGCATATCGAATTGAGGCGGTGGGCCGACATATTGGTAATTGCTCCACTGAGTGCAAATACACTGGGAAAGATAGCCTTGGGACTGTGCGATAATTTGCTAACGTGTGTGGTGAGAGCGTGGAATACGCAGTATCCAATTTTAATTGCGCCGGCTATGGTGTCCTATGCTTACAACCATCCTGCGACGAGGGCCCATTTGAAAGTGATAAAAGACGAAATGAAATGGATCGAGGTGCTCAAGCCTGTGGAAAAAGTGGTAGGCTCGTACGGCGACATTGGCATGGGCGGCATGATGGACTGGAACGAGATCGTCAACAAGGTTGTGCTCAAACTGGGTGGCTACCCTGAAGACGAAGACGACGAAGACGATAATGGCAAAGACGGGGACGATAATGAAAATGAGAACGACAATGAAGACAATGAAGATGAGGAAGACGATGATGACACTGAGACGTTTAAAGATGCGGTTTTGCCCGATACAGAGGAGCACAAAGGTAGTTTACCTCATAAGGCTATGAAGCACGAGTCTTTCGATGAAGATGTTAGAGATGCTGCGTTGAAGAAGCTCTCTCTAGCAGATCATGAACGATTAGGAGAGGCAAAGGGCAATCTCCGTCACGCTCATCATACATTTAGTTAAACTAACAGTAGTATATATTTGTCTATTTTTGGTGTTTATTTGAGATTATTTGAATAAATATTTGAAAGGGTTGAAGTTATCATCAATCATGTCTGCTTTTGGAGTCAATTGTCAGCTTTTGTAACCCATTACCCAGATCTCTAGACTGAACATTGAAAATTTCATACATCGGAAAACTTTTAATACCATTCTTACAGTCTATACTATGTATCATCATGAATTATAATATCGCACTTAGAGATAACTAATAGAAGCAGAGAAAAACAACCACACATTTTATACCTTTAATTTTATATTATTTTAGCGTCTTGTGTTCAAAAAAGGTCACTAAAGTCGGAATCCAAGTCCAAGTCCATGTTTCCAAAGTCAAAGTCAAAATTGGGCTCAAGCGTCATCTGACTTTGCTGGTCCTGCTCCTCAACCACTTGTTCCTCCTCGTTTGGCTCTTCTTCCTTCGCAACTTCTTGTTGAGGTTGGGTCTGGGTCTGTTCCTGCTGTTGTTGATGCTGTGGCTGTTGATGCTGTGGCTGCTGCTGTGGCTGATGCTGCTGGCGCTGCTGTTGGTATTGATTGGTATAGGCATACAAATTCTCCATGGCGCGGCTGGCATTGACCAGAGCTTGCTCGGCAGCAAGAGCGTGCGCACGCGAGGAACCAGGCTCATTGAGAGCAGCGGCAGGGCCACCTCCGCCGTTCAAATAGGGAGAGTCCTCAAACTCCTCCAACCCTTCCTCCTCACCAATAGCCTGACCAGGCTTCATGCGAGTCCAGGCACCAGGCTTCCGCAAATTGATAAATCCAAACATGCCAGCGGCAGCGTGCTCTAGAGAAACAAAGTCGGGGAGATCCAATTCAATGGTGTCGCCCTTTTCCTTGCCCTTTCCGCCCTTGCTCTTGCCGCTCTTGGGCTTGGTATTGTTCTTGCGGGCACGAGGCTTTGCAGGAGCCTTGGCAACGGGCTTCTTGCGCACGCCAGCCTTCGAAGCGGCTGTGGCTCTGGGTTTAGGGGGAGCCTTAGGAGCAGGCTTCGAAGCAGCTCTCTTGCCTTTGCCCTTGCCTTTGCCCTTCTTGGAGCTGGAGTCTGTTCCGATGGAGGTGTCAGGCGACACAACAAGAGCCTCAAGAGCGCAAGGAGTAGCCATGGCAGGCGACATGTCGGAGCTGGAAGGGGTTCCAGAAGAGAGCCCAGAGAGGGGAGTCGAAGGGTTTGATAAAAACCCAGAGGCTCCACCGCTAACCAAAGAACTGTTTGTATTAGGCTGACTAGCCAGGACACTAGTGTTACCCATTCCAATTCCGCCAGTGCGGACCTGAAGACCCAAAGTCTGGGGGTCTAAATACAGCTGGCCAGCCAAAGTAGTAGACTGGGTAGACTGGAGTCCACCAAGATTGTCCACAAGATCAATCATTGACAGCATGGGGTCAAAAGCACCATCCAAATTAGTGTTCAAGGCATCAGGGTTAATGTAGTTGCCCATCATGTTGATACTGTTCATGCCAACAGCAGACGCAGTAGCTGTGTGCAAAGAAGCGTCCATAGAGTCAGTGCTCTGGAATCCAAGGTTGCCGGTATTGGAAAACAGGGCGGGATTAATGTTTCCGTCAGCAACAGTATACCTGAGCCCATTATTGGCGCCTGCAAGCGCGTTAATAGCTCCCTGAGTGGGGGCCTGGGTCTGTGCTTGAACTTGCGCCAGAAGCTGCTGCTGAGCCAAAGCCTGGGCCTGAGCCTGGGCAAACGCAATAGCTTGAGCACGAGCCTGTTGAACCTGAACTTGAGCTTGAGCCTGGGCACGAGCCTGAGCCTGGAGCTGGGCTTGAACCTGGGCTTGGAATTGAGCAGCTTGAACCTGGGCTTGAACTTGGGCCTGCACCTGAGCCTGATTCTGAGCCTGAGCTGCTGCCTGGGCCTGTGCTCTAGCCAAAACCTGAGCTTGAACCTGAGCAGCATTCGCTCCCGCCAAGTTGAGAGCCAAATTCATGTTGTAAGGATTGCTACCCAAAGTGGCAGCGTTCAAGCTAATGTCGCCCATGGTATTTGCCAACTGCAAATTGCCCACATCCAAGTTCAAAGATCCAAGGGTCAAGTTGGAAAGGTGGTCAAGCACTTCCATAGTCATGTTGTTGGTCATGCCCTCAACCATGGGAGTACTCAAATTGCCTGGGGTCACATTATTGACGTTACCAATGGCATTGGTGGTTGAAATGGCCAAGGCATTGCCCGCATTAGGGGCAGTCACGGTCCCATTCGTGTCTGCATTTCTACGGGCAGGATTATCAGAAGGTGTCACAGATGCCTCAGCCTCAAGAACACTCAGCACATCCCGGGTGAGTTCGTCCAAAGTGCCATTGACATTATTGGGTGATTCGACAGGTCTAGCCCCGGTAAACAAATCAAGGGAAATCTGACTGGCAAGAGCCTCCCCATAAATATAATTGGGGTCTGTCAGATCCTGGTTCGAGTCACCAGGGTCAAGGAGAGTAAGATCTACCCCCATGTTGCGAACAAACTCCTCGTCGGTGCGCCAGAGACTCTCGGTTCTACCAAAGTCATCGGACGAATCGACGGAAGAGGTGGGGTTCTTGCTCCCGTTGAAGTTGTTACCAGAGTCTTGCTGCTGGTCAACGTTAAAGTTGCACTCCATATCGGCGATGATTGGTAGAGGTGACGAAGAGAGTTGCTATCCTGCACAAAGCACTAGAAGCAAGAAGTTTAAGCAAAGAAAGGTTTGCTTAAAGAGATGGCCAATACTCAAAAAGAAGTAGAGAAGTGAAGAGGGAAAGAAGAAAAAAATTCAAGGAAAGACGAGAGGGCCATGGGGATTTTATATAAATCTTTTCACTATCAGGGCCCTGGATCCAAGCTTGAAAGCTACTTCAAGCTGTGAGAATGGCGGGCTGTAACTTACTTTACTGTTCTGCACATTTTTTCAAGGTGATGAAAAGCTTTTCGACGATTTAGAGTATTTAAGGTACTGAGAGAAATTGGCATGAACAAAAAGGTCCAAGCTTTTTCCCCCAGATGGCCCTTTCCGCACCAGAAAAAGAAAAGAAATGCAAGGCGATTTATGCTCTGGAAGAACCATAAACAATAAGGCCAAGAGACTCTATTGAAGTGGTGGTCAAGATGTGCCATTCACGTAATTGTTGATATACTTTCGGGAGGACGGGAATGTAGAGGTATTGAATTCAATGAGATAACACAAACAGCATGGTATGTTCTTTCATCTTAAAGACTCTCAGGCCAAAAAAGCGGGCTTCTGCATCTCTGCAGGGACTTTGTTCCCCAGAATATTTCACCTGCATATATTCCTGTTCTTACCATATTTTTTCAAAAACGTCTTGGGCAAGTTTTTCTTCTCCAGATTTTTTGGCAAGTCGAAACAGGAACATCTTGAGCAGGTTTTGTCGAGGGCCCTAGCATTGTACCTGCAAGGGCACCAACCTTAATTGTGGAGGAAAACCTTAACGTTCACAGAGCTATTCCCAGACTTTAAATTTTTCACTTCTTCTTATTATCTTGGACCATGGGTTATAGTTAATAAAGTTTGGTGAGAGAAAAGAAAATAAAAAGAAATATAATGAACCATTCTGTGGCATGGTATTCTGGTCTTCATGAGTGGTCATGACTTTGAATCAGGGTCCTTCAGCGTTCCAGATACTCAGTTGGGAAAAACCAGCAGTTTTAGGTATTTAGACGGAGAGGTATGAAAGACTGAATGAATTGCGCCATAGCATTGTGAATGACAGCAGTCAGAAGACCGAGCGTTTATCATTGCAAATATCCTGAGCTATTTTTGGGTGTCCTTCCATTGAGTTCAGAGTTGCAAGGCGATGACTTTGGGGGTATAAGCTTTCACTCTGATATGATCGTAATTGCCATTGCACAAAGTTGCATTGCAACGAAACCCCGAGTAGCATCAGCATACTAGAGAACAGCGTACATGGGTTTTTTTTATTCTCCTAATAAAACTGGTAGTCTTAGTTTGAGTGTGTTGGTAGTTTATCTTTGGTTCAAGAACCATGGGTATTAACAAAATAGAGATAGCATTCAAACTCAACTTTAACAAAACTGATGAGCAATTTGATGATCTAGTTGAATGGCTTTAACCTTTCGTAGGGCACAACACGGCTCTATCGTCGATGCCTTCAACGTATGGCACCTAGCTCTCATATGGTCTTTTATTTTCTATTCATTAAGATTAGAATTTTCCATTCACCACTATAGATCGCCAAGACCGAATTAAAGCCAGTATGGTACAATACTCTATTCCACACTCATCAAAGCCAAGATTGAGCTAGATCTCTGTAGAATAAATGATTGAGATGATTTGAAATGCAACGGTCAAAGATCATGGCAATAAACTTTAACGTTACCTTGACATTTTTTACATGTAGGTTCTCCAACGCGTTCAAGGTTAGGGTAGCTACCTAACTAGGGTTTAATTGAAACACGACATTTTAACCCATAAACAACAACAACAACAACAACAGAAAATCTTTCCACTATCAAAACGCGCATTCTATTATTTCACTGTTGCCGCCTCTTTTCTCACCGTGAACCAGCATCCATCATCATATCTCACATAAAACGCAATGTCGATTGTATCATTACTAAACATCAACGTGCTGAACAACCCAGCTCCGTTCAGCTCGCCATACAAGTTTGAGATCACCTTCGAGTGTCTTGAGCCGCTCAAGCAAGGTATGTCCGGCTCAGCATTTGCCGTCTTGATCTCCCCCTCAGAGTTACAGAGAGCCAGGAGATATAGGCCGCAAGCGAGATTGCGTTGCGCATTTTACCTTCTGCTCATTCAAGCTTAATTGACACTTTTTTGATTTAGATTTGGAGTGGAAGTTAACCTACGTGGGATCATCTACATCGTAAGCACTCTCAACCCAACAGGCCTCCCCCGGTTTTGCGTCTTTTTTTTTTTGAAAAATCTCTGAAGCCAGAATACTGTTTTCTCATTCTAACATTTCTAATAGATTTGAGCATGACCAAGAACTAGACTCACTGCTTGTGGGGCCAGTCCCCGTGGGCGTCAACAAGTTTGTGTTCGAGGCCGATCCGCCTTCGCCTGACCTCATTCCAGCCAGCGAGCTTGTCAGCGTCACAGTTGTGCTACTGTCGTGCTCATACGCCGACAAGGAGTTTGTGCGGGTGGGGTACTATGTGAACAACGAGTACGACAGCGAAGAGCTGCGAGAGAACCCGCCAAACAAGGTGCAGGTCGACCGCATTGTGAGAAATGTGCTAGCCGAAAAGCCTCGTGTGACCAGGTTCAACATTGTTTGGTGAGTACTTGCCCAGTGGGCAGGCCTTGAAAATTTCGTGAGCTAACAGTTTTGGCAGGGACAATGAGGGTCCTAGTGACGAGTTCCCGCCAGAGCAGCCAGAGGCTGACAATGGTGAGTATCCATGATTATTGGTGGTGGGTGATTTTAGTATGCTAACGTACAAACAGTTGAGGACGATGAAGAGGAGTATGGAGCAGATGACGGAGAGGTTGACGACGAAGAAGATGACGAAGGTGACGCCGACATGGAAGAGGCAGAAGCACCTAAGAAAGCCGAAGATGGCGAAAAGCCAGAAGAAATTGGTGAGGAGGAAGAAGACATTGAAGATTCAGAAGAAGAAGAGGATGACGAAGAAGAGGAGGAGGGCGAACCCAAGAAGACTGAAGGAGAAACTGACGGTGCAGAAGCTGCTGCTGAAGATGATACTGCTGCGGCTAAAACCAAAGCTTGATGGAATCATATGGGCCGCGATGTATACGTATGTTTTTTTATTAACTTGATCTTATTTGATATGCCAGCCCAGAAAAGCCAAGCAAGCAGGTGCAAAGTCAGTACATAATTTTTAATGTACCTGCTCCAGTATTAGGTATATCTCCAGTATTAGGTATGGTATATTTCCAGTATTAGGTATATAGCCTACAAGTAGTTTGACCATTTTGAGCTCCATGCCTATAGATTCGGAACAACTGGGAAAGAGGCTTGGTTGTGGTGTTGGACGGAACGTCCCGAAACAGGCTCAAGGCGGGACACGGCACGGTGGCACTCACCCATTCGGACAGGGCGAGAACAAGGACTTTAGTTCTTACGATGGCAAAAGGAAGGTAGGGGGAAAAAAAAGAGTAAAAGCTTTTCTTTTCTAAATGGTCCGTGTTCTGGTACGAAATGGAAAACCCAGAACTGGATTTCAGTGGCAACAATATTGAGCAAAAGTCCCAGTCACTTAGTACCTTTGGGTCCATTATGGATGGCGTATCTTGAGCTGGATCATCATGACTTAAAAGCAGATATTATTAGATGTAGCTACGTGGCAGCAAGTGAAGATATCTGTTCATGTTGGTTGATTTAGTAAAAAAGGGTTGGTGGTTGGCGTAAAAGTACTCTGGTATTGTAGTCGATTTATTTTATCTTGTGCTAGTACTTTTTTTTATTACTTTTTGCACCACCCCTCCTCCGCCTACTACTTCTCCAGAGTATAAAAACCTTGCAGCACTCCCTCCTATTTCCACTCCACCAACTACTACCGAAAAGTAGAGAAAAAAAAAAAAGTGCAAAAGCCCATTCTATTTATCGCTTCAAATATCATGATGTCGTCTTTTGATATCAACTCTGAAAAGGTCAGGATCCCCAACCGCAGACGCTCGTCCAGCATCATTGCCCACGTCGAGCCCGAGACAGTGGAAGAGCGCAGCGACCAGTCGTCCTTGCCCAACCTCAACGCCTCCTGGGTCAACAACAAGGGCGCATGGACCATCCACATTGTCATCATTGCCCTGCTCAAGATCATCTACGACCTCGTCCCAGGCGTCTCGCAAGAACTCAGCTGGACGCTCACCAACATCACCTACGTCTCAGGTTCTTACCTCATGTTCCACTGGGTCACTGGCATTCCGTTCGAATTCAACGCAGGAGCCTACGATAACCTGACTATGTGGGAGCAGATTGATGACGGTGATCAGTACACCCCGGCCAAGAAGTTTCTGCTGGGCGTGCCTATTGGCTTGTTTCTGCTGTCCACTCACTACACCCGGTACGACTTGACCATGTTTGTGGTCAACTGCGTGGCCTGTCTGATTGCCGTCATTCCCAAACTGCCGTCCAGTCACCGTCTGAGGCTTGTCGTGCCTGACCTGTCTGCCTCCGAGGAGGACTAGGCCTTTTTTTTTGCTTTTCTGTTTTTTTTTTTCAATATCCTGTTTCTGTTTAGTTTTATTTTTGTCTTTTTATTATTATTTTTTACTTATTTCCAAGCCGTCCTTACGCATTTTTATGTTTCAGACAGCTCAAGAACCGTTTTATTAAAATAGTATTGTCTGTTCAATCCATATCTGCCATCTACATCTCCATCCTCCCGAAGTCTCTCAACTGCTTGATTGCTCAGTTGAAATCTGACTGTGACCTTTCACTTGGTCAGTGCAAAAGAGATCGACGCCACGTGAGATGTCAGGTCACGAGACTTGTACTCTTTTCAGCAGAGGTTATAGCTGAGATCTATGATAGCTTTCAACGGTCAAATATCTCTAATAAAATAGAGAGATCACCAGCTCTGTCTTCAGTAGTCAAACCATCTGAGGGCATGATGTTGGAGTCTTCTCATGAGTACCCTCATTCGGTGAGAATCCCCATGTACCAGCTACCTCTGTATGCAGGTTTGTTCTTGACCAACATCAACAAGTGAAATAACTGACAGAGAGGAACAGGGCCAACTTAAACACCATAAATCTGTTTGTAGTCAGGCACACTTTGAAAGTATTCAATACACATACAATTTTAAATGAAAACTGTCATACTTAGTCCATTTTTCAGGTGTTTCTAATCAACTGCCTTTCAATCACTGTTTAGCCTAACTTCCTTCCACTATGATGCAACGTACATAACCTTCGAGTTCCTATAATCGGCTCATGGTTACAAAAGCACTATCAAAAACCTTGAACATCCAATTGATTCCCCATATCGACCCTCATAAAACATCTAAATCCATTTATTGCCCGACATCGCAGTTTTGTCCCATCTCTTGGGGTGCTTATGGGAATCGGCTAGGGACAACGTGGGGGGTTGGTCAACTTTACATGTTATCTTGATCTCAGCATAACCCAGATTTATTTACTCCCCCATAGATAGGTAATGCTCTGTTAAAGTTGAAAGAAAAATACTGGGCTTTGGTCCTGTCCTCCTCCAGGTATTTCAAGTGAGAATGCTTCAGTTCAGATCTATAGCAAGGCCATTTGCTGGTCTATCCGGCTATTTCTGGTTCTTCATCATGTACAAGCCTCCAGAGGTATACAAGGCCTACTTGAACTTGATTTCAATATCCGATGGCCATCTGCCATAGGGCCATCCACCATACAATCGGCTATCGACCCCGGCCTCCCACCGGATAATTTTTGTCCCTCGCCGTCTTTCCCCTAACATCCCCCAACCGGCTATAAACGGTACGTCCCACGCTAACCAAGAAATCTTCCCAACTTTCGAGCCATCAAGTTCTCCGCATTCGAATTTTTTTTTTCTTCATATAAACTCAGCAAAGTCGCTCTGAAATTTATCTCCTCCTTTCTCCTTTCTCTCGAGTTTTCTTTTCTTCTCTTCTACGTATCTTCAGTAGAGTAACTTCATACGCCAAACATGTATAGATCACAAGTCGCCCGCCGCCTGGCTACGGCCATGGTCCGCCGTACCGCTGTTCGACAGTTCCACCCAGCCTTGCTCGCTCGCCAGCGCTCTCTCGCGCAGTCTCCCGAGGGAATCAAAACGGAACTGGACTTCCCTGGCTCGATGCACGCAAAGTTCACTAACTCAGTCAATTTCGTGGACCCTTCAAAGAACCAGCCGCTGGAAATCTACAGAGTGATCGGCATCGATGGAAAGCAGCTTGATACTAGTTATGAGATTGACGTTGATAAAGAGCTCGCCCACAAGATGTACAAGGATATGGTCACTGTTAGCATTATGGACACCATCATGTTTGACGCCCAGCGCCAAGGTAGACTCAGTTTCTACATGGTCAACGCTGGTGAAGAAGCAAGCACCGTGGGAAGTGCTTCGGCTCTCAAGCCCCAAGACAATCTTTTCCTGCAGTATCGTGAGGCTCCTGCTCTTCTGCACCGTGGACTGACCCTGAAAGAGATGATGTCTCAGCTGTATGCCAACAAGGAGGATGCTGGCCTGGGCAGAAATATGCCGGTTCACTACGCGTCCAAGGCACTCAACATCCACCCTATTTCTTCTCCTCTGGCCACACAAATGCCCCACGCTGCAGGAGCTGCCTACGCTCTGAAGATGCGTGGTATTGATGGTATTGCCATTTGCTACTTTGGTGAGGGTGCCGCTTCAGAGGGTGACTTCCATGCCGCACTCAACATTGCCGCCACGAGAGACTGCCCTATCGTGTTCTTCTGCAGAAACAACGGATATGCTATCAGCACGCCATCCTTGGAGCAGTACAAGGGTGACGGTATTGCTAGCAGAGGTGTTGGTTACGGCATTGACACAATCCGTGTTGATGGTAACGATATCTTTGCCGTTCGCAGAGCCACTCAGATCGCCCGTGAGATGGCAATCAAGGACCAGAAGCCTGTGCTGATTGAGGCCATGTCCTACCGTATTGCACACCACTCCACATCCGACGACTCCTTTGCCTACCGCTCTAAGCGTGAGGTCGAGGACTGGAAGCGCAAGGATAACCCCATCACCCGCATGCGCAAGTGGATGGAGAGCAAGGAATGGTGGTCTGATGCCGAGGAGCAGGCTCTGCGCACTGATGCCCGCAAGGAGATTCTCAGGGAATTCTCGGCCGCTGAAAAGGTCAAGAAGCCCAAGATCAGATGTTTGTTTGATGATACTTTTGCTGAGCTGCCGGAGACCCTGAAGAGCCAGCGCAGAGAGCTCGGTGAGATTTTGGATGCATACCCCACGCACTACGATCTCTCGCACTTTGAGAATGGCCGAGCCGGATTGGAAGAGGACAAGTAAGGATATAGAGAGTCATGAGAAAACATAATGTATTAAGCAAAGCATAAGCATACCATCCACATACTGATCGAGTACGAGTATTACATAATCGAAGCGTGAAAGATCCACCACAAACCTGAATTCCAACTTGAAACCAAAAGCTTAACGGGCCGTGAGGAATGACAGTGGACACTCTGCAGTACAGTTCAACCATGATGAACTTCTTAGGGGGTGGCGGATTGATAGATGAAGACCAGAGTAACAGCAATGCGATTGAAAAGATTGTAAACCTGTTACGTGCAGTCCCAGGAAGAGTTTCGGAGCAGGGCATTCGCAGACTGGCAACGAGATACGGGTATGTGATGAAAGAGGCATGTGCTGTATTTAACTGACGTTATTATCAAAGGTTTGAAGTGTTTGAGGAAGATCTGTCTGATACTAAACGACGCATCTCTCTTGGTGGTTCCATCATTTTGATCGATGTAAGAACTACACACTCTTGAAATAAACCAATATTAACTGAAATAGATTGATTTAGAGGTATCTACGAGCAAAGTGACACAGGTCTCACTGTCTCTGGCATCAGCTATTGAGCCCTCAAGCGAACAGCACTCGTTCTCATCTCAGCAAATCACGCCCTCAGCAAACAGCATCCTCTTTGCCGCGCTCTCCGAACGCCAGCGCCTCGACCGTTTCGCAAACATTGTCGGCTTTCTAGCCTGCGCCGACAAACTCTCAACTAGCGTCGACTGTTTTAGAGCGCTAGACGAGATTGCAAGTACGGTATTCCGCGTCCATGCGGCCAGCGAGTCGAGCGGAGGTGACAGTCTAGAGTACCTCAACCAGAGCACGTATGGCGTCCCAGAACTGAATCCGTGTGGGACTCTGGGCTTGGGAATATGGTACTGGCAGACAAAGCGGCATTTGGCAAGTGCCGCATTGGCAGAAAGAAATAGGGAGAAACGAAAACGGGGTACTACGACGCCGGGGTCCAACACTGATACAGAAGCAGCTGGACAACAACAAATAGCAGCAGCAGCAGAGGTGGATGCAAGCGCGTTTCCAAAGTACATGGTAAGATGGAGTATACGAGCACAAAGCACGCATGGCCCAGGCAATAAAGACCTGGCTGCGGGAAATTCAGCACTGGCTTCTTCAAATACAGATGGCATGCAACAGCCGGCTTCTCATTTAAAATACTCAGCCAGATACAGCACAGAATGGATGCTGCCCATTCTATCTATGAACCCTGATTCTGGTCTTGTAGAATCTTGGAACGAGCCAGACTTTCAGCCAGACCAAAAAGCCGAGTTTGTCTTACTTCTCGATCCCCCTGTTTACCTGCCATACACACTCGCCGAGTCGTTAGACGCGACAACGGAGCCACCGAGCTCTGCAACCAACACCAGCAATACAACTGCGGCGGAGGGCGAGTACTACCTCAACAACGTGTTTTCGCATTCGCACCGCACGGTGGTAGACCCCGGTACCGGCCGCGAGACCAGATTCGACGTTTCGTTTTCCTCACTCGTGCCGTACTCATTCGTGAAGGTGACCGAGGTGCCCATTGCGCATCCTCGTGACCTGCCAGTCATCTTGGAGCATCTTCGCAAAGCGGTGCTGGTTGACACTTTGTTCCGAAGCCTGAACCTGGACCAAAAACACTCACCTGCATCCGGTGTAGACGGTGGCAGTGATGGCGAGGGCGGTGAGAATGAAGATGATGACGATGAAGATGAAGCGTTGGACAGCGAGCTGATGTTGATTGACGCGCTTTTGGAGTCAGATATGGGTGGAACAGGGTCAGAAGGAGCTGCAGCGAGGACAGCAATCACGAACCAAGAAACCAAGACTGGCAGTGGTCTCAACGGCAACAAGGGCCCTACCAACGGTCTCACTTCCAATTCCAACGCAGCCAACTCTACCAACAACAATCCAGAACACACTGCCAATGGCGACTCTACCACAGCTTCCAACTCACCTCAGACTTACCAAACCGACGTCAGTCTCCTCGAAGACGCCGCCCAGACCTACATTCTTGTCTCAATCAGGTCACTGCAGGACCTCGCTTTTCGGATTTCGCCTGTCGTGACAATTGGCAAGGGCCGCCGTGCGGTTGAGCTGCAGGTGAGCCATGTTGGGCTGGGCCCAAGCGACGGCTCAGATAGCAGCGCGACGGCGTCAGCAGCATTGGCGGAGGATTTGAAGAAGAAAGTTGGAAGGGCATTGGAGATGACGGAGGACTTGGGAATGGTGTTTGCGTATGTTGCAAAGTTCTTGGCTGAGCAATGATTTGGTGTAGGCCTACAATTTAATCATATAACAGTTGATGGCTATTCAATCAACATTAGTTTTGAAGTTACAGACTGACAGAAAACGAATACGGATTAAAAGAAATGAGAAGTCAAGTAGCTATTGATAGTTTCGGTGAGTTAAGTCAAAGAATAACAGACAGATCTAATTCTATGTAATTACTATAGTCTTTCTAAATTTAAGATGCCCATGGTTTTATGAATTCTTAAGCAAGTCGACACAAAATATTGGCAGTCCTAAATAGGAAATGATTATGTAAATGATCAATAATCATTGCTAACATAAATGATAGACAACCATATCCGTTATAAACACATGTATTACATAAGCTGCCGGTAAATAATGAATAAGGATAACTAAGTAATGAATCATGTGACTTGTGGCTCACAAAACTGATTAAAAAGTATTCGATCGTTCTCTGGCTGCTGTGGAATAGAGAGGTAGAATAGAAGGAAATGGATATTATATAATAATGCAATATGCTCATATGTTGTGGTTTGTCCGCTCTGATAGGTGACTGTGAACTAACGGGTGTTTGGCCTCTATGGAAGAAAAATGAGGACGAGACTAGTTGAGTATGGGCGTTGTTTGAAGAACTCGTCTATTAAAGGTTTCCAGATAAGTTGAAATTATCAATAACGTCTTTAAAACTGTGATTTGAGAATCTTTACAGTCAGCTGTAGCATATTGGCCCAATCCCCTTGTACCATGGGTTGGATCTCGCTCTTATCAACTTGGCCGAGTGCCAGCTCTGTATTTGTCTTTTCTGAGAAAATCGCACACTCTCTGACATGTCTTTAAAATTTGTCCATAATATTCTGGATTGAGGAGTTCTACATGTTCCCAGGCTTTTGTATCGTTGTCTACATGTCCTGTAGTTGGCCAATGTATGGGGAAAGTACAAACCTGAAATGCCACCATGTTCCAACCATACAAAATCATCCTTTGACAATCTTTCAAAATAACAATCTTAAATGAGTATAACGATTCAAATTTCATGAAATCAACAAGACAAGTTTTACCTTGTCCTGCCTTTGATCCGAGTCTCATATATTTAAACTATGTGTGAGATCGAGATAGTTTGGATTCTTAATGCCCTAACCCACATAACAGTTTTTCTACTTGTCAAAACCCTCCGCTCTTCCTGCCATCTCCACCTCTTGATCACTCTTGGACAGTCTCTGCGTATCCCTAGACTCTTCTCATACGCATTATCACATCTCGACAGTTCTTCAAGCAGAAATCAAAAGCCTAAAGTTTGTTTAGACAGTTCTTCGAGCGGTATTTCACGCCCATTCTTATCATGTCGCTTGTTGGATACAACTTATAACTGATCCCGACACATACCATCAACAGAATACTGAGTGTTTCTAGAACCAGAATCAACTCTTCATATTGCATTTACACTCACCATTTACATATACAACACTCCTTGCATTAAACTATATACGCCATGTTTTCTCAAATGTTGGCCATGGTCGGTGGCGACAACGACAAGAATGGTGGTAAAGACCAGAAACCAGCAGCATCAAAAAGTTCGGCCAGAGCACCTCCGCTGTCCAACGCCGCACCCGCTCGAACTGCACCCACTTCCAGTATGACGCGACCAGCAGTTAAGTCTTCTCTATCAGCGAAAGAACAAGAGGAACAGCGAAAACGGATAGAGCGGCTGAAGGCAGCAAGATTAGGGAGTCAGCCAGCAAGCAAGGTTGAAAAGAAAGCCCCGCAAACTTTACAGAAGAAGAAAACAGCATCACCGGCTACTAGCAGTAGCAGTACTTCACGGAAGGTACCTACCCCAGTCGCTCCGTCCACCAAGCCTCCGGCAAAGAAACTCAATTTTCGAGAAATTATGAAACAGGCAGAAAAGGTCGACAGTGAAAAACTCAAACTTACGGTCAGAGTGAAGGATGGTAAAGACAAATCAGCTCAAGTTGCGAAGGCATCGGCATCAAAGGCCCCTGAGCCAAGGAGCCGTGTTGGGAGCAAACCGATGGACGACAAGCCCATCTCGCGGCGGCCAAGCTCTGGACCTATTAGTAGCATGTCGCGGATCAGCAGTTCCGCACCAATTTCTTCTGCCTCAAGGCAGAAGAATGGAGTCCCTGCCAAACAGACGAAAAGCCCTTCACAGGCTCTTGCGCAAAGACAATCAAGTTCCCAGCCTTCTCGTAGCCGTCCTGCTTCCAAGGACAAAGAGCGAGAGCGCGAACGGGAACGCCCTGCCCCTGTGGCAAGAACCCCTGCTCCACTTGCTCAACCCATGCAGAAGCTCGTGGATAAGAGGAAACAGAAAGCAGCGGTGGCTCGGCGTGGCTACTATGATGAAGATGACGAATCGCTAGACGACTTTATTGTAGACGATGAAGAAGAGGAGGAAGAAGAAGATTATCACCGTGGACGATCTGGTCGAAGACGGGACGAAGACCAGGGCTATGACAGAGATGAGATCTGGCAGATGTTCAATCGCGGCAAACGGAGGTCTGATTTTATCAATGCTGAAGATGACCTGTCCGATATGGAAGCGACTGGAGCGGAGTTGTTCCGGGAAGAACAACGTAGTTTGAGAGTTGCGCGAGAAGAGGATGAGGCTGAGGAACGAGAACTTAAACGGTTAGCACGGGAAAAGCAACTACGAAAACAACGCAGGCAATGAGAGTTGCCGGAACCTCCACGGATAAACCTGTAGGTTGGTCGATTTGGATTTTCATGGGATTAAAATTTTTCCATGTCATGTCAAACAGACCCATGGGCCATGATTCACATGCAAGGCAGATTAAGTTCCGAAGCGCTTTGAGTTGTGTACGCTGCTGATTAGCTCTCCTATACATAAATAGAGGCAAAGTTAATGTAACACCATCGATCGTTAATTATGTTCAAGTCGCTTGTGAATGAAATCAGTAGGCTAATCTCAGGAAATTACCTCTCATTATATATATATATTATATATGGGAGTCTGGTCTCTCATGCAAATGTCGGTTACCTATGGAAGTTGGACCTGTCATGAGCGGCACCAAATAAGGGAATAATTTCTGTGCAAAAACGTTTTTATCCGTTATTTTTGCTGCAAGAAACTGTCTCTGCCGATGTCGGAATCAATCAAAATGCGCTATCAGCCATGGCAAAGAAACAAAAATAAAAATAAAATAGTCTGGCTATAGTAGTATATATCAATAACGTTAGGCCGTGAATTTTTTTTTTTTTTTTTTCTCTTCCTTCTTTTATTTTATTTATTTTCTTCTTCTTCTTCTTTTTCAGATTCATTCAAACTTGTCAACCTTTCTCTCTTGTAGCATTTCATCCGGTTTGTCCTCCTTCCCTGTGCCCTTTTGTTCAAGCTATGCACATGCTTAACTGGCAATCAAAACCCTTTTCTCTTCTCTTGATACACCTTCACTCTTCCCCTTCACATCAAAATGCATCTTCTCTCTAGATCCCATGGGTCGCAAGGGTCTCTGAGCTCTTCTCACAGTTCTGTCTCGTTGTTTGATATCAGGTAGGTTGCCGCATACTCCACATGCACTTTGAGCTATTTCTAACGGTTCGTCCAAGGGTAAACTCCACAGACAGGAATGTCATTCTAATCCAAGGTTCTCCTTCACATGCGGCATCTACGTTCTTCCATGGCAATGTAGTGCTGTCTCTATCGGAGGCTCTATCTATAAAGCGTATAACGTTACGGATGTACGGAACCCTGAGGCTCAACTGGTACGATCCTCTTCTGTCTTCAAAAACAAGCAGCAGCAAGACAATCAAATATGAAAAAATTGTTTATGAGCACGACTGGAATAATCTGGAGTCTACTGGTCGCGAAAGTGGTGATACCACCCCAGTGTCTGGAACACACCAGTTGCGTGCTGGAAACCACCAATTCCCATTTGAAGTTATCATCCCAGGCTCAATCGATGAATCCGTAGAGGGGCTGGAAGATGCCCAGGTCATCTACAAGCTGGTAGCAACCATCGAGCGCGGCAGGTTTGCCAATAACCTGGTCGCCAAACGGCATTTACGCGTTGTACGCACTCTAGGTACTGATATATTAGAATTGGCCCAAACAATGTGTATCGACAATGTGTGGCCTAAGAAAGTGCAGTACTCCATTTCAGTTCCTGCAAAAGCGGTGCCCATTGGCTCAGTCACCCCTATCACGTTCACATTTACTCCGCTACTCAAGGGCCTAAAATTAGGAAGAACAAAGGTCCAGCTGGTTGGCTTTAAAACCCTTCGCACCACTGCTGACATTGCGACAAGCTCTGAAAAGGTTGTATCAGAGGTAATCATACCCCCTCCGGACCATGGTTTCCAAGGTCAAGACGAATGGAGCTTTATTGAAGTGTTCCGTATTCCTTCTAGTCTCACCAAGGTCACCCAGGACTGCCGCATTGGCTCCCATCTCAAGATCTCTCACAAGTTTCGTTTCTCCATTAGTTTAGTAAACCCGGATGGTCATGTCTCTGAACTGCGAGCCTCCGTGCCCATCACTCTATTTATTTCACCCAACGTTCATATTACATCTCGCCAGCTAGGTTCGTCCTCCTCAAGCCGCCCATCATTAACCCACCGCAGTAGCAGCGCTCGCAACGATCAGGAAGACCAACTTTTTTCCGCTGATACACATTCAGCTGACCATACCGTCAATCTGGGTATCAGTGCTCCTCCTAGTTACGCTGATCATATTTACGATACATTGTGGGGGGATATCCCAACTCCCCAAATAAATACCCCACTAACCAGTGGTCAAAGTACCCCTCGCGTGTTGTCACGAAGTGGCTCCTCCTCAGATATCAACAGCAGCGGATTTGGAGCGCATGACCGCTCAAGGCTCCTATCAAATCTGTATGCACTTCAGGAACGCCAAGAGAGAGATGATCCTGATATCTCTTCAGTCTTAGAAGCTGGTTCTCATGGCAACTCGCTCAACACTTTACATGGCTCTGCTGTAATCGGCTCATACACTTCTATGCATAATTCTCGGACTCCTTCAGGTGCGATTAGCCCAGAGGGGAATATGGCCTCAGGAAGTTCGACTCCGCATCATCCATCAGGCATTGCAATTCCTGGTACTGCATCACCACATCACTTTGATTCTCTTCAAAACTCTCCATTATTGGACTTCCATCATTTTTCACCTGCCGCCTCTCCACCCCACAACTCCTCAGATGGTGTTGCATCACAACACATTGACGTGCAGGCACTTTCACGGGTGCCTTCGTACAACACTGCAATCACAAGCAGCACGCCTACTGAGCATGACTACACCCCATCTTACGACCATCATAGCGGGGCATCAGATTATTTTTATAGAGCCCAAGCTTCACGCAGCACAAGCCAAATTCCCAGTTCAACAACCAGCTTGAATCAGAGTAGTCCCGGGTCATCCAGCGGATTATTTCATCCCAGCAGCAGCTTTGTTCAGCGCTTGAGAAGCTCATCGGGAGCAGCACTACCTTCTGCCTCAATCCCTAGCGTGAGCGGCCTGAGTCTCCAGCTTGCAGCCGCCAGCCTCGCGGCAACAGCAAATGGAGGAAGCGGAAGTGGAAGTGGAAGTGGAAGTGGAAGTGGAAGTGGATACAGCAGCCAGCGTAACAGCGGTGAACATGTCTCGTCGCGAAGTAGCACCCGAGATGTTTCGCCCAGCACCTCTTTCTCATCAGCATCGGCCAACGCTGCAGATATGCCAAGCAGTCCGTCATCCAACAACGAAATTCTTCCTGCCCGTAAAAGTTCTGCTACTGTTTTAGCTGAAGACAATGACGATGATCATGAAGATGACCATGAGCAAGTGCCATCTACTAGTCAATCGCCCGTGATATCTGAGGCCCCTAGCACAGCTAATAATGTTGAGATGACAGAGAGCAAAACAACAGTCTCTCACATGTTTGAGCAAAGTTTACGCGAGAATGTGGCAGCTGGTATTGCAGCTGGGAATTCGACTATAGAGCAGCAATAGAGAAGATGATGATAATGAGATATGAGGGATCTGCTAGATTTGCATTATGTATGTTTGTATATTGATATGTTTTTATTACAAGTATAAAACTAAAATGATTGTATTGTTTAACTTGAGCTTGCGTATTAATCTTGGAGCTTGGGCCAGCAAGACAGGAAAACACACACCCCAAAACAATAATATCCAGAGCTAATGGCATGCTTCTAAACAAGTAGATCCAGGATTTTTTGACATACTTTCTATTTTTTACAAAATTCCAATTGGTTGAAACAAATGGAGCTAGTCAAGTTGAGGCTTCAGATATGGTTTAGTCTAGTCAGTCCCACTGTAAACCAGATCAACTACAGCCTTACACAAAAACCAGGGACCTGTAAATACTTGGAATATATTTCAAGGGCCGCACTGAAAAGGGATTTGGTGTTTTCGGTGTTGAGTACGTAACATCTCGCATATTGAGTAAGTATGATAAGCCAACTACACTAGACAGCTTGACGAGGACAATCTTTATAGCTGAACATTTCTAGTAACTTTTAACTCTACAGCCAAAAATAATAAGAATTATCGAATGAACAAGTTTCAAATGTATAGGTCTATCTACCCAGAGTGTTTTCAAAGGACCGGTTAAGTAGGCGAGAGCCGCTGGCATTTTGGGATCTTTAGAGTGATTGAATCAAGAAACCAACATCAAGCATAAAACTGAGGGTTTACAAAGTGAAAAATAATAATATTAATGCAACAAATATCACTCAGAAGTGACCTTAGCAGCCTCAAGCCATTTTTAAGAACTTGCATGCTGTGGGTGGTACAACACCAGAAGATCTGGGGAGCTTTGAAGCACTACTCAATTTCACTTGATTGGGTTCAGAATTCAACCTGCCTTGAATGACCTGCTAATAGCAGTTGTCGGTTAAGAAAGTTTGTTTTAACGACCCCAAATTAAACAAGCATGGTATGAGGCAGTGTATCGAGCTTCAAACATAGGCCTAGTCGAAGATTGATCCTTTGTATACGGGTCTTTGAAAACTATTAACAATAACATTGATTCAGGTCAAGGCGGACTGGATAGTTGCAATCATGAATGTTGAGATCGCACCAACCCATGTAAAACTCGACAGCCGTGCACTTTAGTGATTTTCTCTAGCTCTCTTTAGAAATTAAGAATGAAAATAAGGTCTTTGTGTTGATGTGGGCAGATCGAGGCAAGATCGGTTCACCTGCGCCATACATCACATGCCAATCTTTCTCTTTATTCAATTGATTCGCGTTATTCGAATTACTCCAAAGTTGGGTCGTACTGCTTTGCACTATTTAACAGTAAGGTATACATAGAGTTTGAGAAGAAAAAAGATATCACGATAACTGATGATGGTTCGTACCATGATTACTGAGTCGGACCTTTGTGCTTGCCCTTCATCTATCAAGGCAGCCTGCCTCCCTTGATTTCCCATACCGAAATCATTCAAAACCCCAGATACTCTATAGAAACCTTTTTAAACTGCAGTAGTCAATGTATTTAGATCAAGGTATTAGAAGTGATCTAATCAATTTCCAAGCCAAGGCAGAGTGGCTCCTAGCACATAGGCTTTACCTGCGTTTTGCAGCACTGCATCACCAGTATGGCCGTAAACAGACCCCTGAATAGCACTAAGCGTCTCTGCCTAGTCTACATACACTCTCGCAAACTCGCAAGAACATTTTGAAATATTCATTAAAAACCTAAAGCTTACCTTTATTCTTTGACGCTATGGACTCTTTTTTTTTTTTGGCGCGGAAGACACGTCCAAGGTATTTCGCGTCATAAAAAACCCACCAATTTGTGCCTCCTTTTCTCCCTTTATTTTTTTTGCCCTTCCCACCACCTTTTTAATTTATTTTATTTCACAGTCACGGCTTTTCTTTTTCTCTTAGATAAATTCTGTCCTCCTGGAATCTTCGTCTTTTCAAGGACATTATTGCAATATCATAGCCATCAACTCAGGCCATGCTGGCAGTATGACGACTCTTGCAAATCCTCCACATTCTCAGCATGACCAGGAAATGGCCGGCTATTACGAGGCATTCCGGCATTTCCTCAAAGTCGATAGTGCTATAGACGAGGTCCACAAGCGCCGTCTCCAGGCAAATCGAGCTCAGCAAAAGCTCCTTAGACTTTCGCCTAACCAATTTTACGAACTGGCGACTGATGTCTACGATGAGCTGCAACGACGTGTAAACATCTCCCACAGCGATCAGGAATTTCTGTCTCCAAACGAAAAGCTCCACCCAAAACGAAATCAGGCTAGAAAAAAGCTGTCCCTTCTGTCACCCCAGCGATTCAGCGACCTGGCTTTCGATATCCTCTTTGAAATCGAGCGAAGAAATCCTAGCGTTAAGAGACTTTCTGCAGACAACGCCAACTCAATCCATTCCGATGAAACCCACACGCAACCGCAACATTTGCAGAACGGTAATAGTGGGTCAGCCTTTTACGTAGACAACCATTCGTCGGGCTTTCACCCACCGGACCACTCCGTCCACAGTCCTACCAACCGATACGCAGATCATGCTAGTTCAAATCCCTCTCTGCATGATACAGCTCCTCCTCTCGGCCAACTCTCTATGAATAGATCCCACGAACCCTCAGCACACCCCACTAATTCCTCCAAGCCGTTGACCGGTAACCACACTTCTACATCCACAAACTCGACATACTTCTCAGATCAGAGTGGGAACGGTCAGGATGGATCCGACATTTCTTCACCGCGATCAATATCACACAACGGACCTGGATATGATAGTCATGGAAATTTAGACTCTCATGCGTTTGCGCCGCCAGAAGTCAAGCGGGCTCCTCTCCCTGCTATCAAGATTCCTAGCTACAGCAGTGAAGATACAGCTCGTCTGCCCACTCCCAGCAATACTCACCTTCAAGCATCAGTTGTCACTCCAACAAAGTCTACGCTTGTAGAAGAAACAGATGATGATGAAACTTCCGACGACGATTCAAGCAACACTCGTATCGATAGATCTGGTGGTGCCTTTAGCGATAAAGCTGATGATCCATCACCAGTTAGCAACTTTAGCAACGAACATTTTAATGGTGGCCGAAACGATCTAAACATGAAGGCAGTCGGTCAAGAGTCTAACAATAGCATGGGAAGCGAGCCTCCTTTATCAATCCCAGTCAAGAACAGAGGGACTCCAAAACCCGAAGCAAATCCCACAGCCATCGTCACCAACAAATTCCTTCCTGGTTTAGAGCCAGGTTCGATGAATCAGAACTTCCTTCATGGCAAGTCTTCAAGCATAGATCGCCAAATCGAGCAATACCAAGCAGCGCTAGAAGACAAAGATGAGCAGATCCAGTTACTTGTGGAAGAAGGTACCCGCATGGACCAGACTATCACAAAGCTGGAGACGCATATTGCTGAATCCGAAGCGCTGAAAGATACGCTCGTCGAAGAGAATGGACGTCTTCATCAACTGGTCGGCGAAATCGAGCTGGCTAAGGATAATGCTATCAGCGATCTAGAGAAGGCAAAGGATGACTTTTCACTTCAGACAGAGGCAATTGTCGCTGATCTGGAAAAGAAAAAGCAAATCTTGGCTGAAATGGAGGCTCAAAACGAAAAACTGAAGCAACAGGAAGCTGTCTTGAAGGTTTCTGGCGCTCTAGGTAGTCCAGGAAGCCAGGTCATGGTTTTACAAGGAAAGCTGCTACAACAGGAGAAAGTAAGTTTTATGGCCTTTTTTATCGAGGATTATGGACTAACAATTTAGGTTATCGCGTCGTTGCATGAAGAACTGAGTCAAGAAAGGGCTAAGGCAGCACCCGTACAGGTGCCCATGCCAATGTCTGTGGCCCCTCAGGTAGTAGAACAAGAAAGGTCTAGGGGAATGGCTGTTCCCATTCCTCTTCCGCTCCCCATTCCTTTGCCTATGGGGGGTTCGCACAAGAGTTCTGAGACCGAAGAAAAGTATCAGCTGCTGCAAGAGGAACACGCTCGCCTGAAAGAAGAACTAGAGCAGGAAAGATCTAAGGCGATCGCTGCTGCTGCTGCCGTTGCTGTGGTTCCTGATATGTCTGAGCATAAAGAAAAGTATGAGCGGTTACAGAAAGAGAACGAACAGCTGCAAGAGGAGTTGGAGTTTGAAAGATCGAAGGAACCACCTGCTCCCGATATGACTGAGCATGAAGAGAGGTACAAGTTTTTGCAAAAGGAGTACGATCAACTGCAAGAAGAGCTGGAACAGCAACAGCTCCTCACAACTAAGGTCAGGGCAGATGCATCGGCATCCGCGCTCAGTGGATCTGAGAACGATGAAAAGTATAAAATGTTGCAGGACGATTACACTCGACTACAAGAAGAGCTTCAGCAGCAACAGCTCATCACAAATCAGGTCAGAGCTGAAGCATCGGCATTCTTGGAAGAAATGCGAACGCTGGCCGAAAATGATAGTGCATGGACGTCAGAGCAGCAGTCGGAAGAGATCGATGCATTGAAGAAGGAAGTTGATGAGTGGAAGTCACGGTACGTCAAGAGCAGGGCTCAGGTCAAGAACTTGAGGGCATCCACGTATGGCATGAACAGTGCGTTTAGCATGCCCCATGACAACGCCAGCGAGAAAATGTTCCAGTCGCCCAATGGTATGGTGGTAGACTTGAGTGTAAGCAAGTTCCAAATCGCAATCGACGAATTTGTGCTGCAATCGAGAACCTCGGCATCAAAGGATCTGTTGGATATTTTGCATGGCGTTGTGATTGCGACGAGACACATTACACAGGATATCAGTAACTGCTCGTTGGACGACATGAAGTTGCTTAACCCAGATGTAGACGAGTTCCAAAACCAACTGGCACAAGCCACGTCTTTTGTGTCTGCTACCGCGAACCATCTTATCACAACCACTCGCAACCATAGCACGTCTGGAGGCCTATCGCCTATCTTCTTGCTGGATGCAGCGGTCTCTGATCTGTCAGCGGCTGTGATTGATCTGGTCAAAATTGCAAGGATTAGACCATCGCCTCGATCTGTTGAAAATCGTGAGTCTGTCGACATGAGTAGAGGCTTGGCCAATGGCACAGCCAATGGCACAGCCAACGGCAGCACCCATTCAGAGCTCGAGCCTCGAATGAATGGGGATGCTGTAGATCACCACACTGAGTACCGTCGGGTGGAATCACCGACCAGTTTGAGGAACCAACCGCAATCAAAGCGCCAGTCGCACTATGAGTCGCAGTCCAACTCACAGCCTCAGTCTAGACACGAGCCGCAATCTACCAATGTGCAGCCCCAGTCCCAATACGAGAGCTATCACCAGCCGCAGCCATCTCAAAGCAGTACTGAGTACAGCTTGCATCTGGCCACACCCGTCAACCTGCACAAGGACGATCACCTCAACGGCGGTGAGCCCCACCCCACATTCGACACCTCCAACCCCGCCGACAACACCGTCACGGAGCTGCAAGAGTATCTCGAAAACCAGACAGTGGGCGTCATTGACTCTATCCAGGAGCTGCTGACGGGTATCAAGGGCTCTGCAAACTACAGGGTGCTCCGCCATGACATCACGACCATCACAGACCGCGTGCGCGTCATGCTGGCAGCCACCAGCAGCATGATGCAGCAGTCCAAGCACTGGCAGCTCAAGGAGCACGGCGCTTACATCGTGGACAACCTTGAGAACTGTTGCCAGCGCATGAAGATGCTGTATGGCGACAGCGCGATCCATGACGAGTCATCGGTGCCAGACAAGAACTTCAAGCAGCGCCTGGCGGGTATCTCGTTTGACATGGCCAAGTGCACGACGCAGCTGGTCAAGACGGTGGAAGAAGTGAGCTTGAAGCAGGAGATTAATAATATTGATCAGGAGTTGGAAGTGAGACGATGAAGTAAGATGAGGATGATTATGTGGATGAATGAGAAAAGAGAAAAAAAGAAGGATAGAAGGACGGATATGTAATAAAAGTGGTTCAAGTACAGTACATTGTTTTTTTATATTAACTTATTTTATTTTGCGATTGTCTATCAAATATTGATCTATCCATCAAGCAAGATGTTTCAAATTCCAAGCGTATGTGTATCAAAAGCGTCGCTGTGTAATCTACAATCTCGTCTGTAGCTCAATGAATTTATTAACTAAAGAAGGGCACATCTTCACGCCCCGTTCTTCGAAATAATGATTTATAAATATGAAATGAAAAATAATTTAATCACCCGCAATGCTCTAACTCCGTTTCTTGACGGGCTTCTTGGGCCCTCCGCGCTTCCGCTTCTTGGGCCCTGTATTTGCGCCGCCCTCATGCTGTGCTGATCCCGGGGGTGACGCAGACGTGACCAGCAATTTCGGAGTCTCTGGGGACATTTCATCACCCAATACAATTGTATCAGCAGAAGCAACACCTCCAAAACCTTCCACCTCATCTCCACTTCCATTGCTGGCTTGTTGGTCCTGCACCTGCGCCGTCTTTTGCGCCGTCTTAATCCACATGGCTCTGTTTTTCGATTCCTGCGCCAGCTCGTAAAACAGCATAAACACCCCCTGCGCGTTCAGCACCGTGCTTTCGTCTACCTGCACTACAGCTCTGTCGCTCATCTGCCACCACAGCTTGTGGCGGCACCGGCGGTAGCATATGTAGTGCCCAAAGTGGTGGGTTCCGTAATGCACAATGACAGCTTTCAGCTTGTACAGCAGAGTGGTATCAGAGAGCGTCGCTGCCGTCGTCATGGGGAAGGGCAGGTGCCGGGCGCTGTTCATGTAGTCGTCGGGCGCACTGTCCAGAGGTCCCAGGAACCCCATGTCCAGTGTCGAAATGGCAGGCGTCAGCAACGGAGACGTGCAGACACTGGTGTCGGGGCTACTATGTTGAGACCACTGGTTGTCCATTGTAGACTCAGTGAGAGAAGCCTCTGCCTCTTGAACATGAGTGCCAAAATCGACTTCAGACATGATAGCGGAGCGATCAAGACTCAGGTCTGAATCTTCGGACTCGCTGAACCGCTTGCGGCGAGGACGCTCTGGGGTCATGGCAAACTGGGGTCGTTTGTTGTTGGGATCCTTCAAGTCGTGCACCACATACGGCGACAAGTCGAGCTGTTCTGGGAAACTAACTGGAGAGAGATTCTTGCGAACAGACCCAGTTGTGGGATCAAACACAGACCGGTTGATGTGAAATGCTAATACACGGGCTGTTGGCCGCGCAAACATCATCTGCTTGGACTTGTCACTGAGCTGCTTGACTGTAAGCGGCCGAAACTTTTCATCAATGACTGGCAGTTTCAACGCTTCCTGAATCTTTGCAAGTTTGGCAGGATCATCTTTGCAAGGCTTTGACTCTGAAATTTTGTCAGCCAATTCACGTTCTGCAGCAATCAAGCCGCAGCGATAACACTCTACCCCTGAAATGGTCTCAAGTTGTGAGTACTCGTCCAGTAGATCCAGAATGTCGACATGCTCGGTGGTAGCCGTCAAACTGAGACCAACGCTAGACATGACTTCCTTGCGGATGCCTTCCATTTCTCCGCACTTGAGACAACCCACTCGGATGGCGGTTTCACCATCAAACGGCGTCATGATCCGCGGCTTATCCATGTTTTTCTGCGTGCGCTTGACGTCATTCTCAAGAAACGTCAGAACCTGCTGAAAATATTCCTGTGCATCCTCTTGGTTCGAGGCCGACAGCCAGCGAGACGATTGTTTGCTGATAGACTCAATCAATTGTGTGGTCGAGTATGCATGATTAGATAGCGACTTGGTGTTGATCCTATGAATCAGATCGCTCAAGACTACTGACGGAGAATCAGGAGCTTTTCCAGAATTGGCAATCTCTTGCAGAAACACATCTAGCGAATCTAAAGACGCCAGGGACTGAATAACCGCGTTCATGAAACAGGTATTACCGCCGTTTTCTAGTCCGCCCAACTTTGATTGCGTAAGCTGGTCTTGGATGGCTTTGCGGCGTTCCGCCTTGGACTTGCTCTGTTTCCGTTTGAGAGCAATTGTAGCTTGGAATTCTTGGTCCTTGACATTGTCAAGCTTGTTGGTCTCTGAGTCACCATCGTACTCTTCCGAGTTATCCCCTGAGGTAGTGGTATCATCTTCGGAAAACTCTGTGTTGAAAATCAGAGGTATTGCTTCAGGACTTGAACTCAAACCCGTGGTACTCCAAAAAGGTAACCTTGTAGGTAAGACACGGGCGAGGCTGATTTCAGTAGGGAACACCAAAGACCCTGTTAATGAATTGGCCACTTCCTGCAAACAGTTGCCAATGATTTTTGACAAGGTCTGCGCGCCATTAGTGCTGTGAGAGGAAATTTTAGTGAAAATAAGGACAATTCCAACTGTTTGGGTCGATAGTTGATCGATCGGCACCGATACCCTACTCCATATGGCAGAAGGAGAAGGTGCAGTAGTACCAGCCACAGATGTCCCTGAATCAGTCGCTTCAGCCCTACGAGATTTGCCTTTCCGTTTGCTTTGCACTTTGGCGTGTTTACCACGTTGCTTCTTTGCCCGCTGCCGCGAGGTGGAAAACCGGCGATAAATCAGCCCTGAAACAAGACTGAAAAACAGAACAGCCACCAGTAAAGTGACCAGCCAATTCCATGAGGCCGAGTTTTCTTCTTGTCGCATCACATGCTGGTATGGCGTAAAGGGTGTTTGTCGTTGTAAGCTAGTTGGTGTTTGATGTGGTATGACGACGGAGGCAGATACTGGCGTAGCAAGGGTACCCAGACTTATCGTTAACAGAATCGACTTGTGACTACTGTAGCGACTGAGTTTTCGACACGTTGCCAGGAGCCCCCTGCTGGTAGTAGAACTTCGTAGCTGATTGAGACAAGCCGGTCTGTCTAGTATTTGTAGCAGTTTGAGAATTGCAACTCTGAGGGTGTTTGGGTTGACTGTGTTACACAGCCGCCAATGCATTAACTGGGAGGGTGCCTTGCGAGAAACGACTGATTTGAACTGAAGAAGGAGGTGACGAAGAGAAGCGGCATTGCGTCCATGAGGCCTGTGAGTATCAATTGCCATGACCAAATCAACGATCTCTTGAGTCGTTAACGTCGACATCGTTGCGAGAGAAAAGGAGAAGTGGGGAGGAAGTAAACAGCACACTGCGAGCTAAGACCCACACAGAGCGGTCCTGTACAACTTGAAACCGGCAGATTGACACGTTGGATGATTGAAGAGAATGGATGAGCAGTTGATAGAAGAAGAGAAGTTTGAATTGAAAGAAAAAAAAAGTTGGTTTTTAGAGAAGGAAAGAAAAGAAGAAGAGATGGGCTGGAATTTATTTTTAGCTAGATTCATATAAAAGTAATATCAGGGAGTTATCAATTGGGAGTTTTCAGCTGAAGTCGACAAGAAAATAATAAGTTTTTAAGCTGCTTTATAAGGAAGAAATTAAAGACATTTCATGCCTGTCAAAACGTCACTTTACGGCGACAATCTACGACAATCTATACGGAAACTTGACTCAACCAAGCAGAACAGTTCAAAACAAACCGTAGTAATGGATTAAGAGTAGAAAAAGAAAAAAAAAAATAAGAAAGAGGAAAGGACTAACAGTATGATGAGAACGAAAGTGTAGGAAAAGAACAACGGCAACAAACAACAAAAAGAAAATTCAAAACAAAGATCAATTCTAGAGAGGAGCGTACAAAATCTGCGTCACGTACTTTCTCGAGTAGCGGCTGATGCTGGCGACCGCCAACACGTTATGCTTGATGCTAGTCGTGGCCAGGTGGTTCAGCACGACGTGGTTGGGGATTGGCAGCACACTGTTGTTATCCTTCTCGTTCGAGTTCGAGTTCAGAATAACGCTCTCGAGATGAGGAGGCAGGTGGGGCGGAGTCACAAAGTCAGACGTCACAAACTGTTCCATCACCTCGGGGTCTGTAAATACAAGCGGGATCTCGCTCGTGAACTTGTAGCTGGGCTCAACGGGGAGTTCTTCTTGGAACCGCTCGTAGCCGCCGCCGTTCAGGGCTTCCTCGTCGTCGTTGAGAATCATGTCCGTGTCAATAGACGCAGCAGCCGGCTCCTGGGGTCTGTCCACGGGTTGGCTTGTGCCAGGTTGTGGCTGAGCGGCTTCTTGGATTTGCTGCTCTCTTTCGTCCAGCCACTTCTGGTTCTGCTGTACGGCCAAATCTTCGGCTTTGCGCTGCTCGGCGTAGTTACTGGCAGTACGATGCAAGGGCTCCATGCTCATGTCCGTGTCCAAGTCAAGCCCGACCTCGATGTAATTAACCAAGTTGCCCATGGAGTCTGTCGCAGAGGGCATGTAATCAGAGCACCGCAGCTCGTTATCAACAACAAATCTCATTCGATGCGTTCCTGCGGGGAGCTTGAGCAAGACGGAAAAGTTCCCGTCTTCTCGGCGGCTGAGCTTGATCATGCGGCGCCAGCCCGTGAACGAGCCAGTCACATACACCTTTTCTCCGCCTTGCTGCCATGAGATAAGCGTCTCGTGTTTGGTCTCGGTGTAGTACTCGTCACCAATCTGGATTTCGTCGCCGGAGCCGGCTCGCGACAAGGGCTTGGTAGCGCTGTGTTGCACGCCAGGCTGCAGGTTGAGTTTATGGAACTCCATATCTTCGTCTACATCCGGCTCATGCTCTCCTTTCAGGAGCAAGGTTGACTGGCGGCGCACAGGGACTGGACGCTCCATGTCGGACGCAGATGAGTTTGAGGAGCTGTTGGTGCTCATGGTCGCTTTAAACTTTTCAACGGCGGACTTGGGCGTTGTAGTACTTGTAGTGGTGGCTGCCGGAGTTTCGGATTTAGCATCAACTGGCTTGTTTGCTTCTTCGTCTGCATTTTCTACATGGCTAAACTCATTATGCTGGTAGCTCGCATGGTTGCCTGCGCCAAACGAGTTGCCGCTAATGGGGACCGAGTTCTGGGGGATATCATCGTTGGTCTGGGCAGGTCGCCCCTTGACGGCCACGGGCATTGAGGGGGTGTACTGGGGCTGCAAAGTTTCGGCGGAAGCGGGCGGGCTAGGTTTGCTTTCCTCAACGCTCTTTCGAGGGGCGTCGGTGGCTTTCGAGCTGGATCTGGGCCGTGGTTTAGAACTCTGACGTGTAGAAGCACTGTCCTCCTGCGAGGAGGAATTACCCATGATTAACGAGGATGAATGAAGCCGGCAATCAAAAACAAGTGGACTTGGAGATACGAACTATCGCAATCGCTCCAATGACAGGTTCTTCGAGGGTGATTTATCAGTATTGTTCGCGATTATCAACAAGAAGGAGTGAGAAAGGTTTGACTGTGTGGTAGAGAGAAGAAAAAACTACTACGAAAGTCATGTCTGCTTAGGTCAGCGCACAACAGGACCCCAAGGTACCATTGTAATTTTGCCTGTCCAAATCCTCCACCGGCCCCACTGTGCGAAGAGCTCATTCAACGGTCGCGTAGCACGATGAACACCTATGGCCTTGATTCGCGGACTGTAGAGCGGCTGCGAGGTCATTTTTTCAAGGTGGTCTTCAAACCAGAGCTCTGCCTCGGCTTTGTAATTGGGCGGCTCTACAACGTGGACCCCACAACAGGGACCATCTTTTTGTTTGATCTCCAGGGCCACGCTCGAAACGAAGACGAGACTCCTTTTCGAATAGTTTTACAGCACGCTGTTGAGTCGTTTACAGGTAATTATTATACTCCTACTTTGTGTTGTTGTTAGTTAGCTAACGGGTCCTAGCTGAAGACGCAACCCCCACGTCTGCAACCGCGGCAGCAAGGGCCATTGAAGTGATTGACGAAAAACTCCAATTGAAAGTAACCGACATATTGCATTTATAAATAAGACTTGGCCGAGGTATTTCTTGCTATTTACAGATCCAGTGCCCGGGATGCCTACGATTTGAATCGTATGATGAAAGTGTGGCTTTGTTTGGACGTCTCTGATAGCCTGGTACAAATAGCAAGGCACATACCGGCATGGTTCGGGTTCTATACGCACATTTAGAATAGCTTAATCACTTGATCTGCATTAGACATTAGAATCTTATAGGACCAACCCCAGATTATACCACTTCATGTACTCTTAACCTTCCTCCTCCCTCCTCACTGCCTCCATTTCGGGATTCGTCACTCGGTACCCGCGGCTGCGCTTCGGTGACAGATCTATCTACGGCACTGGTCTCAGCAGTGGCTATATTTAATGGCGTGGGATGCGCTCTCAATTGCTGGCCCTCACGTGGCGGGATCGGGGGAACAGAGAGGAGAGACGGCGTGCGCGACGGTACCCAACTTTCCTCAGACCCTAATATGGTCGGCGAGCCGTTATTTTCTGTCGTGTCTGCCATGCTTTCCCGTTCTGCAGTGCTTATAGCACTGGCTAACTGAGCCTTGTTTCTTTCGACGGCCTGCTCGGCTAAAACAAAATCAATCCGGCCAGGTCGAAGTAGGAACGGATCTACAGGTCGAGTATTCGCCTGTGGCTGAGCTGGAATGATTGGGCTCATTTCCATAGTCAGCTGGTGCGGTGATGGCATTCTCGTGAGATTGGTGGAGCATGCGAGCATATCGGATATGATCGTCCTGATCGGCTTTTCTGCTTTCTCGGCTATTTGCTCTTCGGTTGCGCCTTTGGTCTCAATGTACGCATTAGATATCACGTAGATTATCACACACAATATGAAAAATATCATAAAGGTATAGGCTCCAATAGCAGTGAACAAGGCTGGCATGAGCAAGGCAAGCGTGAAATGAAACAGCCAGCCAAAGAAGACTGCAATCGGAATTATGATGTTTCTGTACTGTAATGGAACAATTTCAGTTGTGAATAAAATCGACGTTGTCGCCAAACAGACGCTGAATATGGCGACAACCAGCATTGCCATAATTATTGCAAGGTATCCAAGGGAGGGGGTAATTTGCGAAGGGTCATCAAACGATGATAAGGCGAGCAACGACACAAACAAGGTAAAATGACAAATGGCCATGTTGGCAAATCCCCAGCTCATGATGTAAACCCGCCGGTATTGGCATATCTTGAGTCCGCCTACGAGGGTAAAAATAAAGTTAATAAGATAAAGTCCGAGGATGATAAGCGGGATTTGGCGACTGGGAATTTTACCACCTGGAGAGTTAGTTGTGATGTGAATGACCTGTCCTGCATACCCTGGCAGATGTAGTTCATGTAATACACTAAAGGATGTTAGCAATAGTAGGCAGCTGAGAAAGAAAAGCAAGAATACTGATGGCATTGACCCCAGAAAACTGATTTGCGATCTGACAAAATACAGCATAGAATATGCGCACCGTGGTGCCTTGGTGGCTGAATGCCTCCCGCAGCAACGCCGATTTCGACAACTCGGCCTGGCGGCGGCACAGAAAAAAGAACTGCTGCATTTTCTCATTCGCGAGAATTGGGTCCCCGTACATGTCAATCAACGTCTCCAGGGCCGGGGAATTGTAGCCCCGGTGCAAAAAATCGTAGGGACTGGTCCTAATAAAAAAACACAACAAGGCGGCCGGCATGGTCAGCGTCATCATCAGCCCCCAACAGAACGAGAACCTGAAAATGGCAAAGGGAGCTAAACAGCCTAGGTACGCGACGACACCCATGACAAGTATACCAAACGGGAACGCGATTTGGAACATAGTTAGAATGAGAGGCGAGTTAGTCTCGCTGAATGATTCTTGGATGTACGTGGGCAGCATGCCGGAGAGAAACCCCATGGCGAGTCCTTTGCACCCGCGGCCAATGACCAGAGCCCAGTACGACGGGGTCACGACTGTGATAATGTAACCGCCGGCCCACAGGTACGTGGCCCAGATCGCAGAGGTTCTTTTTGTGACCGTATATAATAAGACCGGAACCAGCAAAGAGCCAACTAAATCGTTAGCAAAACAATTACGTCTAAATCAATTGACTTGAATACAGGCAGCCATGAGCATGTAGGAGCCTTGCAGCAGACCCTGAAGCAGCATTGAAGATGGGAGGTAGACCTGATCAAAGGTAGGCGTGCCCGCAAACACGGCAATGTACGCCGTCTCCATGCCCAGGATTAACGAGACCTCCAGACAGAAAACTATGGTAATTTTGCCCGAATACTTGCGAATGGCCGATGGCAGAAGCACTGGCCGTTTGTACTGGCGTTCCTCAGACATTTTGTTGTTTAGACTGAGCTGAGAATGGGAGAAATAAGGGTTTCTTTGGTGGTTGAATAAGGACACCTCTTGATTTCTTTTCACACACAACCACATAGCAGTCATGTATTCAACAATCCAGCGGATCCAAAACATCTTTGGCTTCTACACGTCCGTGATCTTGGTCGTTGGCGCCGTGATCTCGGCCATCTCTTACGTGCAATTGCTGGACGAAGGTGCGTTCAGCATTCAAACCACCATGGCCAATGTGACTCCGTAAGTTGTGACTACCACTTCCACTCCACCAAGTAAAAGTCCAGCTCATCCCAGCTCAGCATGCTAACCTTGAATTCTACAGAAAAACTGCTATCAAGTTTACCCGCCGGTCTGGTTCGGTCAATGGCAAGGGCAAGGAGAACGCCCGGCTCAACTTTGATTTGGACGCAGACCTGAGCTCGCTCTTCAACTGGAACACGAAGCAGGTGTTTGTGTACCTCACGGCGGAGTATGACGGCGGATCCAAGCGCAGCGACATCTCCAACAAGGTGACGTTCTGGGACCGGATCATCACCGACAAGAGCGGCGCGGTGCTGTCTCTGCGGAACCAGCGCAGCGCGTACTCCGTCTACGACGTGCAAAAGTCGTTCAAGTAAGTTGAACCCAGAGTTTAAAATGCAGACCTTGAGACTGTCTAACACTTTCTTTACAGCGGAAACAACGCTACGTTGAAACTGGAATGGAACATCCAGCCCTGGGTGGGCGCGCTAGTGTATGGAGAATCGGAAGTAATTGGCGAGCCGATATTGACTTTCCCAACTGGTCCTGGTAGTTAAGCAGTGCTATAGGTTGCTATCGATATCTGCAAGGTCGCTTGAGCAGTTGTATTTAATGCACTAAATTGACATTAACGAGGGTCATGTATGTTGTGATAAAGATAATTCCAATGCGTAGATCCCTGATCGAATTGGGGGAATCACTATGAAGTCATGAGGTTGTAGCCGGAGGTCTCGGAGAGATTGTTGTCTTCAGAGTGCGTTAATGGTGTTGATAGGCTTTGAACGTTGATATGAAAAGATGGAGAAAGGTCCAGCCGCACGGGTCAAGATATTGCAATATCCACCCTCAACAAGTTCATCGATACAAGTCGTTAAATCCTCAAATTTATGAACGCCAACAATTTGAGTCATCTTATAGCAGGGGCTTCAGGAGAGATTGGCAATCTACTTCTAGCGGCTTTGGAGCCTTCAAAATGCTCAATCGCAATTGGTTTGAATTTGAAAGTTTCACAAAACTCCATTTCGGGGGCCGATTGATTTTGAATCCAGGATTCTGGTTAGAATTGTAAATTTACTATTAATTATTTCACTATATCCAGCTTGAAGTTATGTCCTTTTGAGCTTTGAGGCTAAGGAAAGATAAGACACTCTACGCGAGAGTCCACATGTTTTCACTGGAGTAGAAGGTCATTAATTATCATCGGAAACCAAATTTCTCCCGCAATTGGGGGGAATGAAACTATAACTCAGTTCAAAGAGATTCAGGAACTTTGTTTGGTATATGGCTGCTTTAAGGGCAGGCGTAGCAGTTTCGTGAAATAATATGCGAGTGACGAGAAAGGTGCGGAGACGGTTCCAAGCGAAGAAAGCAGCAAGTCTTGTGAGTCCGTTCAGCTGGTCACAGACAAAGCCAAATTGGACATCATCCCTAGTATTTAGGCTATTAAACAAAAATTACTGGCTGTGCATTCATTCATCATGTAATTGCACAAATAGTGATAAAGCCTTGATATTGATCCACTTAACTTTTGTGTAAAGCTGTGATCAGTCACTTTATCAATTGGATATGATTGCATTCAAATATATAGTCAACCAACTTCTATTGATGAGCCTGAAATTGGCATCACATCGCCTTATAGCCAAGTATAAACGTTCAATCAATCTTTTTTGTCAATCGTCATCGTAAATCGGAAATCCTCATCGTACAATCGGTTCAATCTCAAACAAAACAAGTCCCACCTATTCATGTGGAGTCCTGGATCGATATATATTAAATGCTATAAGTGAGCTACGAAAAGCAGAGAAAAAGTCAAGTTCTTGAATGGTTACGATAAAATATTATAAGCAGTACAATGGTCTGCCATGGAGCATCCAACGCATCAAGTCTGCAGTACAGGAGAAAGCATTAGTCTATTTGTCCTCGATATCAGTCAACTATCAAAATGTTAAACAATTCCAGCACCACAGCAAGCTCTGATCACCGCTCAAAGCCGTTTTGGAGAGAACCGAACAACAGCCAAGAAAGCTAAGGTCGCCCTGCAATTTCTATTTTAAACTTAAACCCAACAGCTCTGAACAGCAGTTTGAGCAGTCGAGTAGTCTAGCGAGTTTTTATATAACAGTTTAAATCCGGACCAGTTTGGGTTAATTGTTGGTGCTGCTTTTATTGACATAGCTCACTTGAAGCAAAATAAAAACAAACCCGCATCAATGAAGCAGCAGGCCCATCTAAAACAAGGAAGATGAAAAACACAAAAACAGAAATGATAGTCCTTTTCACGTTTTTATGCTAGGCGAGATTGGAAAAATGGAAGCTTGTTCGCTGAAGATACTGCTCTTGCTAGCACTTGGTTTTGTGATACGATGATGGATTATAAAGACAAGAGTAACACGATATCAGATATCTTTATCAATTTAATAGCAATGGCACTATAAGAGCAATGATTACCAACCAGCGACGTACGAATGTCGATAAATTAACTTAGTAGATCGAAGAGGTCAACTAGACTTACAATAGATAGGTCTAGTAAGTGCCGACCCTACAAAGAAAGCATCCCTCGCTTAAGCCTCCAAGACGAGCGAAAAGTCAATTGCTGCTCGTATAGATCAAGATTCTATTGTATTAATGATCTTGGCTTTCTAACGTGACCTGAGGTTTCTTACAATAAATCCTGATAGATGAGATGTCGCTTCAAGAGAGTTGATCTGACCAAGACCACTCTTCAGGCGAAGTCAAAAGACAGGGTAAAGTGTTGAGCCGCATCTCTCTTTAATTGCCTAGTTGGGGAGTCGATTTGGGAGGAAAAAGACTTGACACAAAAAAATTTCACTTCCACAACATCAACTCAAGAACAATACCCCAAGTCTTTCAACGTTTTTACGTTTTTCCTTTTGCATCACAGTATCATGGCATACACGAAACCTCAAGGTCGGCCAAGAGGCGGGCGCGGCAGTCGGCGTGGCGGTGGCTATGGTGCCCATTACCGACGCAAGTTCCAGTCTGCGCACCAAACCAAGAGTGAGTCCATCCAAGCTTGCAAGCTTTTACTGTTAAGCTTGCATCATTTTGTGTTGTACAGGGTCTAGAATGCTAACATGTTGTTATTTCCTAGCTGACGAAATCAAAAAGGCATTGGTGCACCGGTCTCGAATTAGAAAGGCGTACTTCAAAATGCTGGAGGAGGAGGGCGAGGCTGTGCCTGCCAAGCGTGGTCGTACCAGCGAGAAGAAACAGAACGATGGAGCCCAAGAAGATGAGTACGATCAAGGTAGTATTGGTGGCGATAGTCGTAGTGAAGGCAAGAGCAGTGGCGAGAGTGGTAGCGAGGATGACGATTCTGAAGGTGAAAGTCAAGGCGGGTTTTTTGAAGGCGAAGCCTCCACACCCAAATCCAACCCCGGCGGCATTTCAAAACATCACCAAAAACCGCCCCAAAAAATTGCATCAACCGCCTCAAAGGGGCGACACCACGCCAGTCAAGACCCTGAAGACGCCCCCCGCCGCCCCATGACGTACGCAGAACGCGCCGCGCTGATCAAGGCTCGCAAGCAAGAGAAACGCGTTGCTCGCGAAGCATACTCTGAGAAGCGCCGGGAGGAGCATGAGCGACGGGAAGGATTGAGACAGACCCATAAGCGACAGATGACAAAATACACGAGCCGGGGCCAGCCTAAGATGGGACCGCGGATCAACCGGTTGCTGGACAAGATCAAGGAGACGTCGACATAGTGAGGGTGGTCAATATAGGATAGATACAAATGCATATTCATAAGCGTGTGTACGGCTGATTCTACGGGGTTTTTTTTACCATGGAACTTAGTAGGCCTGTAATGCAAATATGAAGGATGAACTCTAGCTAGCTAGGATGAAACAGTGGTTAAGGCTGTATGCAACTTTAAACTGTAGTCTAGTCAGGTACTCGATGCTATTGTCTCATATATGAAAGGCTGTAAAGATGTGTAAAGCTTACGTCTCTAAGGTGGGAGTTGACTACGTAAGTACTTTAGGGTTACGTTGTATGGGGGTGGTGGCAAACCTCAGTGGCTATGTCGATCTTGTCAATTGTGTCTACCTGCCCATGGCTTCGCATAAATGTCTCTGGGTACTCTGTCGAAAAGACTGTTGACTTTGAGTTCTTTCAAGGTTCCAGATGGCGATTTAACGTGATTGGCTTCCTTTCCTGAATTCATATATGGATTCTCTGATGATACTTAATAACAGATGGGGTTGGAGTATCTGCTTGAGCTTGTTAGATCAATGGCCTTGAAAAGAAACTTGAAAGCACGTGATCAGGGAATCTAAATTCAATATTGTAATGATCATAATCAAAAGTTATTACTTTATCGTATTAGATGTTTTTCTTTATTTTCTTTTTTTTTTTTTCAACACTTTTTACTGCCACAATGATGAAGGACACTCAAGTCCTCTTATAAAATAATAAATGGGAAAAAGTATATAATTATCATGTCGTCTCTGTCATGATGTTGAAATTTGAACTGAACTCGCAGTAGTCGGCTAGCCTTCCTCTGATTCTTGATAAATATAAAAACTTCTTATAGCACTAATCCCTCCTCTCTCTCAAGTCATTTATAAAAAATTCATCCTCGACCTGCCTCTAACTCATCCTCCCCGTCGCTCGTTTTAGTTCACCAACCCACCATGCCCACATTCACAACTCATGACAACCACTCCATCTCCCCAGCCAACGACTCTGTAACTGCAGCCTACAAATTTACTCACAGATCCTCCACCACACCCAGCATCACATCCACCTCCAACTCCTCCCACGCCCAAACCCTCTCATCCCACTCCGCCTCCATGTCTGTGCGCGCTCCGGCCGTCGACATCTATGACACCCCCGACTCCTTCCGCGTCAACGTGGCGCTCCCCGGCGTGCCCGCCGATCACATCATCATCGACTTTCAGTATCCCTCCCACGAGCTCGTTATTCAGGGCGAAGTCCCCGCAGAGCTGCCCTTCAACACAATGACCTCCGAAGGCGTAGACGAGCACGATCGGTATCGGTCAGAGTACCTGAAGGTAGCAGAGTGCTGGCCTACCGGCAATCGGTTCATGCGCAGAATCAAGTTTCCGGGCAACTCGAAAGTGGACGGAACTAGGGTGACGGCAGACCTCAAATTTGGGGTTGTTTATATTACTGTTCCCAAGGTTGACATACCATGATAAATAAAAACCGGTTTGTAGCCGATGAATCAAGGCTACAAATTGCTTATTATTTTTCATGAATAGTATGAGTTTTTATTTTTATTTTTTTCCCTTCTTTCTTTCAATCTCATTCTGTGCCTTTTTTTTTTACTAGCACCTCTGTCTTTTTCATGTTCAATGTTTTCAAATGATCTAATGAACCGCACTCACTATAGTACCAAAAACTCGCACATACCAAAAAATATTTATTTATCTATATCTCAAGTACTCCAGTATAACTCCACTCTCTAATCATAAGGGTCTTAGTAACTTGTTCTATATCGAAAAGCTTTGAAAGATCGATGTGAAGAGACCATTAATTTCAAATTCTGGAGGTCTGGAGACATGAAGCCCTTTTAAGCTTAATCCCAAATCGTCATCTTGCATCGCATCTCCATCCACTAGTCCTAATCAAGATAAGATTTGCGTCTACGACTGAATCCTTAAGCCCATTAATTGAATGTCGACATAGACCTATATATCCAGGTCTCTCTATAGATGAATAAAACGAATAAACGAGAGAATATCGCGATGATGTCTGCATCAAAAAAAATAAACTATGGCAAATAATATATGGAGAATATTGTTTTTAAAACCTATGAACTGGAATAGATTGATTGCGATGGATATATCAATATTGCAAAAAAAATATATCCTATACAAAAGTAAAAGTCTTAAATTAGGATAAGCAAGTTTGTGAAGTTGACGGTTTATACGATGAATAAAGATGACCAAAGGGTTATCATGTTAGAATTGAACTGGCTCACCCCACGATCTAGAATACTTTTCTGTGTACAGCTGCGGGTCCCTTATATACCACATAACACTATGAATGGCCTGACAGGGTCGGGCTTAGATATACTTTTTTATAATGCAACCATTAAAAAGTATAGGATAGATTGGAAAATTTCATGTCTACAGGCCTATCTAACATCAATTTATCAAGCCCAAGGAGGGTCTTTATCAAACGGTGATGCACCCGACTCAGACGCCACAATATACCATGATATAAACAACGCATGGCCTGCCTTGGCAACTTCGTTTGCTTGACGAGATTCCAATGGCTCAACTGCGTTATCTAAGCCATCGCCCCCCTTTAGTTTCAGCTCATCTCTTTCAGATTTTGTTTATACGTGTTGTTGCTTTTTGCTGATTCTGTGAAAAGGGTCTTGGTAAACTGTGCCATAGCCTCAATCATTTGTCAGGAGCTTAGTAAGCCTCTGACTTGGAATCACTCTATAAAGGATTCTCAAAGATATAGTTACGTATACTTCCATCTTTTGATTAGCGACTTCATTATTCTACAATTCTTGTAGGCCTATATCAGATTGTATATACCGCATTTTTCGTCAATTGTGTCGGATATTAAACTGTGCAATATAGGCTGTAACCTGTTACCTGTTGCATTGAATACAGGAACATAAAAAAATTCGTTGTGTCTCCTCTATCGTCCTTCTCCTTACCGTTCTTGCTCTCAAACTGGTTTAGAAACGAGCGCTTTACTTGTTAAAGAAGAATTCGGGAGGTGTTCAACTTTTTTCTTTAGGGAGTAGTCCATATAAATGGTGGAGTGGGGGTCTATCTCAGTTGGAACCTGAAATAACGTCTTTGAAGGTTCTCCTTTTGAAAAATTTAACGGGCTCTACTTATAATTTAGGATAATGGAAAAAGTTAAGCAAATCAATGGAGAAGATGAAGTGAGTGCGCATCAGAATTTAGTGTGAGAATTCAGGTGACTATCCCTTCAGCATGGAGATAGGCCCGGCTTCTAAAATGGTGTATGCAGCGCTAGCTAGTGGGAAGAAAGATAGTTGGGCTCAAATTCCATTGTCAGATGCTAAATGTCAGATGTCATCTCATAGTTGCTTGAGTCATAGAGTCTCATGGTGCTCTTAATGATGTTAATCAAAGAATCATCTTGAGTGATGGGTAATTGAAGTTTAAGAAACGGCTTGATATTTCGTAGGGCGTTATTTAAACTACTCAGCTTGCAAATAAATAAACACAACCAAACGTCCGAAAGTCAATCAGCCGCGCTGCTATAAAGCTTTCTATTTAGTTTGAAACTGAAGCTAGTCCCGATATTGGAACAGATCGCGAGACGAGTAGCGTATGTTTTTGAAATCAAAAGGCATGGAGCCGCTTTCTAGTCTAAACTAAGAAGACTAAATTGTTGGGAGTACAACCTTCTGATAAGTTCAGATACCAGATCGTGAACTCTTATTGAACCATGTATCCTCAATATTGTCTTACATAAATTTCGAAGGCTGGAATGGCCGATAAAAAATAATGCTCACGTGGTTAAACTTAGCTAGGAATGCTGAATCCATCTCCACCTATTTTTCAGCTTCTTAGCTCTAACTGAAAGACTTTTTTGAAATCTAATTATAAACCTCTCTATCATGATCAAGAGCAGATAGAATAAGAAAACAAAATTAGATCTTGCTTCATCTTTCATCAGCTTCTAAATATACATACATGTCTATAAATATATATATGTGAGCAATTCTATTCTGAGACCAGCCAGTTAGGTACCAAAGACCAAGATCTTTTTACAATTGTATGAGAATCGGGATCTCAGATTTTTTTTACCCGTTTTGGGATGCTTGTACCAGGGTACCTTGTTTGTAACGCACTTTGGATCTCTAACACAACAAATGAAGAGGTGCCTTGAAACATAAGTCAATTGCAGAATCCAAACTCTGACAAAAATATTTCGAAATTCTTGATCATATCAGATGGTACATGTGTCAATACATGTATTTATCAATTTCTCTTTGTATATTTAGTTAAGCCAATGGCTTAGATCAGTATTGTAAATGATGTGATGGCTCAATTAACGTATTTTGAATGAACATTAGCCAAGATTAAACTCTATTCACGAATAGTGATATTGATATAAGCTCAAGAAGTTCAGAGTCCTCGAGCTCCTTGAGTAATGAGGTGCTGTAATTTCCACACCCTTTGCTTGGTCACTTTACTTTATACTCATCCTTGTATTATATGCAAATATAAAATAAATCTATTTGAAAACTTTAGCCAATTATCAATATAGAACTGTATTATATTCTGAATTGTTAAAGGTATCATCAAACTCTATAGAAGTAAAAACAGGCACATGAACAATACAACCCATATTTATTCTAAACCAGCGCTTTGTTAAATATAGATAATATAAAAATAGATCGCTTATCAAAATCAGTATACTTGAATGAATGAGTTTGCATTGATCAAAGCTTTTTACTACTTCAACAAGGTTTATAATTGATCGTTTCCAAAAAGGAGTCAAGCTACTCTTGATATGTAATTTCAGTTGTCTTAAGGCTGCTTAAACAATTTTAATTTCTCTTGCATGACCTACCTTTTGCAGTAGTTTGAGCTGTCAAGGATAATTAATATAGCCAACAACTTTTCTCATAATCTATAAGAAAAATTTCTGTTTCAACATGGTATGTACAAGTTTAACCAATCACCATTAAATACTAAAAGTGACTGTAACTTGTTCTGGACTCCAGCGATTTTGATCATGGGTACTTTAAATTTCTGTCTTCTTCTTGTTCCATGTTTAAACTAACTCCCTATCACTATTCCTTCATACCTCTTTCAAGGCTACAATGAGAGAATTTGTGGTCTACAGTTCAATCTAACAGATAGATGGCACAATGAAGACAGCATTTTCAGATACTGAACCTTTGTTAGTTACAATTTGATATATATTGTAATAATTATTATGATCATCAATTCAAAAATTGCAAGTCTTATAAATGAGTATACTCTTCTCTTCGAATGAAATTATGAAGGTACCCCCTTTTGCACATTGCATTACTGGCTCCAATCTGTGATTGAAATGTAGTACAAACCATTCAATTTATATCAAAGGCCGTATTGATGTTGATACAAAGTTAGTCCTTTGAATTGATTTCGAAAAAATTCTCTAGATAAGGTACTGCTCAAAACATTGATACAGCTAGTATTTTGCTTTTGTGTCTCTAAAGAATGGATTAAAAGTATCACATTCATTTACTTGGCAAAGTGAGACTTTTTGTGCCTTATATAATTGGTCTCTTCCATTTCTACATAACAACTGAGGTCAATCTCGAGGCTGGTTTGTCTCTTGATAACTTCTATGACATCAAATCTGGTTGCAACACATTCCAGCAAAGGTTGATTGAAATGGAAAAGCCGACGAGGTAAATGATAATCATATAGAGAATTAACATATGGTTCCGCTATTTAAATTGAATCCAATGAAAAATTGTCACCTTAATACACGGCAAGTGGGCAGGGTGTTACAAAGAAGCCCACAACACAAGGTAAGTTATGGATGCCTCAAATCATCTTGAGATCTTACAAGTAAGTAAGATTAGTGCCTAAAAATAGTATTTTTGCTTTTGCATCTTAAAAGCATGCTAGATCTCAAAATTCTCGATCAGATCTTATGTTTCCAATTATGCTAGATCTTGAGATTCTAGATAAAGATCTGATAGATGTGCGTGAATCATTGTAACACTACATTAAACTTGATTGTATTGTAAGAAATCAAAATAATGATGATAATGAAAAAAGACTATGTATCAAATTGGAAATGGCGCACAGTTATTCAATTGCAGGGAAGTTTGGGCTGATATTGAGAATATCATCGCAGATTGGTTAGTTGTTGAGATAATTGCAACCCGAAGGAGGCATTGCATTACTAACAAGATTAAACAAAATAATGTACCAAAACTAGAAGTTTCCAATATCATCACAAGAACATTAAGTCAATGATTGCCACAGAAAGATTATGTAAATATTCGCTGTATATGTCTCTGTTAAATCTTAGGAGCAGGTACTAGAGCAGGTTAAGCGAACCCATTGATAGTATTGATAGTAGTAGCTGTTGCAGACGAGTATTGTTCACAATTAAGGTTGATTCGAAGATTTCAACATCATCAAGTGCAAATATATATGCTTATGTCACATTTATTGGAATGTAAAGCTGCAAAAGTCCACCTTGCAATTCTTGTTTAGTAGGTCCATTGTATATCTAGAGATGAAGACAAAATTGATTCAAATACTATAGTAGTGTGTTCTCGGTTCTTAATCTCACTCAAGTGGACCTCTAATGCTAGCAAATCATAAATAATGTAGAGTTTGACATTTTAGGACTTGATATATGCTTGTTATAACCTTCTGTTTAGTACATGAACGAATAGGTTTGTATATTTTGATACTCAAAAACTATGACATAAATGTGACAAAATGAAAATTCATTTCACATTCAATACCTGCAAGATTTCATGTCTTATCAGTACATATATCTGGATTCCTTACAAGTCAAGTGGCGCTTCTTGCGTATAATGTTGATTCTGATTGATGATCTAAATCAGCCTTAGTCTCAGGCAAACCACGCCTGCTTCAAAATATTATCGCTTTCCCTTCTAGATCTAAAGTATAAAACAAGATTTAATGTACTCTTACTTTATTTCTGTGAGCCCTGAATATTAATGTCGCTTGTCTCCACCCTCTATAAAGTAAATTGCCTGTGGACCCACGAAATGGCAAAAATCCGATCATCCATAATTAATTAATAATTTGGTTCTGTCAAAGTTTTTACACATACAGACTTTAGCTAGCTATAGATATATAGAAAGTGTGTGCATGTATACGCATGTTGTATTAAAAAGCCTAGGTGTGTTAGAGTTAACATGCATTCAATTCCAGCTGTCTTTAAATGTGGCCCAGAGTCAACATCGGTGAATAAAACTCACATCCACTCACTCCCAAATTTAAAGCCTCTTGTTATCTCCATATTGAATTTAATATTAAAAGAATCGAAGCAAACCTTGAACTAGCTCTAGGTCATATGCAATGTCTTTGTTTTGATTTTTGCTTGTCCTTGACTGAAAATCTATTAAAACTTCTGTTTAGAGATGTGTCAACTCCAGAATGGCATCTGGTAATTGCCTCGTCTTTTGAGGTATGAGTAATGACTCCACAAAAGACTTCTTCTGCAAAAGCCATAGCATTTGAATATCGATATCATGAAGCGGATTTAAGTTTTGAACTGGCCCCTGATCACTTGAGATACTATCCAACACTGTCATTATTGCCTCACATAATAGGATACTCCTAGCAACGATTAAAGATTAAAGTTTGGATGCTCGCTACTCAGTGGCCAACACTCTGGACTGTCTTTGTAATATTTGGAGTCATACCAGCTGAAGCATGTTTGTAGTGGCAGGGACAGATGGTGTTTCACTCGTGCAAGTTCATGTGTTGAGCTAGAATAAATCAAGAAGGTCCAAGTACAGAATCTACAAAAATATGGTTTCATAGTGAAGTTAATGCGTGCGCAGCCATATCAATAGGGTACGTAACCAGACTTTAACAATTGACTCTTAATATATATGATACTCAGCTGTTTGAATTCAATTTTGCCCCCAGTTGCGCATTCAATAATTTGGCAATTGGCTGATTGTTAAACTCTGCCACTAGAACACGAAAATTAATCAATTATAAACGACAGCGACAAGATATGCATGAAGGTCTAGCATATACATTATTGTATGGGTCGCATGTCATTAAATAAATGTCAAACAACCGAACTCCAGAGACAGCCAAAAGAAGATAAGCAAGTGAATCAGGTTGTGCAGAATTCACTTTTTGAGTCTCCATACTTGATGAGATTACTACTCAATTATCTCTATTATGATTTCAATTGTTGGGATTGAGCAGAAACTCATGTTTGTCCCATCATCGGTATAGTGGAAGCTCAGCTTGAGATTTAACTAATTATTCTCTTATTCAATTGCGAGATCTATTATTAAGTGGCTGAAAATGATTTGAACATATTTCGGTGAAGAGTACTCTTTATTGTTTGTTTAAAAGTTTCAGTAAGTTTTTGTGTTCTGTATACATTTGACAGTATTTACTAAATACTATCTGTCTGCTTAAGCATTCTTGTCACAAGGTTATTCAGACTATCTCAAACATACGCAAGAACGGTCATATATAATATAGTTATTAGATACATTAGAAAGGCAAACTCAGTTATTCCAACTTTTGTATTTTTATAGGGCCTCTGTTGATTCCTTTTAAGTAATCCTAATACACTCATCTGATATCACTGGCCATTATTATAAGTTCATCCATGTAGAGTTAAGACTCGATTGCTAGTTCATGACATGTACTCTGAAGCGTGAGAAATTATGGCAATGAGATTAGTTAACTATATCTCTACCAATAGAAGTTTACGAGTGCCAAAATATGACATCAATTAATAGCTTTTCATTTTATATCTTGTGCCTCACTAATAAAAGGAACTTCTCAATAGTAAATGTAGCATTACAAGTGTTATACTGGTTGTTGGTATATTGCCAGATCGATTAATCCATAAGATCATTGATTATGGATCGAGAAGCAAGGACTGAACATAAGAAAACCAGTTGCAAACCTTGAATAGAGCATCATTGTCGATTCATCGAATTGCTCTGAGTATGAACGCAATGATGGTTAGTGTTAAACCACTTGTTCCCCATTTGCTAAACCTGGCTTCTCTTGAGTAAACCGGTGCGTTGACTGAGAAGGTGTAAACACAATAATCTTTGCAATCTTTCAAAGATAAATTTTCAAGTCAGCTTCATTAATTCTATTAGCTCAGTGAATAGAGGGACCCAAAGTCTATCTTGCTTGTAAGACAATTCGCATAAAGACAATTTGCCTGAATCATAAAACAAAAGTCAATGGGACTACATGCTAATTTCAAACAGAAAACTGGAATCTTTAATTGCAACTCATAATTTTCAGTTTTACTTGAATCAGTTTGAAGCAAGAAGGCTTAATTTGTATAGAGGTCACAAACTCCACAAACCTACTTAAACCTCTTTTTGCTTAAATATTTTTTCTTAAACCGTTGCAGTAAATCTTAAGCTAGCCAGCTTGTACAAGTCAAACACCTTATCCGCAAATGGTTCGGATACTTGCCGACCATGTCAGTTCCGCTCATGAACCTTAGGGCGCCAATTAATCAGTCGCCTTCCTACTAATTCCTTTTGTAGTCAACGTATCTTAATCCTTCGATACAGTTTTTCACACCATGATCACAAATAAATAGCCTATAAATTATACAAAGGAGTTGGAGACATGATTGGCATTTATTCTTTATTTTTCCTTTGAATCAATTGAAGGCGCAATGTTAAAATGCGATGTTTAAGTCCTTGTTATGCGCTACTATATTAAGTCGACCTGTTTTGACACCGTATACCTGTCCTAAAACGCGTGTTAGTGTTTCCATATTCACGCATCGCTCGCTATTCTCTACCCCACACGTGCGAACAGGAGAGTTTAAATTTCCAGAATTTAATAGACCGGGTCGTCATTTTTGTTCTTTTGTTCTTTTGCTCTTGGAGCGTATTGTTGTTCTCTTCTTGACTAGGTATATAGCATGTACAAATCTTTATGTACGACAGCTGCCTGCGCTATATAGGCCTGTAGTATACTAATATTATATAGGCCTATATTAATTGAATCGATTTCTAAAGGCGATGGAGTTTTACGACAATAGGACTTTATATTTCAGTTATAGTTTACATTCTTTCCATATAGGCCTATATATAGGCAGTTGCTGTACTAGTATACCCACCCAGCTGTGTATATTGATCATGTATATATGTATCTTGAACGGATTTTGAATGATAGCATCATATCATGATATCACTCGAACCCTTATTTTATAATTATTACCTTACTAATTTGAAATGAATCAACTGTACAGTGCTGCTTGTTGGGCTATAGCTAATTGACACCATACAGACCTGATGTGCAATCCGACTTAGAATTTCCTTCTTTTACATGGGTCTGTATTCTTCGGTATCTTATCTATCAACGTCATGCAATACGAACTTTGTAACAACACTTTCACAGTCCTATTAGCTATTGATAGCTCCTGCATGTGAGATTCAGCAGAGCGCTGTTTGTGTCACCATCACAATGTAAATGAACGCAAGAGAAACTCCTGGCTAGTGTGGGCGTCTTGAGACTACTTGATTTAGAGGTCGCAAAAAATGTCTTTTATTGGTACTTTATTGTGAAAAATAGTCTACTGTCGTATTTCTTGACTCATACTGGCATTTCTTCAATTTACCTCCTCATATGAACTTAGAGTTAACCTTGTTTTCAGCAGTACTGTGTATACTCGTACGGGTACTTGTTAAATTTGTCATTACTAACTTTTCAAGCTCTATTGAGCGGGATGGACCCCCAAGATCCGCATCCTATATAGGCCTATGTCTAAAGACGCATGCCCATCTTTTTGGGCCCCATAATAACTTAGTAGGCTACAGCCCCAAGGATGTAAGACGTATATATGGCTCGTAGAATACAATAGCAATGAGCGATAAAGTAGCCAAGCTTGGTATACTTGACACCTTCATGAATCAGCTAATGCCTCTGCATTACGCTTTTGACTTGCGCATCGAGTTATCTCGAAGAGCAAACCAGGAGTGTACCCTTCTACCAGCATATGCAACTGTGGCACTTTCTCTATGATGCTTGTTTGATTACTTTTAGAGCGTTGTTAATGGTGCGTTCTGCACAGTGACACTCTGAGCCCTATTTGTTTGCTACGTGGAGTCATTATACGTTTGAGAAAGTCTCAGGGGTGGGATCAGTTAGTGGATGCCCAGAGATGAAGGCTATAATAACGGTGCATCTAAAAGCTGTTTGGTCTCAGGAGCAGAAGGGGTGAATGTAGCCTTTGGCTAGAGCCACAATAAAATACTGATCGATACTGATGCTGGAGTTCGCTTCTTCTGTAAATATATCTGTAGGTAATTCAGGTAGGGGCCTCCCATAGATTTTCATGTGGGTCAAAATGTCTACTTAGGATCAGATACGTATATATTAGACCTTAAGCCTTTGGGTCTTGTCTGTGCCAGTACTAATCAAATATCGCAGACATCTACGCTGAAACATGAATCTACTACGGCGCCAGTGATCTTGCTCCACTTGCAAGGAGCATAACAAAGTAGTAAGATCCGCATATATCTGCGCAACCTTTCTGATTCTGTTTGGGGTCTTGTCTTAATTTCGGTTTAATCATCGGGTCAGGTCATGGTTCTTGTCCGTCTGGTTTTCCTCTTTGCTATCCGATTAATGGACAAAGAAGCAGCCATTAAGCGAAATAAAAGCAAAGCACTGCCCAACTCTTTCTCCGCAACAGGCGGCTTAAGTGCTTGAGTTGATATATAGTAAATACAGTGAAAAGGCAATCATAATAGGCCTACATGCATATTACATGGTCTTTTTCTGATTATTATTCAGGTGCAAATTTTTCTTTTCTGACAGTCCAAAAAAGTTTACATCATCTTGTCTCAACGGTTTATTTTCCATAAACTCTATTTCTCTCTCTATGCCTATAGGCCCTATATATAAAGGAAGTATGAATAAGCCAAGCATCTCAAGAAAAAGAAGGGTCGAAGCTGAAAAAGAAAGCAGTTCAGTACACACTCGTCTAGGCGTATAACCCTGCCCAAAGCGACCAAGCTTAGAAGTTCGGAACCTTGAATTTGGTTCAACAAATCAGTGCAACCTTTCATTGCAAATGATCACGATCATGAGCCACTCGTAATGCATAGGTCTTGTAGACTAAGGAGTTATGGAACATCCCGACTTCCTATAGGCTTATTTCTTAGCTGTGCTGTCATGTCTCTTTAGTGATTCACAAGCAAACAAGCTAGGGAGGCATGACCAAGATCTCATATGTATATAACTCAGTCCTTATTCAGTGTGATCTTCGCCCTTGCCGCTAGCGTTTATAGCTACATTCACTGCACTATCAAAAGCACTGTTCCTTATTTGGTAACGGCCAGCTGTGTTTACAAGTCTATAGCATATGTATACAAAACCTCCATGGTACGTAGTGGATTGACGTGCATGAAGAAACAAACAAGGTTTGTATAAAATTTGTCCTCTTCCTTTTTTTCGTCTTTTGTCAGTTTGTTGCTTTTTTCTCTCTAGTAGCTGTCTTGTATGGGCGATATTTATAAAAGAAAAAATTTTCAGTCGTATACCAGATGGTTATATATATCCCCGATTAGTTGCCAAACGTACTTGCGTGGTGTGTTGTTGCGGTAAGCTAGCACTTTAAAACTTCCTGCAAAGCTACGTTACCATTATCAACCCATAGATGAGTAGACATACCACCGACGTCAGCACATATCGTCCTCTTCAATTTAAACCAAAAATGATGAACCCTGCACTGAGACTGTTCTAGAAATAACGAGAGCTTAAAAACTAGGCCATAACTTAACGTTACAAGATACGAATTAACTTTCAATTGTTATGAACCGGCAACCTTGTTGGTAGACCCAGACCCAGACCCGGCATTTACTCCTGGAGAGAGTACCAATAGTTTGGTAGTCAGTTCTCTATATAGTTACGTGTATACATGTATACAAAGCCTTGGTGTACAACGTTTTTCAGTTTCTTTTTGGCCGTGGGGAAGAAGTGCTTTTTTTGTGTGTATATACTTTCATAGTAATAAAGTTATCGTTTGTTCTGGAATGCCAGCCAACTTAAGCTTGAGTTTGCTTGCTGGTGATCCAGTTGGTATGGCTTGTAGCTTGCTAAATTATACATTCCAGACCTTGGACACAGAGACTTAATATGGCCTTCTATAGCTAGTTGTCTCTTATATTTTATAATGAAAGCTTGAAAAAAAAAAAAAAATTTAGACTTTAAACTCAAGTGGTCATCGTTTGGTTCGTGGATCTTGGTATGGGCAATCCATGATATATCGGAGTGCATCAAGCGGCAGCTAATGGCTGCTTGGTCGGTGCAGGGGTTCAAGTCACACAATAGAAAACTCAGAATTTTGTTATGCAATATTATATTGATTAGCACCTCTGCTGAGTCGAAATAAAACTGAAACTCTTACCAAGTCTGTAAACTTGCACTACACAGCAAATATTAATTCCCTATATGTACATTGTTCTGAAATCCAACGAGGAATCGAGTTTAACGAAACTACATAGCGTTATGGAAAAGCGTATTGAGCTCACCCGGGAACTGCTCCTGCTTAACATTGTTTTTGAAATCCCGCTACACCTGCAACAGATATATCGCGAGGATGCTAGGCAGGCCCCAGCTTGGTAATAGATGCGCTTCTGTCTGATGCTCAGTTAGCTCATTATATCTTGAGCTGAACTGGTAGGCTACTGGAAAAAAAAAAAAAAAAAAAAAAAAAAAAAAAAAAAAAAAAAAAAAAAAAAAAAGAAACAGATAGATATGCCTAATTATGTTTTACGGTACCTTGATTCAGTTTGAAAAGGACGGTTCTTGGCTGGCGTAAAATAGCTGAAAGGGTAGTTTGATTTTTTGGTAGGCCCTATTTCAACCTTTTGGACCACACATTTTAACCTACTCGGGAGAGTTTACCAACTAGTTCATGAGTCTAAACTTGTAATATCAGCCGGTTTTGCCTTTTACTGTTATTTTTGTCTATCCATTCCAGCTTGCTATCTATCATAGTTCCTTGACTCGCTTGTGATGAGGCTGGAAATAATACAGTTCAGAATTATTTCAAAGGCTCAAGGGTCATTTCCCTTGTGTCTGATCAAGTTGCCTGATATTTCAACCATGGATCTAAACATATGTCAACCGCCAAGTTGAATTTAATTTTATTCTTTGATTATTATTTGTGATTATTTGTTCTTTTCAGGATGATTCCCATGTCTTACGCAAACTCGAGATACTTTCGTTAGTCGATCTTCCACTTGTTATAACATGATACAATCTAGCGTTTAACTCTAGTCACTGTCACAATAAGCTGCTGAGTGCCCAACTCAAGTTTACTTGAATAATTCTTCTGAATCCCTTGGCTTTCAGGCATGTATGGCATTTGAAATGGAGCTTGTTCACACAAAAAAAGATTACAAAAAAATCACTTGCGTCCTCTGATGACGACAACTGCATTTGTCACAGATCCCAGAATATCTACTTCATGTGCTATTTAAATTTTTTCGATCGATGCCAGCGAGTGGAACTGGCTTTGTGATATTTTCAAGCAGTATTAAGAAAGTTTCTGTAAATTTTATGCACCATATATAATCAAACTGCATCAGGCTTTGTACATACATGGCGATGCTACTAACGCCAGTAAGTGGCAACTCTTGGTACTAAACAGGACAAAAAGACACATATCGGAGGGTAGTAGCCTACTTTGGTTATAATATTTTAAATTCTCTCTCATCATTTAAATTGTGAGAAAATCATAACGGTACCACGAAGAGCAATTTTTTTTAAAAAAAAAGATCTATTCCTGCACTTGCAATGGCGCTGATGATGAATCAAAGGCATCTATGAGGTAACGATTCAACCGACCTGTTTGAGACAATTATGGATCGCATTGATGGTTCTTTGTAAGCATTAAAAGCTCAAGGTTCTGGGTCTATTCTTCTTTTCTGTAGTCTGAAGCTAGTCTACATATGAGCATGACCATTCCATGGTAGACTGAATCGAAGTGGATCTCTCGTTAATGGCATCTTTACTGCGTTGGTACAGGTTTTGTCTTCTTATGAACCTCTGGTATACCAGTACAAGTCAGCAAACGTTCTACCATGCTTTAGAAATATCGCTAGGTATATAGCCTATACTGAGTATACAAGTACCTAGCCAGAATGAATCATTAATTACTTTGTCAAATGTCTTGGTTCTGCCGTTTCTCCATACGTTAATATCTCTCTACACATTTGAGTTTGCATTTATTGGTACATGGCTCTTTGCTCCCCACATACACCAAAATTATGGGGAACTGGGCAGTGCACCAAGAACTCCTTGATACTTGTTGCTCTTGACCAGCAGATATGTCTACCAGATTACTCCTGTCGATCATCTTTTGTTCAACTTCCCGGATGTTGCTAGCTGGCGGATCAGTTTGCAGTGGTCTTCCATCAAAGGCTGGACCAGGAAAGATCACTTGTATATTCTGCCCACTAAAGCTTTGCATGTGTCAACTGCGCGCCAGAAAAGCTCACATTCTGGTGGAGCCCTTTTTAACTGGAAAAAAACCAAGGCCTTTCCAAGGCTCCAATGATAAATTATTAGCGAGATTAATTAAATTTACAATCCTTGTCTTGGATCCGGCCTTGTATCTTTTAAGCAGTTTCATCTGGTGAATTCATGTGGTTCCAAGTTATATTATTAAAATTGTGGAGGATAAGAGCATTAATAGGTGCGTAGATTGTGACCAGGTATTTAAACGCATCAATCAACCATCCTTGAAGGTGCTGGCTAGGAAGAACCGAATTTCCGAGTTGAGTATACGTACTGCACTCCAGCAGCTGAATATAGCCAAACCCAATAGCTTGGAAAGCAATATTGTTAATTAGTTAACTGGCAGTTCATGCAAATTTAAGAGTAGGCCCTAAATAATATTTTAATACATATGAAGTATTATAATGACTTTTATATAATATTTGATATTATATAGGCCTATACATATATACTGAATTCTTTGTGGAGATTAATGAGACTAGCCGCCATAGTGACGAGTCAAAACGTTTTGGCGAGGACGTCCTGTAGAAGTATACATGATAGTGTGCAGCTCAGGCGTCCTATTTAATTAAGCTGCATCGATTTCACTGCTTCCTACGTACAAAATATTGTGTAAACTCAGGATTATCCAGCTGAGCTCTCCTGCGTGGAGCAGCACTCTACCTAGCTACCTACTGGTGTCCTACACAGAAATTGAACAGAACTCTGGGCCGATAGCTATAGGAAAGTCTTGCGTGTATGTTAACCCTTATGTGCATTCATAACGTTAAGAACAAGTTTGAATCAATTGTAGTGCGATCTGCGCCGAGTTCAAAAACATTGGATCTACAAGCATACTCCAATTTAAAGTCTAACCTTGGCACTGAAGACAAGCTCATTCCCAACAGCTCCTCCTGTGACGACCATATATGAGCATTCGTATATCATCCTCTATGGAAAGGAGAACCCATCCGATGTGTCTTCTTTAGCTATAGTAGCTACACGCTTTATCGGGATGATGCGTCATTGCAAGTTTTTTTTTTGTTGAAAGTTCTCCGAGGGAGGTCCTATAGCAGCCATTATTGCAGGTGTTTTGGTGTTGAGTCTATGACTTAGGGTAAATATACTGGGTCAGACAGGTAGGTGGTCGACAATTGGTCAGTTTATGGTGGGAACGGACTTTAAAATGTGATTTAAACCTGAAAAGTCGTCAACATTTGCCGAAGAAGGTTCGAAGACGCTGGCAATTCCAGTTGATTGATATTGACAATTCCTGTTTAGAGTCTAGTTTTACATAGATTGCCATCGGAAGCACTCGAAATCCTAGCGGGGACGCACCACAGTCCACTTTTTTTCTTTATTTAAATTTACGAGAGAAAGAAAAAAGCGACTAGAATCAAGTTCGACAGCAAAATTGTAAGAGTGGGTGGTTCTGTGATACGGGGGAAAGACTCGATTGTACTCTGGCCGCGGACAAGCGGTATCTCATAGAAGGGCACGCTAATCTCTATCGTCGTCTGTAAAATAGCAAGCTGCTACATAGTAGCCCCCTATATAGCAGATGGAATGTTTCCCTTGCGAAGGACATCCTAGCTAGCAGTAGGCAGTTTTATATAAGCGATCAGTCAAGCTACCAACGAAAAAATGGTCGTTATAAAACATTAATTGGGTTATCAAAAAAGCATATCGCAATGTCAATACTGGTTTCAAATACGAGAAACTATAGGCTCGTTTCGCCCTTCTCAGGTAAGAATAAACATATATAGTCGGGGACTTTTTCTGTTGGTTTGCTTATGGAGGCTCGTATAGGATCATGTCGAACGGGGGCACTTTGTTAGTTTCATCGACATGTCTAATTACTTCAACCGAGAAAGCCCTCCACTTTCCCTACATGAAAATTCTTGATGCATGCAGAAATTCTTCAACTCCTATATATAAATATATATAGGCATATATAGATCAGAATCAAGCAAAGTTAAACGCTATTTCCGAGAATGTCGTCGGGAGGATCAACTGGCCAGAATGCCCCTAAATCTGTATAAAATCTTGTATACATGAGCACACGTTGTGCATAACTTGAATGCGTGCCATATATCTACATAGGAGCCATGGCAGATAGTCAATAAAACTGCTTTATAGGTCTGGCTAATGCACATTAATGTTTGTTTATAATATATAGTGGATCTATGTATGTATATATGGACAATCTATGTGCTAAGCTTAAAAGCTTACTAGCATACGAAAAGGAGTAACAATATTAGTTCATGGTTATAGTTGACTATAGATTATAAATATAGGAATAGTCGAGCAAACTTGAACTACACTTTTCTTAGGCTCACTGAAATTACAGTGAAACGAGAACAAGTGCCTTGATTTTGTAAACTTATAGGCCTACCCAAACCAACGAAAACCTGAGTTGATCGTTTGTAGAATGTTGAACTATCACATTCTCCCCTATATATCGTTAGTTGGATTTGACCTTTTCTTTGGAATCTTGATCAAGTGCAGCCATGGTCTGACTAAGATCTTCAGGAGTAGTGTTTTGCAGCAGTATACAGGAGCAGCAGCATCGCGTACGCACTCCAGTTCAAACATGGGAACCACATTGAGCCATTCCTGGGAGTTCAACAAAAATCCCAGCCAACTGTTGATAGAATGACTGAATCTATGCCTTTGGCCAGGAAGAAAGTTTATTTTAGACTTTTAGCGAAAACCTTGATTCACTTTAGGACTACCCAGCTCAGCAATCCCTCATATGATGAGAGTTTGGACCGCTATAGCTATCGAACACTAAAGTGCCTAGACCAGAGTCATGCCTCTTATTAGAAAGCAGAGTTTATTCCATGTGAACTCCAAAGTATAGGGACCTAACTAAAATTTCTTTGTCAGGGTTTTGTTTTTAAGATTACCACTGAGGAAGATATACATATGTATCAAAGTTGAACTGCGTACGTAGCATCGAAGTGTCATCACCTGTATAACCAAGGTCTATTCGCATTAGCTATACTCACTAGTTCAATAAAGGCTACACACGGGTTTCCCAGGTAATTCTCTGAATTAGTATGGACGTCCATATATATATATATATATATAGATCCAAATTAAATTCTTCTCCCCGCCAATGCTAGCCTCTTTAGTACCTAGTCAAGATCCCAGCTTATAGTCTGATGTTGACATACAGACACACACTACGACCGTGAACATGGACCTCTACCCAGATGGTCAGTCTAATCCCAGTTCAGTCCTCATGAACCCTTCAGGCACATAACATGGCATAGCATACGGTCGATCACACACTGCAGCCGGGGTCTTTGGGGCAGCTCTCGGTTTAGTCCGTACGTCAGTGTCCGTTTCTTTGTTGCAGTAGCAGCACCGTTCTGCCTTGAGGTTTTGCATGAAAGCGACTGTTTAAAGTTCCATGAAGTTCTTTCTTTCCTATAACTATAGTTGGTTGAATATTATAGAAATTCATTATTGTAATTCATGTATACTATAGGTCAAAATGGGCAAAACACACAAAAAAAAGTTTGGGAGTGGACATCTTAAATAAGGCCCCTAACTAGTGATCATGTAACGATAGAGGTGGAAATAGTTGTGTCTGCGGCTGACTGTCCAGTCCTGTGGCAACTTTGAGTTGAACCATATCCCCAAGAACCCAGCAAGTTTATAAACCGAGAAAGTCGAAAATATGTCCTTATTGGCAATACTATGAAAAAATGTTGAGTAGAAACAAAAAAATAACTGAGTAATGCGTCAGCCCGGAGTCGAACCGGGGGCTCGTCGATGGCAACGACGAATTTTACCGCTAAACCACTGACGCGCTCTTGTTATCAAGAAATTTAGCGGTATTCTTTGGCCTAATGTTTTACAACTACATAAACAATTGGGGCTAGGGTTCATTATAAGCTGGGAGATTGGGAAATTGGGAGTTTCGAAGTATGGGGATCAGCTATGGACAGACTTTCTAGGTCTATTAGTTGGCACTTGTTTTATCAATCACTTCTGTGCTGTAGCTAAGCTATGATCGATGAAAAGATATTAATTGAAACAGATGAATCCCTTTGATCTTGTTTTTTTGTCAAAGATCAGGGCTTTTGTGAGGACATGAACGAGATTCTAACTTTGGAATGACATTTCGTCCCATAACACATGAAACATTTCTTTTTTCGTGTTGATTTAGCCTTTTATTTGCTTTTCACAAAAACTCGAGCATCAAGGCTATAGATATCGAACACCCAGGCTTCAAGGCACCAAGGCACCAAGGCATCAGCGAAGTCTGGATGGATTGTGATTGAATATAGACATATTCAGCTATTATTCATCTCGTTTATTGTGACAGAATGAGCGCAATATTGAAGCGCAAGAAGGTACTTGATGTATTTGTGTAATTCTATTTATTCATTTGGTGTTCTTGCCTACAGTTCGACTTAATTATTATTATCTATATATTTTTATATTCTATGGCGGTTCTTGGCACTAGCATATAGCGGCAGGAGCAGGAGCAACTAGCAAACACACGTAGGACCAGCGGACCACAGCTTGAGAGTGGGTGCGCAAGTCCACGTTATGGGTGGGTTTGTTATGCTCTCTTGAGGGAAGGGAAGTGAACATCTATATATCGCCAAACAACACAAATTTATATACAAAAAACCAAATAAGACACAAATACAAAACACGAAAGACAATAGAAGAGCGAAATGAAATTAATTAAAATTGAATAAGGAAGGAATTTAATGACAATCAAGGGCAGACAGGCAGCAGCAAAGAGTCGGCCTAGACCTTCTCTGCTTTTTTGCTTTTTTTGCTTGCTCTTTTCGGGCGTGCAAAACTCAAAAGCATCAAGGACATGTATACCGCGGGCACCGGGAACGTAAGGAGGCAGCAGGCCCCAGAATTCAAAGAGCCAGAGCGATATATACATTTAGACTTTGAAACTTAAAACATGGGCTTGTCTTTAAATTTGCGTTTGCTTTCTACATTTGCGCTTGCTCAGTAACAAAAAGGACATTATATAAAGTTCAGTATCAGAACAAGCTATGTTATAAGAATGCGTAACGCGGTGTGCTCAGTGCTTAAAGGTGATAACGGTATATATTGGCATTTGAGTTAAAGTACTTGAAAGTTTGAGTGAACACGAAAGGTTCTAGATCAGGATGCGAGTGAACGAGAGAGACAAGAAAACGCCTTGAGCTGAATGGAACCATGGAACACGGAACATGGAACACATCGAAAGTTTGTTTTGAAGAGAGCTAAGAAGGTTAGCTGGTGTCTTTTGTATGGGTATATATTAGTACAAGAAGCAAAGATGGACAAACTCATCTGAGTCATGCCCAAAACTAAGCTGACCCATGAACAGCTGGCTTTTGCAAGGGTGGATCTTCAGTCTGTGTCTGATCTGATAAAACTAAGCCACTCTTCCCAGACAAGCACAATTTTTGTTATTTCACGGGAATGCAATGACGCTTTGCTGCAATACCCTTTAACTCGCCTTGTAGGCATATACTTTGCCTTGCTTTGTCTGTGTGTCTGTTTTGGTATTGATTTGTAAAGGAAATGTAGGGACCCTCTTGAAATAACCACACACACACACACACACACACACAGGAAGGCAAAACGTCTCGACCTGCCCAAACCAACCACCAAACAGGGCCAGGCTACAGACACGAAGAGTAACAGTGTGAGCGTGCTTCACGCAAAGTAGGTGTACGACCACTCTAAGTTAGAGCTTCGCGGGCTCTCGAAGTACTGCAGTGGCAACATCTAAACATCTGATGAAATTATGAGGCAATGAACTAACTAATGTACTGTGCCTGTTACACTGGGATTGATTACAAGTATGCATAGTCATATAGAGTAGGTTATTTGAGTTGAAATGAATGTATGAGTGAGTGTGTTTTCGTTTCTGTTTCTGTTTCCGTTTCCACTTTCCATTTTGTTGTTTTGCTTTATCCCTTGTTCGAATGTTCAAAACCTTTTTTTCTTTCGTAGTACTCCGCTACTGCTTTTGATCGTGATGCTGCTGATGGCTCTGCTGCTTATTGCATACTGTTTTGTTTGTTTTAGTTAAATTGAGACAACCACTCTAAACTGGCTATCATCTAACTCATCGAGCAAGCCAACAACAAAAAGCTAAACAAATCAAAAACACCTAAAAAAAAAGATCTTCAAGTGTCAAAATGGCAACTCAACTTGTACACTGCAGGCCTAGCGAAACAAAGTTTGACCTTGTGTTCTTGTATTTTTGAGATCATTAAAGTATGGGTGCTATTTGGGCATTTGTTATGAAAAAGTTTCTCTATTATAGACTTGATACATTCATCATCATCATAGGCCGACCCAAGTTAATTCACTTTTTAGGATTATAATGATATCGTCAATTGATTTGCAATAGAATTTGCTTGATCTAGAGAGTATCAAAAAAGAAAGTAGGGTATTTTGTGCAGCACAAAGCCCAGTTTAGAATTCGCAGCAGCTTGGAACCGTGAACTGGGGTTAGCGTAGGCTTTTTATAAGTTTTGAACTTGTTTTATTGAACATCTTACACGCAAAAATCAAGAGAAGAAGCAAAAAGAAGCACGAGAAAAAAAAAAAATCTTTATTGTGGAGACTAACTAAGGATTTCAAGAGAAACAAAATCCGGGGGAGCGCGAGTATACAAAAAACAAAAAAACAAACCAAAAAAAAGCAGAGACTACAACCTAAAGAAAAATAGGAAATTTTTGCGAGGTTACAGAAGGTTAACTTTAGGTAAGGTTTGAAGTTTGGAGTTCTTTTGGCAAGTTTGGTAGTTGGCGAGGTTTCCAAATTTGCAGTAGTGAGGCATAGTGTATACATGGGATAAGATATATTAGACTGGTTTAGCATTGGTAGCGCCGCCTGTGCGGTCGTCATGAGCTGAGCTTTTAAGATGATTTGCACATTTTGAACGATCTGATCAATTGTTTTAAAAAATTTTTATGAAAACTTTTTATCATAACTTTTTATTATAAGTTTTGAAGATTGTTTTTTTTTTTTATAGAAAAAATCTTTCAAGCAGAATCGTCAAGGCCACAAGCAAGACAAATAATAAATCCATGCGTTCACGTGTAATCCTGCATGTCTTAAAACCGATCCTCCCCATTCAAAAAATAAAAAACGAAAAGTTGAACATCATCGAATTCCTCATATAGGCCTATATCAATTGGTTAGTAGATTTATAAAAAAATAAAATAAATAATATAACGAGGGTTTTCAAAGTGATCTAAGAGCATCAAAAGCGAAGCCAAATATACCAGCTCAGAGCAACATGACTCTGCACGGTCAAAAGTATCTTCAACCTGCTTCTCTAGGCAATTGTTCTACGTGCAACTATATCGCTAAAGAGAACAAGTCCCCCGATGCATGCCTCAGTCTATAAGGCCCATACTAATTGGACTAGCCAAACGCCAGGAGTTAAAAGCAAATTAAAATGATAATAGAAAAATTTAAGAAGAGACATTCCAACCAAAGAAAGTTTAAGTTGGACTACAAAGACAAAAGAGAGTGGGTTTTGAGTCGGTCGTCGTACGCTGGTGGCCTTTTTGAGCTAAGCGCTAACTTGTGGTGGCGTACAAGAGGGCCTGGACTGGGACGTGGACAGTGTGTTTTATTCCATTGTGTATACATTCATTTCAGATGATTGTATCATTGCATTGAAATCATACAAGGTGGTTATAGGCATACATCAAAATTTTTTGTAAAAGTTTGATGACAGTCAGTTATATATATTGCACTGCAATCGATAATCGATGGACACCGGACAGGGAATGACTTGATCAGATCCGACCAAGCCCAGGTTGGACAACGCCATCAGGTTAGGTAAGTAGGTACAAGCAAGCTTTGCGTTTTGTGTATACTAGAGTGGTTTTTATTTTTGCAAACTGCTTCAAACCTTGCCAGAGTCACTGACAGGGAACACAAAACAGGCATACATGTTTATATGACGAGAGCTCACGAGAGAGTGGGTTGTCCCAGTATTTGTACCAGTTCGACAAGTCGCAGGTTTAAACTCAAGTATAGGTTTGTACTAGGCTGGCGGGATTTTGCCTCGTACATTCCCTTGCCACAAAATATGTGCGCGCGCGATCTTCTTTGCACTTACGCTTTTCATCCTCGTACTAAAAGGCCTAGCCTCGTATATACGAACTGCACAAGTTCAGAGGCAAGACACGTTATAATTATCACATAGCGCTCAAATTAATACGCAAGTATATGGATACAAACTCACACAGATATGTAGATCAGTCAGAGCCTTATTAATAGTACTACTGCGACCAGGGGGGTTGAAGGACCCTCACTGATTCACAGAGACTTTATTATTATCAAAGACATGATAGACCTTATTAGCAAGATCAGACATCGGCTGCTTTATTATCAGACACTTTATATTATATCATCGACATTTTCAAGAGAGTGATATATATATTGTTGCTGTCTCTCCAAATGATTCACTCCAAGCAAGGGGTGGACCACCCAACCGCTCAACTTTGAGCACTGATGTGATTCCTGTTATCTGGTTCTGGGCTCTGACTGAAACGATACGCACCAAACGACCACACAACTGAGATAATTAATCAGAAAGCATGATATCAGAGAAAAAAGCATGACATAAAATATACACAAAAGTAAACCCGAAATCACAAGTAAAAGAAAAAAACCCACCATGTTTGATCCATATGGGCTTATATCAAGAAATTTGATGACACAAAAAAAATAACATAATGCTATATAAAAAATAAAATGAAGACTGATAATACAGACAAAACCAAGTACAATAAAATAAAACCAAATTACAATGAAAAAAAAAAACCAAATAAAATAAAAAATAACTCCAGGATTAAAAGTACTGTTGGACATTATGGCTGCCATTTCCATAAGGAGAAGTGGCAGTCGAATCAAGCGTCCAAGCTGACTGATGCAAAGATGAAGATGACAATGTGTTTTGTTGGGTCGTAGTGGCCTGTACAGGCACTGAATGCTGTTGATGAAGTTGGGTTGTAGAATGCAGGGGTTGTAAAGGTTGCTGCTGCTGAATCACAGGAAAGGCCTGGTCCAGCACCATGCTCATCATGCTGCCAGGGCGGTACCTCTCCAAGTCAAGCAGCTGCTGCTGGTTAGGGGCGTAAACCGGGGACTGCGTCTGGCTGCTGGCTGCGGGCAGGAACCCGCACTTGGGCGACGGGTTCATCTTGTACTTGAGATCCGCCAGCGTGTAGTAGTACACCGGCATGTGCGACGAGACCTGCGAAGCTTGCTGCTGCGGTGCTGCTGCAAAAAACGGGGCGGCCCCACCCACGACTGGAGAGCATGTACGGCTGCTGGCGTTGCTGTTGTACCCAGTGCTGCCATAGACCTGGGCGTTGGCAAGCAGAGTACGCACTGGGAAAACGGGTGCGTAGGGCGATGAAGTGAGTCTAGTTGCTGCAATAATGTGGCAATTGGTTTCAGGAGAGAGCGACATGGCAGTGACGGGTTGAGGAGGTTCAACCAGAGCCACAGCAACCTTCTTGGCAGCAGGGCCCTCAGTGTGAAGGTGCTCGCTCATGAAGCGCTTGTTGTTGGCGTTGGTGTTGGTGTTGGTATGCATAGTGGGACTGCTGGGCTGGGAAAAAACTGTGGTTGGGACTTGGAGCTGCTGCACAGGCATGGTCGGAGTCTGAAAGCCAAGGCAAACAGACGAATGGATGTTGAGCCAGATACGAAGACGACGCTGCCAGAGACCCCAGTCATCTGAGTTGACGTAAAGCGAGTATCTCATGTTGGCGAGAAACTCAACCTCCATAGCTGAAATCTCCTTGAGAGGCAGGTGGGTGACCTCAGACCAAGTCTTGTTAGTGTAGGTATTGTCGTCCAGGAACTTGTTGGCTAGCATAAGGGCAACAGAGAAGACTCGGTATTCAGAGTTGGCATTGCCGACAATAGGACGGGCAGACACCTGCTTAAGACGCAGAATGTAATACAAAGCCAAAGAAACGGCAGTGGGTGGCAGCTGGGTGTGCTTGATAATGTTCATGATGAATTGCTTGAAGGCATTGGTAGGCATAGAAAGCTTGGAGAAGGCCAGTGAATCCAGCACAGCTGGATCAACCTTACCTGTAGCGGCACCACTGGCAGTGACTCGCTCAAAGGCAGACTCTAAACTCTTGGTCTCGTTGAACCAAAACAGGCACACCATGTTTGCAATGTTTGAAAAGTAGTTTGATCGCTGGCGAAGCTTCTTCTTGGGGCGCACCACGCTTGGCGAGGTTGGCACCAGGGACTCTGTGCTATTGTCCTGCTGGCGGGCGACATTGGTATTACTAATGGTATTTTGAGGATTCGTAAATGCATTCATGATTGCTGACGAGGGGGTCAGCGAGTAACTGCTGTTGGGCGTCGCAATGCCTGATCCGTTCGACGACGTGACCGACGTAACGGACGACGTTGATGAGTGTCTTGCGTACTTGCCTGACGAGCTGCTTGTGCTTGCTGACATGTCGAGATCGCTGTGTTGGTGTTGTGGAAACGAGTATTGATGCAGATTCGAACTAGACGAGGCCTGTCTCGAGTGTGTTTTGAAAAAGCTCGCGTTGCCAAAGGGGTCTGGATGCGAACATTTGGAGTGGTGGTCGAAGGAGGCTGCTGCGTAGTCGAACGAAGGTTGTTTTGCTGGTTGTTGTTGGTACATGCTAATCATACTTAGCGGTGAAAACGAGAATAAGTCTGTATGAATGAACAATAAATAAATAATATATATGGAGCAAAAGTGAAGGTAGTGGATTTGAATAGATTTATATAGTCGATTGAAGTCGATTGAGGGTTTGTTTGAGAAGGTCAAGATTAAAGATGATGATGGAGAATTTCTTTTTAAATAATCCTGATGTGGTTTTTTTCTTTTTTCATTTTAATTTTGTGTGAAATTTGACGTTGTGAAAAAAGAAATGTTGATGGTTTTCTATTATTTTGAATTATTTTTATTATTTTTTCATTCTATTTTCTGTGCTATTAAATTTGTTTTTGATGTTGTGGTTTTAAGCGGAGAAAACAAGCAAAGACAATACAAAATCATGGAAAAGTAATAGAAAATGATGTTGTGCTGAAAGAAGAAATAAAACACAACAAAAAAAGCAAATACACACACCAGAGACAGACAAAAAAAGAAACGTTTTTGTTGCTAAAAATTAAAAATTTTAATGTTGCCCTTGACAGACCATAACAAAAGCAATTATGCCAAAATGGGACTTGGTACTTGAGATTAAAATTTGTGAGGTTTTGGGCACTAAACCACTTTTAGCAGCCACATGCATGTAGGCATGCACGAAAAGGAACAGCCAGCACAATGCAGCTAAACCTAAACCAGGACAAAGTATACAGCTGGTGTGAACACATTTCTTTTTGCTTCCAGAACTGCTTCAAAATAATTAACGGTGGCACTTGATTATATAATGATTTGTAATAAATTATTATTAAGTATTTCTAATAAATGACAAAGAATTACATAACAAAGTTACCCTCTCTTTCTTCTTCGTTTTTCTTCCCAATGACGTAATTCTCCTCTCGTTCGCCTTTTTCCTTCTCTTTCTCACCCTTCACCTTCAAACCCGCCAGAGTCAAATCGTCATCGCCAGCCAACTTTAACTTCTGCCGTCTGTTCCATTTAGCCAGAATTCGATCTCTATTCGCACAGATTACGGTTTGCTAGCCTTATTTTACGTCTACCTCAACCCATATCACCACAGTCTCTCCACACCTCAGTCCACTGCAACCAACTCACGCAGGCCATCAGCACCTCACCTGAAGCGCGACTATACATGGCACTCTTGTTCAGACCGCTCTCCAACCTCCATTTTCTCCCGCTTCCATCTCTTTGATATCTCCAATAACCGTCATACCCAGTGTCTCAGCCCTTCGACACACCAAACAACTTCAATCCTTTCAATATTTCGCCTTATCATCCCCGTCACTCAACTGACATTCATCTATAATTCTTTTCAAACATTTTCATCGACGTCTTTAACTCTTTGTAAATCCTTGTAAAAAAAATTCTTCCGGCAATTCTTGTTGCTCTTCCTGCTCTTTGCGCACTTTGTTCACATCTAGTGAGTTCCTGACCTACATACCTACGTCATACCTGTCAACCCAAAGTTAGATTACCACTTTCCATACCCCAAAATGTCGGCGACCCAGAACCCTTCTGCCAATGGCCAAGATGGCTCCCCGGCCTCGAACGCCGCTGCACCGTCGGCATCATCGTCTAGAGGCAACTCAACCTCGTCTGTCTACCCCCTGCAGCCCCCACGGCTGTCACTGGAATTAGAGCCCAACCCGTTTGAAATGTCGTTCAAAGAGCGAGAAAAAACTGGTCCTTCGAGTAACCCGCCAGCAGCTAACGCCGTGCCACAGTACGTTTCTACTCCCGGTGGAAGAAGGCACCTGCTGCCACCGGTGACAGCAATATCATCACCGCAATCCCTACTGCAAAGCCAAACTACCCCAGGGTCACTATGGATGAACTCATTAAGATCCGGGCCGCTATCCCCTGCCATGCTTCAGGGACCTCAACCCTCAAATAGCCAAGTGAATGGGACAGAAGTTGAGGGTATATCGCGTCCAGGTCCACTGTCCCCGTTTGGCCAGGGAATTGGGCGGGGACTATTAACCCCGGACTCTTCCACCCTATTTAATCCTCCAGGACCCAATACTGCCGCAATTCTAGGCATGAACACAGACCAATTCATGTCAGGATCGGGGCTCACCCCGCTGGGTCTGTCATCAACTCAACCCCCACCAAAGGACAAGGTTCTGGCCCAGAACAATGCCCCCAACACTGCACAAGGAACCACCCTGTTTGGGCCAGTAGATCCAACCGACGCAGCTAACTCGCTTTATATGTTGAGTCGCAGCTCCAAGGAAAACAACGCTGATTCAGCAACTGCAGCATCAACAGACAAGACAGAATCCAAATCGAAACAGGCCAAGGCCCGACCTTCACGAAGAAAAGACGGCATCAAAAAGGAAGCAGACGAATCGTCGCCGCCGTACCGAATCCAAAAGAAGCGAGCCAGCGAGTCGTCAGTCAACGATTTCAAGAGTCAATCACCCGAAAGCCAGTCGCCGCCGCCAACAGGCCAAGGCGGAAGCCGGCGGAAGCTTACTGACGAAGAAAAGCGCAAGTCCTTCCTTGAACGCAACCGTGTAGCAGCGCTGAAATGCCGACAGCGCAAGAAGCAGTGGCTCGAGAACCTGCAGGCCAAAGTCGAGTACTTCTCATCCGAAAACGAGAGCCTCAACACCCAAGTGGCGACGTTGCGGGAGCAAGTGCTGTCCCTTAAAACAATCCTGCTCCAGCATAAGGATTGTCCGCTAGGTGGGATTTCGCAGGAAAACTTTGCGGCAGCAATAAACCCGTCAGGGGCACCGCCTCCAGCTCAACAACAACCGCAACAGCAACAGCAGGATGTGGGATCAGGGCAGCAAATGATGCCAGGTCAGCCTATGCCAGTCATGGTTCCTGTTCAACAGCACCAGCAGCACATGGCAGCTGCTGCTGCCGCACATCACCAGGGTGGCATTCCAGTGAATGCAATGCAATCGCAGCCACGGGACTTTAGGTTCATGTAACTTTGTCAAAGGGAGTTACTGATTTGTTTATATGTGTGTATACTTTGTTACAGTTTTACGTTGTTGGTATATAAGTTAGGTGTCCTGTTTTTAAATTATTATGAAATGATGTTTATAATTTGATCACTATATATTATTCATGATCCAGAGACTGTAAAACTATGCAGTGCAACGATGGATATCTTGAGCTGTAGTTTAGCGATCAAATGTGCAGCACATATGCTGAGACCTCTGGAGTTGATGCGGACTAGTAGGGGGTTCCGTGTCACCAATTCGCACGCTTGACAAGATCAAAAAAGCTTTGTCTTTTTATTAATTTTTTTTACAACTGCAGATGAATTACAAGGATATCAATCGAAATATTTTTCATATGCTTAGTTGAGAAGTGCCCTTTCCAGTGCTAAAAAAGTGGGCAGTAGTATGATCACCTTAATCTATGTACTAAATTAGACTGGAACAAGACGCAACGCCGCCTCCTTTGCCTTTCCAAAGCTCCTTACGTATGCTATCCGTTGTGGATAAACGCTAGTGATCTTGTATACAATCTGTTTCTATTTTCCTTTCTTTTAACGGGCTCTTTTACTTTTTTCATCAAAAGTTGTTTGTAACCATCTTGAAGTAAACAGCCAAACCAGGGTATTACAAAATCGAGAGTTCTATACAGTACTCGATACCCTCTCTCGTTTAAAGGGAAGGGGATTCTCGTCACAAATTTAAGCCAACACTAAGTAGTGTACTTGGCAAAATGCGAACGCAGAAAAATTATACGTCTCTGCATGAATAGCAAATTTTGTTGGCCTTCCGCGGGACGTTGGCACCTGTGCCGTCATCTGAAAGGTTTTGTTTTTCCTACTTCAATTGTGGCAAGTAGCAGGCTCCTATTAAAAAGTGCCTTTATTGCTTAGCTTAGTATGTCACTACTACGTATACTGCTACTATCAGAAATGCACTCAAAAATGAAAGAGGATCAACCGACATTTGCCTATTCTAATCACCGCTCCGCTTCAAAATGAGTATGAAATTAAGCCCAAATATATATAAATATAGAGTATACGCTAGCTATTCAAATGGGAAGTTCTGCAATTAAAATTTTGCACAACATCATTCGCATAAACCTGCTTAACTGCCTGATTTTCACGAAAAGAGCGAAGAAGAAAAAAAAAAAACTTAAAGATATCAGCTATAATAGCGTTAAATTATAGTACTATATATTTAGGTCCGCTAAAAGCAGTAGCAGGAGAGTGGTCAAAAATTCCTTCGCTCTCAATTTCTATTAGAGCTTGAGCCTGCAGCAGCTCAAGAATGGGTTGCATATTGTTAGTTTATAATTAGGGGATGTATGTAGGCCTATGCCTAAAGGAAAATGTCGACCGTAAGACCTCCTGACAGCACTAACGCTTGAAAAATTCAACATCATAAACGAGACCTAATAGTGGCTCATACTTCATGATGTCGAAATGCTATGATTTTGTGATAATCTATCACAGACTAGAAAGAAACCATTCTTCTGAGTCATTTCATGCTATTGAAGGCTTTTGTGATTGCTAAATAAGGGATCGTTGTAGAAAAGCACTATTTGCATTCATTGAGATTCTAAATAATAATAATAATAATTAATGTAGAATAATAATAGTGAGATCTATTGTCACCAACAGAAACTACAGTAAGGATAGAGTGTTAATTCCATTCTATACCCTTAAGCTTTGTTATATATCTCGAAAAGTGAGACACCGCCGCCAGTGTGAGAATTTTTCATGCTACTGCAGTATGCAAGTTCAAAGAACTCGTCTGCATCAGTAGCTTACTATCCCAGTCAAGTTGAAATACCGAAATGCCAGGAAAGAAAAAAAGAGAAAAAATTAAGCAGTTAATTGAAGCCAATATACTGAATTGGATGCAAAAGCCAATAAATTAGTTAATTAACGAAAACCCTTTTTTCTTCACAATTTTCTGGAATTGCTTCATTTTGACCTTAATTGCTTCGCGGTGGCTGCTGCCTGGGTCTGCGCTGCTATGTGCGGGATCGATCATAGGCGTCGCACCAATATCTCATTTTGTTCGGGTCAGGTTTAGACGTGCACATAGACCTATATATATAGAGGTAAATGTAACTTCAGTGCTGCTAGTAGTTAGTGCAACTGTTGGAAAAAACCAGGTCGGCACCGTATTCCATACATAGAGCTGTAAGAGTTGCAGTAACAAGCATCTATATGCTTCAGCCGCCAATTATTTCACATTATACTTGAGTTAGAATCACCAATTGATATTAATTGATAATGGAACATCCCATCCTAAAACTATTTTTTACAGGTCAAAGGTCTAACCTGCCTTATAAGCTCTAGAGGTGCTATTGCACTCTCTTATAATATTCGTAAACTGGGGTTACGACATGTACATATGGCCGTCATCTCCACAGTTCGATTGATTGGAGCACCTTAATTAATTGCAAACGTAAATACAAATCTAAACAAGCTACGCCCAGAATCCACACCTGCGATCGCGAAATGCAATAAGTTCACAAACTACAAAGTGATACCATTGTGGGACGAGAGGTATCTGTCGTCTTACACATACAGAATTCAAACTCATATGACGACTTCTAATCGATATTACCATGGTTTAGATACCAATGTCGAGACGTTCCAGGTGTGTGTGCCAAGTAGTTTATAGGATTAATTGTCCACCCCTTCGCTATCAGAAAGCTTGTACATAACTTCAGGATTAGACTTGAGCATAATTGTATGCCTCTAAGCTTGAATTCAATACTGCTATAGACCAAACTGGAGAGTCTGCAGAAACCGAGCCTTCACAATTGGCTCAACTTCAATCCATACTTGTTTTATATCGAATTTATAAACACAACCCATTTACAGAACTGGAGCACCAGTGGCCTACATGAGACTAGTGTGCACCAAACATATGCAAAGACTCGCCTGAGCCCACTCTTGACATCTGGCCCTGAGTTGCATCAAGCGGTCGCCTTACAACAGTTTATTGCAGGCTTAAATCAAAAGTAATCAGTCCAAAGTGGCCCATAATTTCCAGGTCCAAGCACTTGACACATAAACCAAGCATAAGCAGTATGGCCCTCTTAAGCTTTACAATGTGTTTAGAATTCAATTAATATACCGTTGTTGAGACCGTAACCAGAGTGTAAACTTGCGGAGCGAAATCAGCACAAAGATCAGAAAATGTTTATGCCAGGCTGTACTAGGGTCCACTTGGACCTATTATTGACGTTTACCAAGGTCCACACATGAGAAATAACTGTGTAAGACATAAATGGAGGTGCATGTCTTATGTAGGCCTAATGGCCCACAGTTAAATCTCGGTTAAGTATTACAGTACATCTAGAGTCCTGCTGCTCTATATATGGCGTTGATTTCAGTCTCCACATTACTGTAGTCAAACTTTTCAAGAACTTCTGGTAACCAATGTGAGTATGAACTCTAGGTGCATTATGATGATATTCTCCACTTCAGCTGGACTGTATCGCAGTGCAGTTTGAGATCAGCGCACAAAAAAGTTAGCAATTTGATACGAAGCCAACAGCAGCCAGATCAATACGGAACACCGTTACAGACTTGCACGGCTTGCATCAAGTATACTTGCAACCGGAAAGATTTACCAAATTCATAGGTTTTAGCTTCCCGCTGATCTGGATCCTTCTGCGCTGCCATACGGTAGGATCTGATGGTGTTTGGCCTCCCCCAGATGGATCGGGACAAGGTGGAACGAAGCGACTACGCTGAACTCAATTTCACTGATTTCTCCCAACTCCCTTTGTGCGACACAACCCAACAACATACCCTGAGCAACACCCCAGCTTGCCTCCTAGGAATGAATTGCTTTCGCCAGAGACGAGGGTGACTAATTTTGTTTCTAGAGAGCTTTCATTTAATATTTGCTTAAAATGTCATCTGCATCGTCCGCATACTCGCGGCGAGAGGGGTCGAATGAATCTCATCATGAAGAACAACCACCAGGCAAGGATCATGCAACGCTCTTGAACCTACCTGGGTTTGATCTCATAAATGCCGTCGAGAAACCGAACAACATAGATCCTAAGAAATTCACAATTATGGACGGCTTGATGCAGGTCCAGAGTCAGCTCGAATCAGGGTTTGCGGACCAAACAGGCGCTGTCACAGTGGCGGACGACGCACAAGATTTGAGCGAGCCGGACGACGTCACCGATCTACCCCAGTTCAACAACCACCAGCACAAACGCATTGGCCGGTTAAGAGGACCAACGAATGTGGTCAAGATTGATACCCTCTCCAGCTCAACGACCAGTTTCGACGATCCCATGGCCGATATCACAAGACTAGACTCCCCTCAAAAACACATGCTGTGGCCTATTTCTCCTGGTGGAAAGACGAAACGAGGCAAATATCGGAAGTACAATCAAAAGCCTAATCTGGCTCCAGCACCAACAGCACGGGGGATTGGAGTCACTGCCATGCATAGTGAAATGATGCTCCGAAATCCTATGTTGGTCAGACCATCTCAAACAACAACTAAAACCACTCCAGCGATCACTACAGCCCCAGCCGACGTTGCAGGTCAAAATGCTCGTCAAAAAATGCTGGTCCACTTAGACCAGAGATCAGAAGCACTTGCAATCCCTGGCAACTCGGTCACAGACCTGATCCCGCGATCCGCCACCGTTCCCAATTTACAACAGCACGCAGAGGTTCTAATAGAAAACCAACGCGGCTGGTTTTTTCTCGGGTTCCCCTTCTTTTCAGCTAACATGCTGTTTCCCTCGGATCCGGGAGCCTGGACCTGTGGTGCAACCGGACTGGCAACTGCGCCAGGCGATATCTCTTCGTATCCTCTACCAACGCCGGCATGGGAATGGAGCTGGCGTCGCTGGTATGTGGATATGGCATACGATGTGGACGATCAGGGGTGGAGCTATTCATGGACTTTTTCGTCTCGCACTTGGCACGGATCGCATGTCTGGTTTCACTCATTTGTGAGGCGGCGAAGGTGGATTCGGTTACGGCAGAAGATAGATACAAATGCGAATGTGGCAGCGGCAACAGCAGCAGCTGCAGTGGCGGGAACAAATAATAGTAACCAAGACGAGGATTACCAGAACTATGCCCGCAGCAGCTTTGAAGCAGCTCGCTATGGACCCAAGTACTTCGTAATTCCGCCAGCGGGCCGAATTGAGACTTCGATTGCTAGCGAAGCCCCGGCATCATTGCGCAGGGAGTCCATGGGCTCTGCCTTGTCGACGACCAACACCCACCCGACCCCCCACTACCTTCACTTGCTGCAGCAGAAAAGGGCTGGCAACACACCAGCAGCTTCTATGCGGCGGCTTTCTCAGTTTTCGGACCAGGCAAGCGTTGCTAGTTTCCTGGCCGAGCATCGCGACTTCTCAATGTTGCTTATCGATCTACAAGGGGCACGACTCGACCGCGAACGCCTCGATTTGCTGACCCAGTTTGTCACAAACGCGGGTGTCTACATTGACGAAACCAGCACTCCGCGCACTGACATGGCGCTGGCTGAACTGCGCACAATCGTGAAAGACCCACACTGCATCCGGGCTCTTCTTCAGACGTTCACTTTCCTCGACAGCAAGCGGCACCTCATTTCGCACCTCAAAAAGGTGCTTGACAAGTTTTCCGTCAAGCGCGAGCCCGGCGACGACGATGACACTCAAACCGACGACCGTTCCCTGAAAAACGAATCTGGTAGCGATAAGGCCTGCAGTGAGAAGGACGCTGAGTACTCCGTTCCTCAGATTATAGCTGACGATGGCAGGGAGGGAAAAGACGAGGACGGTGACGATAGCAGCGGTAGGGACACGGAGACGACGGCGACAGAGACGAACATGACGGGACATGCTGCTTTTGTGAGGGTGGTGCAGGACATGATTGCGATTTGTGCAGAAACGGTGATGCAACAGCAATACTACACAGACCCCAGAAATATTGAGTAAGAAGTCCAGTTGGGTCATCTTCAAAGGCAGTTGATTTCAACATTCTGAACCTCTTTTTATACCACTTTTCACCTTTCCTCTGGTATTCTCTCCACCCTTTTTCCTTTACAGTTCCTTTATTTTTTTTTATTATTACTCACAAGATGTTTCACCTCTCTCCCTATTAATTTTACGCTCCTTCACCTTTTTAATAATTTTTACATAACTCCAATTCAATAACATTTGCATCTTTATTTCTACGTAATAGAGATCATAGGACGCTTGATGTTTGCTTAGTTCAGATGCATTGATTCGAGATCTGTGTCACAAACATGAACGCTCAGCCCTTGACTACTTCCTCAAGTTAACTTGATTCAAATTGAATTATTTTCATGCAAAAAAACATAACTTATGTATAAAATAATCTATATTCACCAAATACTTTTCAAAACAACCAATTCCACACAATCCACCCATTGTTGATCTGCTTACTTTTTCTTGGTTTTAAAAGTACCTGATCGTCCTGCTCCAATTCCAACAGGCAGCTTACTCTTCTTAGCGCCCCGCGGACCGTTGCTATTATTCGACGCTCCGTATGGGTTGAAAGGCTCAGCTTTCTCGCCCTGCGATCCCTTCTTTTTGTTGTTGTACTTGTTCTTGCGCGCCTCGGCCGCTTCTTCCTTCTCGCGATTAAGAACTGAAGGAGCTGAGGTGTAATCAAACGCAACTGGAATAGAGTCGGCAGCATTTGATTCTGAACCCTTGAGTTTCTTGGCTGGCGAGCTCTCGTCGTCGTCATTGGTGCTGTCGGCAACCCGCTTTTTGGAGTCAGAGGTTTCTGCAACCGCAGCGGCCAGTGAATGGCTCTTCTTCTTATTGCGCTTGGACTTGCTACGCTTGGGGCCCTTGGCACCTCCGAACGAGGCGAGTGTAACTTCAGGCTCCTCAACCATCTCAGTGTCCTCAGTGTCCTCGCGCTCCTTCATCTTGTGCGTTACGCCAGATTGACCCATGTAAACTAGATCTTTATCGTCACTGACTGCGGCAGATTCAACCTGGAGCTCTTCCATCGACTCTTCGTCATCGCTAGACCCCACATCTTCGATAATGGGACCGTTGGATAGCGACAGACCATCCAGGTGCTCAATCTTAACAACGCTTTCAACTGATGATTCTGTCACCGTAGCTCCCCAGAATGTAGATGTAGGCTTACCCAGTTTGGCACCGCCGTGTACTGGTTCCTGGGAAAAGAGCATGCTTTGTTTCGTGCGAGCCTTTAAAAATGCAGCTTGGTACTTTTCATAATTGTCCTCCAGCTCGTCAATGTCAATCGATGTAATGTCGCTGTACCCGCCTGAGGTTTCTATGCTCTTGCGCACGTCGTCATCGTCTTCACCCACGCCTCCCGCTGCTTCTAGTGCATCCACTTGAACCTTTGCTTTTTTGATCACTGCCAGAATAGCCTTCAAGTGAACTCTGATTCTTGGTCCCGATGTGCTGAAGAAGCCCATAAGATCCTGTGGATCTGTCGGCATGGAGGAGCTCAGAGCCACCATCAAATGGTTTGGCATGATATACCTTTGTGACTCGTCTTCCTTTCTCGCAACTTCATCGCGCCAGTCATACAACGCCTCCAAAACAATCTGCTGACTCGGGGACAAGTTGTACTTGATTGCAATAGATCTCCAGCTTGCTGCAAACGGGTTTTGCAACTGCTTGGCACTTTTGTCGTACCCTGGGATTTCATAACGCTGCAGCGCCGTTAACCTGGACTCCCTCAAGACATCTTCCAGCTTGGTCGATTTCTTTTCCTGCCCTTGTCGAATCAGCTCGTTTCTCAGTTGGTCGTAAATGTTGAGCAAAAAGTGCGTATCGGATTGCGCGTAGCTCATCATCTCACCAGGGATAGGCCTGATTCGCCAATCAGCCAGCTGGTACTTTTTCGATGTTTGGAAGTTGGCGTACATTTCCAACAGATAGGCCAGTCCGTGCCGCTTGAGACCGAGCGAGCGAGATGCATGGTAGGTATCAAAAAGAGATACAATGTAAAGCCCAAAATCGCGCTGGAGCCAAATGATATCCATGGACGCACCGTGGAAGACTTTGAGAATGCTGGGGTTGGCAAACACAGCGTTGAGGGCTTGCAACTCATCTCGCAGCACAAGAGTATCTACAATGAAATCGTTATGTCGATCTGAAATCTGCATTAAACACACAAATCCGTAGTATGAACGAGTATCATGATGCTCTAAATCGACGGCAATTTCCTTGGCCTTGCTGAGTTGCTTAATCATTGAGTCGAGCTTTTCTACAGTGTCGACGTAAATGATCTCTGTAGTGGCCCAGGGTTGAGATGGCTGGGGCTCTGCACTGATCCAAACCGATTTGGGGTACGTTTGTTCTTTGATTTCCGTCTCATAAGGCTGAGAATAGTATGGCATTGTGAGCCGGTCATCTTCTGCAGGATATAGCAGCTCTGTTGATGCTTCGAATGATTGAATAGAATGCGGTTTTGAAGTGAGTAGAGGTTTGAACGGCTTGTTCGGTGAGTTGTCGACTGGTCGAGTAAACTTTTCTTGTGGCTTAGCCAGATTATGTTGATGCTTGATGACTCGCTCATTATTTCCAACGCTGTTCGCACTCTTGTTGGTTCCGTCACTAAGCTTCATGGGGTTCTTGACGCTTTCACTTTGCTCCTCGTCTCTACCGCCAGTTGTATGTTGATGCAAAGCAACATCGATTCTCTCTGCCAGAATATCCAGGACATGACTAACATCGCGCCAATGATCATCGATTGATCCAGACTCTTCGGTACCCAATTCTTCCACTTCGCCAGGAACAACGGCCTGCATGATATCATTTGCTAGACCCAATAGCTCACTCGACGTCTTGGTGGCTGCCTTGTCCAAGTCCTTGTCCAGCTTCCTGTAGAAACCAATATCATGAGCAGCAACTCCACTGGCAGCACGAATCGTGCCTACCAGAGAGGCAAAAACCGACTGGTACTTTTGTTCCATCGGATTGTAGTTGGCAGGTCCAGAGATGGAATGGGATTTGATTCAGTGAGTGAGAGGTTTCCATAAAATTTTTTATTCATAAATCACGTGCACAATTGGGAGGATAAGTCAGAGATGAGTCAGCGACAAAACTAAACGGTCTAGACTAAGTTCACAGAGAAACCTTTCTGAGGGCGATGGTGGCCACAGTTCAAGGCAGGACAGAGAGAGAAACGCAACACTGACCAGTAGAAGGTAGATGATATTGAGGTTTGATAAATATTGACTGCTTGAAATGCGTATTGCACAGGTCAATAACAGGTTTGAACCTTTGTAGATGAAGAAGACTAGGGTAAAGATCTAAGTTACCCTGCTTATATTCACAGGTACAAACTGCCCGCAGTTGAGCCCCGCTAACTGTCAAGAAACGGGATTGAGCATGGAAGTGACCAGCCGTTGTTCTTCGACCAGACCATCAATAAATGGAGTACTGACCTCAAAACCAGGATAGATCTCTTTAAGACGTTCAAGATCACGTACTGAATTTAAACAATAAGATAAAGTGCCCACGAAGTGTTCGTCTGAACGGTAGTTCAAAGTAGTGTAACCCGTTTGTCACCCAGTTTTCCCTTGGATTTTCTTGTTTTTTTTCCGCTGATATTTTTTCTTCTTCTTCCTCTGTACTTCAACCATACTCGATACCAGATCATCAAGGATTAACGTGCAATTGACCTTCCTTCCATCAGATTCCAACCTGTTTAGCGCCCATCTCTCAGTAGTTTGTGCCTTGATTATGTATTAACCGCAGGTATGATAGTGGACGTGCATTTTTTCTTCTTCTTTCCACTAGACCCAACTCCATTTCAGCGTCTCATTTTTTTTTCAGCTTTCTAATTGTTTAGTTGCATCTCGACCTACTAGACTTCATTTTTAATCATCCAGTACTGAGAAGACCTGGTTTCATCGATTAATCACGGATTTTACATCTTTTGGTGTTTGTTGCTGGTTTTCTTACTCTGTTGTAGATTAGATTCTATGCATGCGTTTGCAAGCAGTACTCTGATAATGCTCCAACCCTCCAAGTCCAGCAAACTCCGCACACTCTATCACAGCTTCAATTACAACTAATAGCAGCAACGGCTGCAGCGCATATATCATGAACCCGGCACATGGACAGAATCCCATGCAAATGAGGCAAGGCTCCATTCCCCAAAACTCAGCGCAACAAAACTCCGTTATCCAAGGTCTCACCCCTCAACAAATCCTGCAAGCTCAAGCAGCGCAAGCGGCCCAGATACAGGCAGCGCAGGCAGCTCAAGCTGCCCAGTTTTCAGGCAATCCTGTCATTAACGGCTCCTCGCAGATGGTTTCTACTGGAAGTCGCGTCGTGGGTAAGGTCTAACATTTGTTAGTATGGTCAACGGTACTAATTAGCAATTTTTGTAGGACAAGGTGGAATACCAATGCAAGTCAATCCCCAGCTCTACTTACAGCGACAGACCCAAGCTCAGGCACAAGCCCAAGCACAAGCCCAAGCACAAGCCCAAGCTGTGCAGGCATCCCGAGGTGCCCTCCAATCGCAATCATCACCAATGCAGGCCAATATGCTCTCACAAACTCAGCAAGCCGGGCAACAATTGCCGCCAGGCCAGGCTGTGCCCATGCCTGTTCAGGGTCAGCTATTACCTCAGTATCAATTCCAGTATCAATACCAACAGCTTCAACGCGCCCAAGCTCAGGCCCAAGCTCAGGCAAGAGCACAGCTACAATCCCAGGGTCAGCAACAAGGACAAACCCAATTGTCACAGCCCCCGCCACCTTCCCAGCCCCAAAGTCAACAACAGCAAGGGCCACCCCAGCAGCAGCAGATTAATCAACAACTGCAACAACAACAGGCAATTGCACACGCTCAGCAACAAGCACAGCTCGCTCAGCAGGCTCAACAGCAAAAACAGGTCCAGCAAATGCAAGCAGCGCGACAGCCTGCTACACCACAGACATCTTTAACCCGACCAGTACAGGCTGATTCCAACCCGCCACAGGGCTTGCAAGGAGGACAAGAGCAACTCGCGGGAACCGGTCAGCCAGTCCAGCAAAATATGCAACATCAACAAGTATCCAATCAACAAAAACCGACAACCCAACCCATGCGACAGGGGGCCGCCACGCAGCAGAACAGGGCCCAGATTCCAAACACACCAAAACTGCCGCAACAAGCGCAATCACCAGGCCACTTTATCACCCCTCAGATGAACCAGAATGCCACAAACCAGGCCCAAGCATCAGCGACTTCATTAAATCAAACACAAAATGCGACAACTACAGCTGCTGATGGCAACCCACAACAAGGCGCCATAGCTCCGGGCGGAACAAACACCGCTCAGATGCCGATAAATGCAGCAGCAACAGCGATGATGTATAAACAGTCCATGGCCATCCTGAAGCTCATGCAGTTCTGTGAAGCTCTCAATACAGTGTCAGATCAGAGATCGGATATCGAATTTTGGCGCAGAATTGTGGGAGAATACTTTACAGAGACCGCCAATATGCGGTTTTCTGTAAACAATGGCAAGGAAACCAAAGTCTTTGAGTTGCCGGCGTTTGTACTTCCTAGGTTCTTTCAGACTTTTGCAAATTCTGGGGTCCAGCGAATACAGATCCATTTGGAAGGAGCAAGACCGGTCCCTACAGCTGGTAATAGCTTTATGGTGGATTGCCCGCGGATCTCGGTGTCATTTCATATGGGCAATGACTCTTTGATTAATTCTAATGGAGGTCTCCGGGTTTTTTACAACAACAGACTAAAAATTGAGATTCTGGAGCAATCCATGCATGACCACAACGAGTTCATAAGCCGCGCCGCATGCGTTGCCATGATGGAGAACTTTGATCCAAACAACCTGCCAAAAGCAAGTATTTATCCGTTTGGGGTCACAGAACCCGTTATGCGATTCTTGCAGATCTGGGAAACGGTCGTGCAGATGAAGGAACTGGTCAACCAGTCGACGCTGCCCAACTCTGGAGGACCCCTGAAAACGTTTGAAACCATGCACAAGGTCATGTCCAACAATTTCAAGCAACAGCAACAGCAACTAGCACAACAGCAGCACTTGCAACAGCAGCAGGAGCAGCTCAAACAGCAGCAGCTTGCCAATAAGGGCGGGGCGGACGAAGATAAAAGTGGAATCAAGCAAGAGGTCGAAACCCCTCAGGGCCAGTTCATGCCGTTCCAAGTACCGAATGGCCAGCCGCAGAATGCAAATGACCAGATGAACGCCGCCCGCAATAGCCCACGCTTTACGCACAACACAGGCAAGCCGTTCCCGTTTGTGCCCAACATGGGCGGCATGGCAGGAACGGGCTCGCCTGGTAACGTTGGTGCTGGGTCTGGAACCAACTCGGAGGGAGGTGACATAACCAGCTCCCCGGCTTTGGCCAATGCGATGTACGGCGGTGCGTCTCGGGGTAGTGCCCCGCCTAGTCGGCCTAGCCCGCGACTGGGCAACAAACGAAGACGGCCAAGCGCAAAAGATGAGGTGATGAATTCTCCAAAAATGCGGCCTAGCCCGCAGCTTCCTAAGAAGTAGTTTTTTTTTTATTCTTATTTCAATTGCTTGTATATGTCCCATGTTTATGAACGTTTGAGTAACTTCAATATTTATTAAGACTATTTATTCCAAGCTGTCTTTTGAACTCTTAAATATAGATAACAGTTGATTCACGATCTGTTTGGTAAATCCAGCCATTCACTCTCCATACTCAGCGTAAACCCACCCTTGTTGCTGATCCACGTCAGTAAGCTCGGGTGCCTTGAAATCAGCCTTGACTTGGCGACCTTATACTTTCCATCTTCTCCCATAATAGCCGGCGTGCCCGGTCCTCCAATCGGAGTACCTGGCCCACCATCATTCGTATCCACAATGATTTTCCTGCTTCGTGACGCCCGCTTCTTAAGCAACTTGTCCAGCGTATCCTGCTTTTCTTCTTCCAGCCTACGCACCGACATGTTTTTGCGGCGACGCGCCATTTCTGCCCGCTTCAATTGCTGCTCCTCTTCCGTCAACTGGGTTTTCTTCTTGGATGGCTCTGCGGGCAGCTCAAGCAGCGGACCGTCGTCGCCGTCGAACCGAGCGCGCTGCCGCGCCGTCATCTTGCTAAAATCAGGCGTCCCCAACCGCGAGTGGTCCTGCGAGTCTGTTCCAAACTGCTTGAGGCCACCCTCGTCAAAGTCGTCTTCAAAGTCGTCCTCCTCTTCTTCGTCCTCAAACCCGTTGTCGTTGACCTCCTCTTCATCTTCAAGCATGAGCCCGTCGTCTTCCAGACCAGCTTCTTCTTCGTCGTCCTCGTCGTACCGCGTGGCGGCGGCCTTCCGGCGGCTGGATTTCTTGGCCGGTGACACAGGAGGTTTAGGGTGGGACACGACTAGTTTGATTGATTTTTTGGTTGGTGGTGGGGCGGCCATGGCCTCGTCTTCGTCGTCCTGATCATCAAACGCATCTTCCTCTGCGTCATCTACGCTCACGGACCTGCTCGACTCCACAACGCGTCCTCTAGTTGATCGTGTACTTGAAGCAGCTGGTGCTCTGCCACTGTCATCCCAGTCCTCTTCCTCTTCCTCTTCTTCTTCCTCCTCGTCCTCTTCATCATCATAAGCTTGGCTCACCCTATTTCGGCGGGCTGATCTTTCTGGCTTCGCATTGTAGTTCGCGCCTTCATCTGAATCATACAGTTCAGAGAGCTCTGATGATAAACTTGACGTCATTGTACTGTGATTTTAGTCCTGGTTCGACGTTGTTGTGGTCAATTGTGGAACAAGGATTGAAAAGTTGAAGGTTTGGTGAATCTTGAATTGCGCAGGTTTAGGGCGTGCTACTATGGAGGTTTCCAATATCAACTCTCGATCTGAAAACCATGGACAAATTACTGTACCAAGCTGGTAAGTCTAAATTAACAAATCAATACTATATACAAACGGTTTTTGAACCAAAAATAATGAAATAGAGCTCTTGTAGAACTCTCTAAGGTTTCGTTAAAAAATCATGCTTTGAACCCCATACAGGTTGTCGTCATCGTCATCATCGCGGTCCTTCTTGGGCTTCTCTTTATGCTGCCTTGTTTTCTTCTTCTTTTTCTTGTCAGTAATACCTCGCGCTGCTCTCACTATAGCCTGCTCCTTTTGCCTGGCCTGGATCTCTTGCAGCTTCTCAACTCGTTCCTTGCGAGCCTCTGCTTTGATATCACTCTTCACACGTTCTCCTCTTCTCGACCACCGATCTGCAATTTTTCCTAGCTCGTCTTCGTTTGGCGTCCAACTGCTTTTCAAGATCCTTCGAATCGACTCCGGCGAGACCTTGAACATTTTCGCAAAATCCCCTGCGTTCAACTCCGGCGAATGCTCCTTCAGAACTCGAATACCCTCCATTGCTTCTCTTGACAGCTTTTTGCGGGGCTGCCATTTTTCTGTTCCAAACTTTTCTCGTAATGCATACATTTGGCGTTTCCATTCTGGCAGATGCTTGTTCTTGCGCCAGCCATGCGGAACCCGTGAGTTTTGCTCGCTCTCCTCCGACATGAACGCTTCCATTTTGGCCCGCAGCTCAGGCCGTCTTTGCAAAATTGCGCGAGCCTTGTCGTCTAAGTTGTCGGACAGTAAATCGAAGGCGTTGGATTTGCTTTTCGATATTGGTGTACTTCCTTCATGCGTAGAAGAATCTGGATCAGAAATCTCTATCACTCCGGGCTCTAACTCAGTCTTTGATAAACTTGAGCCCTCTATGCTAGCCTCTTCAATACTTGGTAATGACCATGTTTTTCCTTTCAGTTTCTTTGATTTCTTGCTTGAACTGGTTGCCGATGATCCGGAGCTACTTTCTTTCTTTTCAAGCACAGCTGTCGATGCATCGTCATGAGAGTCAGACTGAGCACAGAATCGACTGGAACTCAGATATCTCCGGCTGTTGTGGCTCCGTCGCAACGCATCTATGCTAACTGGAAATCGCCGCCAGGTAGATAACTGCCCACAAGTCGCAGATTGGCAGGACAGGTGAGGCTTTGCACTACTTGCAAGCGTTAATATATACCTCCTCAGCATAGCATTCCAAAATCTAAGCGATTTCCTTGGGCTTTCTGATCGTCTTCTCTCTTCCCGATGGTCTTGTAGTAGCCTTCGCCCGTTTGATTCCAGAAATTTTTTGAGAGGCTAGAAATGTCACGTGATAAATTAGTCAATGCTGACGTGACGTAGGTTGTTGTGGCAACTAGCAGCTTTAAAGTAAACACTACGGTTTTGTACTTTGGTCCCAACTGCTGCGATCCAAAACAAAAAGCATTTAGAGGCAAAATATCTTGTGAAACCGGTTCTTCCTTCGTCACTGTTTCTCTTTCAATCCTCAGTGAGAGGCCAATTGCAATATGAATTTCATTAAATCACTTTTGCCGTCTGCAGACAAAGATGTGTTGGTCACTATGCCTGGTGGCAGCTTGCATCTAGTGAGAGCTCCCACCTCTCCGCAAGGACCCAGAGAATGCCTGTAAGTATCCGCATTTATCTAAATACGTTCCATTGCTTTTGCTAACAAAATTAGGTATATTGAAGCCGATATCAGCATCCGTAACACGTCGACACCGTTCCACTATCAATTGGTTGTACAGAGAGTCTTTGACGAAGGTGAGGAGGATGACGATGACGCCAACGATAAAGAAAGCGACGATGAGTTTGAAGATGACGAGACTGAAAAAGAGTGGACGTTTCTGATCGATGAAGCGCTTCATATCACGTATTCAGTCACAAGCGAGAAGGAAGTTGTTGTCATTTGGCGACATTTATCTGGGGAACCTGGAGATCACTTTGAATTCGTTTGCGACAAAGCAACAAATGAGGCGGTACTCGAGAAGTTCGACTTGGTGGCGAGAAAGTGTCAGTACGAGCGCAAGTTCAAAAAGGCTTCTTCCAATGCGAGCGCTACCGATCTAGAGGCTTTTGATTTTGAGCTCGACGAACTAGACGAAGTCAAACCTGAACCAAAGACCACGAAGGCAAAAGCGCCACCCGGAACACCTGTTGCCCCTAAATTACAACCGCCAGCTTCTCCTGCTCGGAAAGTTGAGGCCGTGAAAGAGCCGTCTACGCCTGCACCTAAATCACGATCAGCTGCTTCAAGCGAGCCTCCAGTTACACCAGCGAAACAAACCGAGCAAACTGCTCCCGAGCCGGAAGAAATTACCGAAACTCCTGGATCCAAAATTTATGAAGCAAAAGTCTCTTTACATCTGTTTGATCCTGTTCCTGGTGTTTTTGTTGAGCAACTGGGCACGGCTGACTTGGCTGTCTATGACCAAGATAACTTTGAGTTTTGGCTGGAGGTGAACAGTGCTAATCAAAAATTCATTGGTGTTCCAGTCACTTCAGAAATGAATCCTGTTTTTAATTATGAACATCTCTCGTTCATTTTCAATCTCTTCACAGAAAACTCTGCGTTCTCATGGCTGATAAAGTTTTCAACCTTTGAAGAGTTGGAGAACTACCAAAATGCATTTATGCAAGCATTATGGGAAACTGCCAATAGACAAAAATGGATCAAGGTATCACCAGATGAGCGGGATTACTTGGTTGAGGCTTTCCAGGATTTTGAAATGAAGGATGCTGACATTGATCTGCCCGACGATGATGAGGAAATGGAAGATGAAGAACATAGCTCTGGTCTTCAACGGAGCACCGCTGCTGATGAGCATGATTACGATGAAGGTTATGATGAAGTCAAGAAGATGGACGGCCAAGGAAAGAATAGTCAGCTTGCTGTTGGTAATAAGAACGATCGAACTTTTGTTGTGCGCGATAATAAGCTTGGTGTTTTCAAGCAAACTACTGATAATGAACTGGAGTTCCAAACTACTATAGACAATATTGCGACAACCAAGGGGAAGTCTTTTGTACCTCAAAAGTTGATGCTTCATACTCAGGATAGAGCTATGATCATGCAGGATCCAGATAATCTGAATTCTTTGTATCGCATGGATATCGAGTATGGCAAGGTTGTTGACGAATGGGAGGTCAGTGAAAATCACAAGGTCAAGTCATTTGCCCCGTCTCAGAAGTTTGCTCAAGGTACTGATGAGCAGACCTTCCTCGGTATATCTGATAAGGCTCTATTCAGAATTGATCCTCGTCTCTCTGGTACCAAGTTAGTCGAATCCCAGCTCAAAAACTATGTTACCAAAGTTGATTTCAGTGCTTTAGCTACAACTGAAAAGGGATATGTTGCTGTTGCTTCTAACAAGGGTGAGATCCGACTCTACGACAGACTGGGCATTAACGCAAAGACTCAACTGCCAGCTATGGGTGATGCCATTATTGGTATTGACGTTTCGGCAGATGGTAAATGGATTCTGGCCACTTGTAAGACTTATCTATTGCTCATCGATGCTACCATCAAGGATGGCAAGAATGAGGGTCAAGTTGGATTCTTAAAGAGCTTTGGCAAGGACTCTAAGCCTCGACCAAAGCGTCTTCAAATTTCACCCGAACATCTTGCCCATATGCAAGCTCAAACCGGCTCACCCTTGAACTTCACCATGGCGCACTTTAATACTGGCGTTGACAAGAGAGAGCAAAGTATTGTGACCAGCAGTGGACCTTTTGTGATCAGCTGGAGTTTGAAGAAGATTCTTCGCGGAGACAAATCCCCATACTTGATCAAGAGATACTCAGACAATGTTGCTGCAGATAACTTCAAGTTTGGCAGTGACAAGAATGTTATCATTGCTCTTGAGAATGACGTAGGTATGGTGGATCGTCGTACATTTAGAAAGCCGACTCGTGAGAGTCTCGCGACTCCCGCACGTCGCATCCAAGCCATGTCTCGGAACAGTATTGTCAACAGTCCATATTGATGGCTTGATAGGTATGCTTTTAGGGGTTGTTTTTGTTTTTATCGTTTTTTTTTTTGGTGATATATTATACTCTGTGATGATTTCAAGTAATTTAGTGTGTAGTAATGTATTTTGTTGAGTAGGATTGATTGATGCGAAGGAACTATGTACAATGATCTATGCTGACTTTGGAGACTTTTATTTAAACTGATTCTTGAACTCTTCAACAAATAGTCGTCGCCAGACTCGAAATTTTGCTAACCGGATAGCCATAGAACCTATACCGAGAGGTTAGTTGAGATTGAACGAGCTGCCTGGACCAAAATTATACATACTTGAAGAGTACTGCGGATCTGGCGGAGGTACTGGCTCTCCCTTCATCTTCGCATTTGTGTATCTTACAAATCGATGAAACGAAGCGTTTCCCAGAAGCTATAGGAGTGTCAATATAAAGTCTTGCCTTCATTTCCAGCCGCCTACTCACCTTTTTGACCAAAAATTCATGTAGACTCTGTTGCCACATTATGAGGCGAACGGCAGGGGACGTGCAGCGAAAGCGAAAGAACCAAAACTTCTTGATCTAATAAACCTCTCATCAGACGCAGCAACACTAGTTGATGGCATAGACTGCGCTAGACTATTGTGCGGCGCAAATGTTGACAGTCGAGTGTGTGGTGGAGGGGAAGTCTGAACGAACTTGATTTGATCTCCCAACTGGAGATGCAAGAGTTGGAATTTCAGGATACAGGTATTAGAGGACAACAATCGGGGATTCATTGATAGAATGAATGAGAGGACGGCTATTCTACAATTGAAATAAATATTACAGATTAGTGCTATTTGCCGCAGTCATTCAAATAGACGATTTATTCACACAGGTGGCAGGACAAGTTACTTCTAGGAGCTAGGATGACGCTTGAAGACGGTTGGATTGTAAGAATAGACATTAAATAGTAGAGACAAACAGACGATAGATAGAATCAAATAACTAGCTTAAATCACAGTTAGACAGCAAACATATAAAATCCTCGAGCGTTCTTACCTGAAATATAGCTTTCAATCTCGTTACTTTTCTCTCAACTCCTCAGTGTTTCTAGTGATGAGGTGGAACAAGGTAATCAATACCATTGAAATCGTTCCAAAGGCAAGAGCCAAAGCATTCAGTTGACCGTCAGAAATCATCTTGAGTCGAAATATCTGGTTTGCAAAGTTTCTTGAAACAAGATGTCGAGTGTTCAGGAACTTAGGAACTTGGAAGAGTTGTACTTGTGGCCAGTAGATCTCAGAGTTATAAGCATGACATAATCACGAGAAAGACGAAACCGTGTGAGCATCAACTCAATCAATTCAACTGAACACACCAAGCAAAGGACCAGTCTGTACTGCGAAGCTAGAGTTGGAATGTTCAGTCAGCTCAAAAGCAAAATTGGTTCTTTAAAGAGGTCTCATAGAAGTTTTCATTCTCAATCTAGCAGCAGTACTCAAGTTAACATGGCACATATACCTCCATATCTCACGGAAAGCAACGCCAGTATGTCTCTTTGGTCTGACCGCCAGCTTCATTTTGATCTGACATAGCTTAGGACACCGAGGAAAGTACCAAAACTTACAAGAAATCGAACATGACAGGGTTGAGAGTATAATTGCAGGGCCTCAACCTGGAGAAACAGTACAATGGAGTGTCAAAGATGGACTGGCTAAGCCCAACTTTCCTCGCAACAGATATAGTGTACGTGCAAACGCTGCCCATGCTTTTTCGAGGCTAACGAGATAGAACATTATACCATTCGATCAAAATCGGGTGCGATTGAGTGTACAGGAAGGCGGAAACGACTACATCAATGCATCTCTAATCACCTTGGATTTGGGATCAGATCTAAGCATTGGGTCCAAGGAGTACATCGCCACGCAAGGTCCTACGAGAACAACAATCAATCATTTCTGGCAAATGCTCTACTCTCTGCTTCATGAAGACTACAAGACCGAGTCGGCGGTTATTGTCATGCTCACACCAGTGCATGAAAGTGGACGGGAAGCATGCGCGCCTTACTGGCCCAGTGAAGTTGGCTCCACACTCGAAATTCCAAGCGACGAGGACTTTCCACAGACCCTCGAAGTATCATGCATGTCATCAGAAACGGTTGCACCTTTAGTAGGTCCAACTGATGGACAATACCCTCATACGCAATGCGACTTGAAGCTCACCTGTCCTGAGGAAGGGATCACCAAGACTATTCACCACATTTACGTCGACACATGGGTTGACTTTGATCGTCCAAAAGCGTCTGGAGATATTTTTAGTCTAGTCCGACTGTGTAACGCCCTACAAGCATCTACTCCCTCCAGTAGTAAAGAGAGTCAGGCTGCAGACTCTACTTTAGAGAGCACGTCTGGAAAGGACATGCCCATGATTGTACATTGCTCAGCAGGAGTTGGTCGTACAGGGACGTACATGGCTTTGGATTATATGCTGACCCGCTCCAAGCTGTTAATTCCCGATAGCTCACCAAGTGTGTACAGCAGCATCACTGATCCCATTTACGAGCTAGTTAAGAGCATGCGGGAGCAGCGCATGGGCATGGTCCAACGGTTCAGTCAGTACAATTATATTTATGAGAATGTGCGAACGTCAATTCCACCTCAAGAGTAGAGTATTATATAGAAGTCTCCTGCAATACCAAAGATCAAAGGTTCATCTGATACTGGTCAAGCCCTGAATGATTTTGACATAACCTAAAGGGGAAAAACCGATTCAGTTTCGCGTTTTGCGTATGCTATAGAACAACTGAGAACCAGCTTCTAGGTAGACGCTACACAGACATTTACTACCAAGACTTAAACAATACGTATTATAGCTAAATACCTTTCCAGCTCCAGCTTCCTTGTTTTTATTTCGTCATGAAGGACATTGATTCAAGTGTTGAATCCGCCGTTAGATGGTTTGAGAAAAGGTTACCCTCCTTCACTTTACAACACCAACAAGAAACTGGGAGTTCGTGACTTCCCAAGTTTAAGGGCTTCAACGACCTGTATGAGGAACCATCACGGTCCCATGAATTAATATCTAACAGAAATCAGTATTCTTCATTCTACAAACTCGGTATTTTGGTATCAGCATTTATTTCAATTCTCGACAGCTGAAGTTTAGAGAGTGAAAAATGTCGACGCAGGGAGAATCAATGAGCCAAGGTTCTCAGACTGACGCGAAGGTCAGAACCAGAGCTGCTCAACGAGAACTTACTAAAGTACGAGAGTCTAAGCGTAAGCAGGCAAAAGATCAAGTCAAAGTTAAAGGTGAAGGGTCCTCGAGCAAAGTCAGCCCTGTTAAATTGACATACGACGTGCGGCAAGAACAAAAGTCAAAATCCAATGCGTCTACTCCCCTGAACCGAGATCTATTTTCAAAGACAAGTGAAGCAGGAAGCAAAACGGTAGGCGCGAAACCTAAGTCGTGGCTCTCCATTTTTCCATCTTCTCGGCCAGGTGCGTCTTCTTTACCAGAGACTCCACTGAGAAATCGACTTCGAGGCTCGAAAACCACAACTGACGCTGCTTCGTCGCAGGAAGTTAATGATAATGATGAAGAAACGACGCGACAAAGGGGAATTGATGCTCCGAGTGACAATAATGCTGCCGATAGCAATCCCGCTTCTTCTACGCGACCCAATGAATTAACACAAGATAATCTCTCAAAATTGAAATCAGCACTTTCCTCTGAAGAGGATGAACCTGAGATCAAAATGGAATCTAATGCCAGCGATAATGATGATTTACTTTCAGATGTCTCGTACGCGACTGCATGGGACGAAATGGAAGACGTGGAACCTTCTACACAGCCCGAGAACCAAGTCATGTCTGAAATTGGAAGTAAAGAAGGCTCAGTCAACGATTCAGCTGAGGCAATGCGTAATGATCATTCCCTACCAGTAGAGGCCTCTACAATTCCTGATTCTGACTACAGCCAAGAGCCTTACGATCAAGACCATACATCAGATAAAGAGCCAGCACCTGCTATCCGATACCAGAATGCCAAGTCAGTCCTGGAAGATCCTGAGACAAAAGAGATTACACGTGTTTTTGTGGCTTTCCAGACGCGTAATAGAAGCCATTGGGCCGACATGGTGAGACGGATTTCAGATAAGGAGCTGCTAGCGAAGCCAGACAAGAACAGTCTAAATTTGGCTGACCGCGATTTTGCGGAAAAACTGAGTGTCTTACCTCAGTTGAATAACTATCTGTAAGGATTTTCGATTTTTCTTTCTTTAAAACCTTCTAACTTGTCTAGATTTTACGATGTGAGGCTACTGGGAATTTCTCTCTTTGACGGCAGGCTACAGTCTAAACAGGAGTATATCATTTATAATCCTGAGACTGATAAGGATATGTTAAGCACAGGTGCTCCGAAAACTGGCTTTAGAGCTATAAACTCAAATCAAAGAGGCTCGAGCACAGTTGTTACAACTACAGCAGTATTTACAAAGACAAGGACAAGGATGACAAGGTTGTCTAATGATTCTCAAAATACACCAAGAAAAACAGGTTTCATCATCGAAAACACGCAAGAGTCTCAAGCACCAAGTACAGAGCCACCCACTGGATCCGGGCCTACATCAGAATCTGCTATCAATGAAAGCTCACAGCTTTCCATTCCAAGCAACCCAACCACAGATATACAACAAACATCTCCATCTCCAGAGGAAATTGACAATCCTTTTACCGAAGTTGAGGGTGGTACGGATTCAGCAGAGGCACAGGCCAAAACTCTACACAATGCCATTGAATCGAGCGAGTCGCCGCCACGAATTGTTAAAATTATGGCGACACCTGAACGGCCAGTTAATAGGTTTGTGGACAAGAACCTGGTGCGAAGAAAGAAAGCAGAAAAAGGCGACCCAAGTACGTCCCGATCATCTAAGCCCGACACCCCCGAGACGACCAACGAGAATGTGGAATCGGTACATGATGATTCTGGTGAACGGGTATCAGTATCCAACGCACCTACAGCAACAAGCAGCCAGCATGACGCAGCTGTACGAGGCAAGAATCGAAAGGAAACATTAGCGAATCCGCTCGCAGCGAGACCAAGGGTGAATCAAGAAGTCGATGAAGATAATGCTGCGCAGGATAAGTCTGAGGCCTCGGTACGAGATCATGTTGTCGAGCAAGTCGAAACCCCAGAGCCACACGTAGAAGAGCCTGAAGATTCTGTTTCCTCTTCTGAAAATGAGGAGGGGCGGTTCCTCAGCATGGAGCCTGAAGTACATGGAATGGTCATACCTCAGCCCATTTTTACCTCATCAGAGCCCCGAGGATGGAGACCGACTGGCTACACTTTAGAGGAAGATCTGACGATAATCATGGCGACGTCGGATTCTAGGTATAGTCAAGGAAGTATCAGAAAGGTGTTTTTTGAAACACTCTGTAATGTGGTAAGTTGGATTTGTTGGTGGATGAGTTTGATTGAAGCTAACCGATTGTTTAGTTTACGGGGCGTACTTATGATGGACTCCTCACTCATTATAGAAATGTGATTATGCCTCGGAAAGAAAAGATTCTGCTACGATGCCGGCAACTAAAAATCAAACCACTGCCTTTAGACGACTTCTTCAGCGCCTATGATGCAGCTATCGAAGTTCACTTTCAAGCTCAAAGTACTGATCCAAACCACAAACGCCGCATCCCTCAGCAAAATCGACGTGGAAACTGTACACCTGAGGAGGATATCATGCTACTAAAATACGTCCTATCGAATGAGCGGACATCGTGGAGTGGAAGCTTGATTTACAGACGGTTTGCGCAGCTGAACCCGTGGCGGAGCGAGCAGTCATGGCGCAACCGATTTGTGAAATACATGAAACGGCATGTTGAGAACTTCTTGTTGACAGGGTCGATCGACTCCTCGGCGCCTGGTCATATCGCACAAGCGATCAGAGATGAATTTGCGCCGGCAGCAACGCGCCCTGCAAACCGGGCTCCGACATCTGAGCAACCGCGGGTCAAAGCACCGCCTCTCCAACCGGTTGCCCGTGATAATGGTGATTCAGACGACGAGATGTTCAGAGATGACCGCCCTGCCCAATTCAGCGACAGCGAGGAGGAAGACGAGCCCCAGCCTTTCCCTATCAAACGGCAAAAGATTGCAATTCTGGAGAAATCATCTAAGAGGAAAGAGCCTCAGCAACGTGAAGAGGCTAGTCCCGAAGCTGAAGATGAGACCCCGTTATTTTACGGTTCTCAGTCGCCGTTGACGTCTCCTTATAACACGACTACTGAGCAAGGTGCTGTGCCTAGCTCGGCTGAGGAAATCTCGTCCTCTCTTCCAAGTAGATCTCAGGGACCAGTGAGAAGTAGGGTCAGAATCGAGAGCCGGGATAGTATTGGTCGCAGCAGTCCATCGCTAGGGTCGCCAACTTATTATAGTACTGCTCCTTCTGCATAATGATTAATTGATTTAAGTTCTGTTTCTCTTGTGTTTTTTCTACTCGGTATGACCGGTTTTATAATATGAAAAAAGTGCCATGTCTGAAATCTCTAAAAATTTTGAGCGTGAATAAATGGTTGAACCAGGTATATTAAATAGCTATTCATCTTTAACAAGGTCATTATGATACAGTTACAATGAGCAAGATGAAGTCAAGTAGAAGGCTGTGCCAGGTCGCTCTCAACAGCACGCTTGATCATTTCCTCAGTATGCTTCCATACAGCATCCTGGTTTTGCTCGCTGTAATTCTCAGCTGAAGGACCCACCTTGTGAATCGTAGGAATGCTGTGATCCAGTAGTTGCGGGCCTGACTTGTTGATTGACGCCAGGTTCTGGTCCAGCATATGCGCGCCATTGGCAAACTCCTTGCCCGTGTACACTTCGTAAATGTGGTACTCCCCCGACCGTTCTGGGGTTCTCGCAGTCAGGGATGGCACGATCGTCAGCAGCTTATGCCAGACTGGCTGCTCAGCAGGGTCTGCGTTCCGGACATGACCAGGGTGGCTGTGAATAAAGGCAACATTGGGGTAGAGCCGGGCAAATCGCAGGCAGGCAAGCGAGTTGTACGTGCTGGCCATCTTTTCAGACCGCTCCGGAGTGTACCGCTTGGCGAGCTCGAGGTCAGACAAGTCAATGTCAACCTCGTTGCCAGCGCCTTGAACAGTCAATACACGGGCGGGCTCCCCGGCGTCTGCTGCTTTTTGTACAAGGTTGATCAGCATGTTGATGATCGTCCACCGGCTGTAGTAGGCAAGCGCCAGCTTCTCATCGATCCCCTCTGAAGTCACACTGCGCGGCTGATGGCTTTGGTATCCCTGGGACACAGAAATAACGTTAATCTTATCTTCGCTGTTGCGAATGGTATTGGCTAGCCTTTCGGCCTGTTCAATGTAGATCAAGTCGTGTTGCAAGAAGTGGACTTTGGCATCAACATTCAGCCTCTGAATGCGAGCTGTAACAGCGGCTCCGCGCTCTTTATCGTGGCCCACTAGGTAAATTGTGGGATTAATTGTGCATTTTGCGAATTCGCAAGCCGTGTTTTCACCAATTCCTCTGGTACCACCAACAAACACACCCACGGGGTTCTTGACTGTATCCTTAGGGAAGTTGATATTTGTATCGTGAATAGTAGCGTAAGTGATTGCCATTGTAATTATAATAATTAGGTTTGGAGTGCTAAATCTTCAAGAAATTCTTTCAGAAAAAGGCAGCGAAATTGAACGAAACGATCCGGGGTTTTATATATGTGCAGCTCAAGAGTGGCATGATGATGATATGATTCAAATCTCATTTTGCACATGGCCATGAAATGCTTGCAATTTCTTGCTTGATTTATTTCTGAAATACCAGAATCTTCCAAATCTACTGATTATTTCTTTAATAATAATCACTGCTCTTTCGTTCTGACTGGTTTCATCAAATCTTGCTTTCTCGTGTCTTCATGCTGGTGTCAGCGCACGGCTGAATGGTTGGAACTTTGCTGACTTTAAATTTACAAGTGAGAATTGCGTGGTTCTATAAGGTCATGCCATAGTCTGTTCGTATACTAGGCCTATTCGAAATACGGGGGCTCTTTCCGTAATTGAGTCTTGGTCGAGGGACAATCAGTTGATGTGGGGGGAAAATCCGGGGTAGACCACAGTCAAAGACATGGACCATGCAGGCCATTTTGCATGTATTAGAGCACCAAAGGAGGTAACTTGTAATTACACAGAAGTTTCCAGTCATCAAAGTAAGCGTAATGGTAATTGACAGCCAGCAAAACATTACACTCAAATTGCAGATGCTAGCAGAACGCAACGGTGAAATAAAATTAGGAAGTCCACACAAACCATCGGTAATACACATGAAAGCCTATTTTATAGCTGATTGCAATTGAGATACAAAGCATGAATGATATTGACCAAAGGGTACTGAATAAAAGTGGGCTCAAAGTAAACTGGATATTTTGTATTGGTCTATAAGAGCATGGTTCATCCAAGAAGTGGAATCTGGCAACCTGAGTTGGACCGATCCTCGACAGAATGTCCAGATTTGAGCACGTATACGGCTATTTCTGCTTAGTCAGCGTTACATTACCAATGTAACTTACTAACTTTATATTAAAATGTAAAATGCCTTTTCAAAAATCCGCCGGTTTAGCTTAGTGGTAGAGCGTTGCACTTGTACTACTACTATCGTACGCTATGCAAAGGTCACTGGTTCAATTCCAGTATTCGGCATTCTTTTTTTTTCTCTCCATCACCATCAATATCTACACCAACTTTGTGAGACGCTTATTTTTGATAATTCTAGATGATGTTAATTCAATATATTGTACAATAGCACTGTATTACATGTCCATTGAAGGCCTTTATATAAAATAAAGCTAGCTATGATCATGCCTTATCATTACCAAGACTGCTTTGCTTCTCATCAAGGCTAATCCAGTAACTAACAAAATCACCTAAATAATCATCATGGAACTGGCTTTAGCTCCTATTATGATTCCCATTGCGACTGGGTACGCCATGCTTTGCCATATTCATCGACAAGTGTCTCGGTACATGCCTAACGTTGTGTCAATGGACGAAGCCAATGCTACTACTTTTACAGTCTTGCTGGACGATCAATCCAATCGCCCCAGGTACAACGTGCTTGATGGAGCCAATGAAGTTAAATATGTGTTTGAGGGATCGCGACTCACGCGAGGACTGTACAACTTTATCAGATGTGGACCTGACCGAAACCAAACGCCAATCGGAAACATTTCAGTGGGGGTCTGGAGTAGTTTTAGGGTGTTCAAAACTAGGGTCCCAGACTCTCTGCATGAGTTGACACAGATTGCGATCGGGCTCAACAACGTTAAGCACCAGGCGGATGCACTTGATAATTACCGCATGACGGAATTGATTGACGGCAGTGTTTTCCAGTGGTCTAAACGAGGAAAGGTGCTGGAAAGAGTCTACAATCTGGGCCAAAAGGACAGTGAAGTCCGTGATCGCTTGGCTACGGTTTCGTTGCTTCCTGCCAACAAGGGCTATCGTATTACAATTGACAATTCCAAAATGTCAAACGATATTGCCTTGATGACGTCCATGATTAGCTATCTAGATCAGTGGAACACGATGTTTGGGGTTGGAGGTATCTACATGCCAGTTTCATATGGAGAAATGCCCTGGCGACGCGTTTAAATTTAGAATATGGGGTTGATTACGTTATTTCTGTGTCATTAGCATGCCCTAGTCTATGCTTATGTAAGTAGAAATGAAAAATGAGTCGTTGCCTTTTTCAACCAAAAACAGTCACAAAAAATAGTCCTGAAAGTTTCAAATCAATACAAACTCTTTTGTAAAGTGGGTGGGCGACATCTCCAAGCAAAAAATTAGCAGAGGATCAAACAATTCAACTCTTCTCTTTCCTCTTCTTCTTCTTTTTCTTTTTCCCTCTTTACCCCCTCTTGTTTAATACATCTGGATCAAGTACGTATATTTTCCTGTGGAAAGTTATAATCTCAGCGTTACTAACAGCTATTCTAGAATGAGAGCTAAGTGGAGAAAGAAGAGAGTTAGAAGATTGAAGAGAAAGAGACGGTTGACGAGAGCCCGATCGTAAGTTGAATTCAATCCTACAATCAGTGATGAAGCAAGGTCTAACAAGTTTCTTTTAGTAAATAAGCGGATCGTTTCTCATCAAACAAATTTCAACCTGAATGATTTTTGAAAAATTCCAATTCTCGACAATGTCACAAACGCCAACTTAATCTTTATTCGACAAATTGACAGCGATTTTTTATCTCTTTTCGATTTTGATGCCCCACTAAATGGAGATTATACCTTCCGTCTACAGCTTTGTTTTCTTTTCTTGATATTTTTATTTTTTGTTTATTGTTCGGATTGCAATTTTTGAGAAATGCTTCTTGTTTATTTAACGGTGCTCAGAAAAGATCCTATCACCTCGCTCAAATACTTTTGAATGAAAATACATGTTCTTTGATGAATTGAATTAGCTTGGATTGTATATCGTAGCTCTATTTGCCATTGCGCTAGTCAAAGGCGGGATTTGAATTTTTGTGGAGAGAAGCTTTACATAGCCAAATGGCTGCTGTAACACTGTAATGAAGTTTGACCAGTTTCATGGAACACCCATGATCTGTCTAATACCCATATAACAACACATAAGCACATACAGCTATATTACTATCTGCAGCAGAAGTGTGCAGAGAGTCCTAATTACGAATCGAATTATAATGTTTTTGAATTCTTCAAATATTAAGCCACGAGTGGTATTAGGTAAAAAAAAAAAAAAAATCGGAATAATATGCGTATTTGAAATAGCTGTTCCACTATTCAACCTCCACAATCACACTTCAAAATTGTCCAAACATCTTCAAAGTTTGGAAATATAATAGATATAACTTTGCTTTTATGTTAGAATTAAAATAAAGCAAAATACTAAGGAAAACAAGAAAGAACAATAGTTTAATTAAGTTACTTTCTATATACCACCATATTTTTCTTGATAACAAATCGGTTCGATGGTCTAGTCGGTTATGGCATCTGCTTAACACGCAGAACGTCCCCAGTTCGATCCTGGGTCGAATCAATTTTTTTGATATTTTTTAAAGAGTGATACTCAATCGAAATATTGCACCAATACTAGTAACAAGAGTCAAACATTCAATATTATGATAGACGACGCGTTTCAAATCTAATGTCTCAGTCGAATTTTGTCTCTTTGGCTTTTTTATGTCGTCATATATCACCCGGTTTCAATATGGTGTGGATCACAAAACCTTGAATGGAGACAAGCTTTCACTACCAGTATAAGTATAAGAAAACAGTTGCAATAAACTTTCAAGTACGGCCAATGCTTGGAACAGAGTTTCCGAGTAATGAGACTTTGCATTCTTGTCTTGAATTCGCAGCAAGATATCATTGATGGTAAGAAAGTACGATTTACTAGATCTCTCACTGAAAAGAATAAGACCAATTGGTTTAATTTAACGTAAAGACTAGGCCACGAAGACACCCTCGCTTACCCCTAGCATTCGCACTTGGCCTAGTCTTTAGCTAGAACTCGCGTATACTTTTGGTAATAAATATTGATTTATTGCAGTGGTTGTCAATTGTCTTGAAAGGAAGATTTATTTTTATAATTTTCCAGTTGGTCCCTTAATCCTTGTTCTATTTTATTCAATGCCCCAAGTTTCAACACTTTTTTAAGGTTCCATCATGTGACTTCAAAGATTCCACGTATGCACAACTATAAACAAGGGAATTCGACCTGAAATTATGAAAATATATCTTCCACCTCACCTCTTCTTAGACTCTCAATTGTTAGTTACTTGGTCTTGTAATCTAGTGGTCTTGGTTTGGTGATACTTTTTTTCTGTTGTGAAAGCCCTACATCACATTCCCTCCTGCATACAACGCGCAATTTGTCCAGATCGAGCTCTTTTGGGTCCATTCAGCATCTTTACCATCATGTCAAAGTCAAAAACGTCGTCCAAGACGCCCGACTCGAGCTTGAAAGAGAAAAAAGGTCTTAACAATGAATTGGGTAAACAGCACGGCTATGAAGAGCTTCTAGTTGCACAGTCCGAAAGAACATTCACAGCTTTGGACTACCGGTACCTCGCTGGGTTGACCTTATTTGCATGTATCATTCGATTTTACAAGCTCTGGCAACCCTCTTCAGTAGTTTTTGATGAAGTGCACTTTGGTGGATTTGCACGAAAGTACATCATTGGCCGGTTTTTCATGGACGTCCACCCGCCTTTGGCCAAGATGCTTTTTGCTGTCGTTGGCTATTTGGCAGGTTTTGACGGAGAATTCGAATTCAAGACAATTGGGTTGGATTACATCTCAAATAATGTCCCTTATGTTCCAATGCGCATGCTTCCTGCTACATTGGGTGTCTGTACAGTTCTGCTGGCCTATGGAACCCTTCGTGCTTCTGGGTGCAGATCTGTCACTGCGCTGTTTGGCGCTGGCCTGGTGACAATTGACAATGCACTCACCACGCAGTCAAGATACATTTTGCTCGACTCTCCATTGCTCTTTTTTATTGCTATTACTGCCTATGGTTTTGCCAAGTTTTTGAACGAGGTTCCGTTTCAGAAAAATTGGTTTAGATATTTGTTCCTGACTGGCTTGGGACTTGGTGCAACAGTTTCTTCCAAGTGGGTTGGTATGTTTACAATTGGATGGATTGGCACCCTTACTATCCTTCAATTGTGGTGGCTTTTGGGTGATTTGTCTGTTTCTCCTCGTTCATACACCATGCATTTTGCTTCCAGAGCTGTGATGCTGATTGGAGTGCCAATTGCGTTCTACATGGCCATGTTTTACATTCACTTCATTTGCCTGGCAAACACTGGCGATGGCGCGTCTTTCCTCTCACCCGAGTTCCAGGCTACCCTTCAACACAATCCTTTGAATGGGAGCTTCCCTGCCGATGTTTCCTTTGGAAGCACTATTTCTCTCAGACATGTCAACACTCAGGGCGGGTACCTGCATTCGCATGCTCATATGTACGAGACTGGATCCAAGCAACAACAGATCACTTTGTATCCCCACAAGGACCAGAACAACGACTGGCTTGTTGAGAACGTTACTCGTCCTGAGGATGGCATTCGATACCAAGATCGAGAGCCTATTCTGATTCAAGATGGCACAGTTATCCGCTTGAAGCACCTTGCAACTCATCACAGACTCCACTCTCACGATGTTCGTGCTCCAGTGACTGAACAGGATTACCAGAATGAAGTTTCCGGCTACGGATATGAAGGATTTGATGGTGATGCTAACGATGATTTCCGGGTTGAGATTGTCAAGGATCACAGCGAAAAGGGTCCTGCCCGTGAGCGATTGAGAACAATGCAAACAAAGTTCAGACTGATCCACACTACAACTGGCTGTGCTCTGTTCTCTCACAAGGTGAAGCTCCCCAAGTGGGGCTTTGAGCAACAGGAAGTCACCTGTGTCCGTGGAGCTACTTTGGAAAACAGTCTTTGGCAGATTGAGGAGAACTCGCATCCTCAAATGACAAGGGACAAGGTCGAGTTTGTCTCATACCGAACCCCATCTTTCTTTGAAAAGTTTATTGAGTTGAACAAGGTCATGTGGCGCATCAATGCTGATTTGACTGAAACTCATCCCTTCCAGTCTCGCCCTGAATCGTGGCCTATCATGAAGAGAGGTATTAACTTTTGGGTCAAGGACCACACTCAAGTCTACCTTCTCGGAAACGGAGTCATCTGGTGGTCTATCACTGGTCTCATTGGTCTCTACTCTCTTTTCAAGGTCTTTGAGCTTCTCAGATGGCAGCGTGGATACACTCCCTTCTCGGATAAGGAATACAAGACATTTGATATGGGACTCACTGTATACTTGCTTGGTTGGGCCTTCCATTACTTTCCCTCTTTCCTCATGGTGAGACAACTGTTTTTGCATCATTACCTGGGATCTCTTTATTTTGGCATTTTGGCCCTTGCTCAGTTTTGGGAATTCGCTGCATTCAGAGTTGTCAGGAACAAGTTCTTTAGCTATGCTCTGCTGGTAACTTACTTTGCTGCGGCTGGAGCATTCTTTGCTTGGTACTCTCCTCTCATTTATGCCAACCCTTGGACAAGGGAACTGTGTGAAAAGTCCAAGTTCCTTGATATGGACTTCGAGTGCCACTCTTTCCTGGAGAGCTACGAGGCATACAATGATGTCAAGGTTTCAGCTACTTCTGCTGGTGCTGATGTGATTGTCACTGTGACCGAGACTAATGTGGAAACTGAGACGGAGACTACCATTGAAACCGCCAAATCAACGAACCCGGGAGAGGTGATCATTGAGAATCCAGTTTTTAATGACACTCCCTACTCTAAGAAAGAGAGCTCTCCAGATGATGCTGGCGTCAAGGGAGAGGCTTATACTGCAAATGACAATACTGCTCAACAACCATTCTTGGCTGACAAAGTTAAGCAAAAGATTGACTACAAGGATGCAAATGGCAATCCACTTTCTGAAGAAGAGGTTGAAGAATTGGTCAAGGCTGGCAAGGTTCAAGTTCAGCAGCGATATCTGGTGAATGATAAGTACTACAACGAGAAGGGCGAAGAAATTCCCGATCAGTTTGCCTAGACACATCTATTTAATTAATACTTTATGACATAGTATCTATATTCAAAGCAAAAAATAACATTGGTATTGGAAACAATCTCAGGTTATAGAGGCATAAAGTCGTCGTCAGCATAGTTGATGTGCTTGGATTCTGGTGTAGATGGGCGTTTTCGCTTCCCTGTGATTTTTCGCCTCTTCACTGGGACCAACAACTTTATAGGAGGAAGCGGAATTAAACAGAATATCTCTTCTGTGTCAACAACACCAGACTTTGAATTCGACGTATCAGACGGTGTAAGTGGAATCATCAGAAACAATGCCTAGCTTAGAAAAAGAGTTGGTCCAATCTGAAAAGGACCCCAGTTTGCTTGACCAGAATCAACGCGTGGACGAAAAGAGCAGCCTGAAAGCAGCACCTAAAGAAACACCCAAGGAACAAACAGATCTAGATGAATTGCTGGCAGATTATCTGGTTCTCCTTGACAAATACTCGATAGCGCAGTCAAATGCCGGTTCTGCGTTTACAAAAGTAAGTGGTTTGTAGTAGAGGAGAAATTGGCATGACATGACGGTAGTTGCTAACTGAGAAAAAAGGGCTTTTTGGACCTGGCAAAGGCCAATTCATCGACCATGATCAGATCGCACGGCAGGGCATTCTACGATGAGCGGCCAACGGAGAGCACACCGTTTACTATCAAGTATGGATCAACTGGTTTACGAGGTCAAGGACTAACATTTGTTTTAGAATCACAGCGAATGACATTGAGCTGAAAGAAGAGAGTGGGAAGAGCCAGATCACGCTAGGTCTTGCCAGCTCTCTTTCAATACGGAGTGCTCAAAAAGAGTTCCAACAAGCACTACGGGACACAGTTGAAGCTCACAAGCTCCAATTGCTAGTCGGAGATCTGGCCGACAAGATCGACAAGCTGAAAGGGGTGTCATCAAAAGAAGAGAAAGAGAAGGACAGTGAGAAACTGGACTTGAAAGAACTGAAAGAATCGCTGGAGGAGACAATATCGGAAAAAGGATCTGACGCTTTGGATCTGCCGAGCACAAAGGAGAAATAGTCTGTGACAATTGAAATGCATTTACCTGATGAACCGTTATGGCTCGTAGGTTTGGTTGGACTGGTTTGCAGTCTTAAACATGTTCACCTCAGCCTTAGGCCTGTTTAGTTTTACCGCCCACTGTGACTGGAACATAAACCATTGTAACTACTGGAATTCCTTCCGTGGTTCTGTCTCAGTAGACAGCCAGTTGATCTCGAGATGATTTTGGTCGAGTTGGCTGTCAAAGTCACTGCTCACGTGACCGCTCGATGACAGATTCTTGCCGTACAGTTCCTGATAGAGTTCACTTATCAGACTCTTTACGCCTGATTTTGCTCCATTTTCCAGCCTTCTTTCCTTCACTCACGCCGATATTTACCTTCATCTTTACTATTTAGCTTTTTTTTTATAGGACGGCTGCAAGCTACAGCATCGTCTAGATATCTTGGATTTTTTCTTCTTCTAACATGCATCAAAGGGACTCATTTGAAGCCGTCCCTGCCGACGAATCAACCAGCCTGCTTCCCCCGCTGGAGCGAACGCAGTCGCGGCCCACGCGGATCCGGGACAGCAGGCTCAGTGGCGACGGGCTGAAGGCAGCTGTGGCGTTTGTGATGGCGCTGGTGTGCTGTGGATGCGGTAACTCGATCACGCTGTTCTCCATGTTCGCCCCAGGATTCCAGCACCGCCTCGGGTACTCGCTTCTGGATATTAATAATATCAGTATTGCGGCGGCTCTGGGCATGTACTTGCCGGTACCAGTCTTGGGTTACGTGGCGGATAAAATGGGGCCGGGCATCTTGGCGCTGGTGTCTATCGTGCTGTTTACCCCGGCTTATTACCTGGCGGCGGTGCTGTCGGATCCGGTGACATTGGAAGACGCTGCCGCTAACTACCAGGCTCTGGCAATAGCTTTTGCATTTATTGGAGCAGCAACCTCGGCTCTCTATTTCAGCTCGGTGATTACCTGCGCCCGTGTGTTTTCGAAATCCCCGGGTCTTTCTATCTCGGCGCCAGTCGCCTGCTACGGCCTGTCTTCACTCTGGCAGGCCCAACTCATTTCGCGGTTTTTCTTTTCTGAAAGTGGAGACATCAACCTGAGCCAGACTTTTAAATTCTTTAGCATCCTGTACTTTTTTACTGGTATCCTCAGTTTTGTGTCGACCCGCGTTGGAGGAGTCATTGGCCCAGCTCAGCAAAACCCCAAAGACGGCTTGAGCCTTACAAACGATGACGAGGATGTTGGCTCAATTGCTGAGTCCCCGCAGGATATGATTTACAAGCGCCACGAGACGGTTTCGCAGTTTCTGCAGGACCACACTGCCTGGATGCTGTTTGCTGCTTTTGTCTTGTCATCTGGACCACTTGAAATGTACTTGAACAACATGGGAATGCTGCTTAGCACGGTACCAAACAACCCATCTGTGTCAACCCAAGTATCTGTCTTTTCTGCATTCTCGACGGTCGCCCGGCTGGGAGTCGGTGTAGTGTCTGACTTGCTCAAGAACAAAATCTCACGCCCTACCATTCTTGCTGCTATTTTGTATGCCACTGCCATTACTCATTTTTTGCTGGCCACTGGACTGTTTACAATTTTCAGGGACGGTGAGTACTTTTTCATGTCGTCCTTAGTCAATGGCTTTACATACGGCGCCAACTATACTCTGATTCCTACGATTATTGCATGCACTTGGGGAGTAGAGAACTTGGGTACTCACTATGGCCTGTTTATCATTGGCCCTGCAATTGGGTCTTCTAGTTTTGGTTTCTTGTTTGCCAGAGTCTACGATGCAGCGAGCAAGGCTGCCTCCAACTTGCTGGCCACTGTTGCAGGCGAGGCTGCGAAATCGTGCACTGGCCGCGCGTGCTATGAAATCACATTCATTAGTACTGGCGCCAGCTTGTTTCTCTCTGGCTTCCTTCTGACTATTGTCTGGCTGTTTGCATGGAAGCCCAGCGGGCTGCGATCCTAATGACGGTATAGCATATTATGACTTTCTTCTGTTTATGTCCGATTTATATATAAACTATTTTACAAATGCATTTTTTAAATGAATGACCCTCTATATTCTCGGGGCAATTACTCCTCGCCCAGATCCTTGTCGTCAGCGTTCTTGCGTCGGCTGGAACCACGACCTGACTTCTTCTTCTCGCCGGCTGCCTTCAGGGTCAGCACCGCCTCGCGCTGAGCTTCGCTCACTCGCTCCGACAGCAGCATGACCGCTTCCTTGTCAACCTTGTACTCGTCCAATCTGCGCTGCAGAACTGACTCAATACGCTGGTACAAGTCCACATCGTACTGGGTGACCAGCGAAATAGACTTTCCGGAACGTCCGGCACGCGCAGTACGGCCAACTCTGTGAATGTACGCTTTGGAGTCGGTGGGGATGTCGTAGTTGATAACGACGTCGACGGAAGGGATATCGAGACCTCGGGCAACGACATCGGTGGCTACCAGAATGTTTCGTGAGCCGGCCTTGAACTTGTTGAGAGAGCCCAGACGCGCGGTTTGGGAAATCTGACCGTGCAGGGGGACAGCTGAAAAGCCCAGTGCGCGCAGAATGAGGGCGGTGCGCTCTGTGTCCTGGCGAGTTCGCACAAAGATGATAATCGAATTGCCGGCCATCTCGTTGACTAGGTACACAAGGTAGGTATCCTTGTGCTTGAGCGGGATGAACATGTAGTACTGCAGCAGAGTCGCGACGGTATCGTATTTGCTGGACACGGCGACACGAACCGGATTAGAAAGCGAGGCACGTTGCAGCTTGTCAACCTTGGATGTCATGGTCGCAGAAAACAAGTACGTGTTTCTGTTCTTTGGAATCAAAGTCAAGATCTTATTAATCGCAACCTCGAAATCCATATCCAGCAATCTATCAGCCTCATCCAGAATGAGGTACTTCAGCGTACGCAGCGAGAACCCCTTTGTATGCTCCAAATGATCCATCAGACGTCCTGGCGTCGCCACCACCACATGGGGCTTCCTTGAAAGTGCCAGGGACTGGCTCATCATATCCATACCACCCACAATGACGGCACACCTCAGACCCATACCCGATCCCAGTGCCTCAAATTGTTCCGAGATCTGGTACGCAAGCTCACGGGTGGGCGCAAGAACACACGCAAACAGGGTAGCAGGAGCTTCATAGAGGGCCTGCAGCACGGGGATTGCGAACGCGGCGGTCTTACCGGAACCAGTCTGGGCGAGTCCAATAACGTCTCGGCCTTGCAGGGCGTAGGGGATAGATTGTGCTTGAATGGGGGAGGGTTTCTTAAAGTTCATGGCGTCGCAGGCGTCTTGAATGGTCTGAATTACACCAAGCTCGAGGAACGTCTCGGGCTCGATCTCTTTGGCGACTTCGAGCTCAGACACTGATTTGCCTTCCACTTCCTCTTCTTCCTCTTCTTCCTCTCCTTGCTCTTCAGACTCTTCCTCATTCGCACTTTCCTCTTGATCTACTTCCTCACTGCCTGACTGCTCCTCTTCATCTTCTTCATCTTCATCCTCCTCTTCTTCATCCTCCTCTTCTTCGGCTTTCTCGGCTTCTAACTTCTCTTTCGTCTTCTTAGCGGCGAGCGAAGCTGCTTCCAACAGCTTCTTGGTCTTTTCCTCCTTCTGTTTTTCCCTTGCACTAACATTATGTCCTTTGTTGACAAACGAGCCAACACGAGATCCGCCACGAAATCCGCCACGGGATCCTCCACGAGATCCTCCGCGAGATCCGCCGCGAGATCCGCCACGCCCTCCTCTTCGGGCACCATTGAATTTTGAAGGTTGACTCGAACTACCGTCTCTTGCCATTTTGCAGGTCACTATGGTATCTCGGTGAAATGTCCTGGGCACAAAAAATTTTTCAGGGTTGGGAGGTTAAATATTCTCATTTCTTTTTCATGGCCTAACCCCATTCAGCCGTACGCTTTATTTTTCTTAGATGAATTTATTCATATGGATCTCATTACGATTAAACATCAGAGGACTCAAGAAAAGAGCATTACAAGGCAAGGAAAAAATACGGTAGAAAGTACAGGAGGCAACATTTATAGCATGCGGTTGATGCCATCGTCTCTGAACTTTTCAATTTCGTCGATAGAGGCCCACCACTTGAACAGGTAGGAGTCGCAGATCAGCTTGAACCAAGGAGTAAAGAGAAGAGCTAAAGAGTTAGAAAGTTCTGAATTCAAACAAGCATAAACTTACAGTCATCCTTGAACATCTCCTTCAGCTTCTCAGCAGAGACGTAGGCGACATCTCGGCACTCGTTAGGGTTAACATCCAAAGTCACATTAGCCTTGATGAAGAAGATATAGTCCATTTCGTGCTCGCCCCAGGTCGAACTGCTGGGAGCAACGTAGTGAATTCTGGTGAGGAATTTAAAGTCGTCAAGAGGGACCTAGACCTGTTAGCATATGTTAATAAAAGATCAAGAGCAAGAACTCACCTCCTTGTAAGGGATGCCCAGCTCCTGCAAAAGTTTTCGTTGAGCAGCGTTCTTGACACCAGAGATAGCGCCTTCCAGATCAAATCCGAGCTCACTAGGAATGGCCAAAGGGTGGGAGCAGCATGTGTTGGTCCACATGTTGGCGAAAGTGATCTTTTCGTTGGCACGCTGCTGCAGCAACAGCTCGTTCTTGTCGTTGAAAAGGAAAATAGAAAAGGCACGGTGGAGCAGTCCCTTATCAATGTTGGTCATGATGTGGCCTGGCATGTTAGGTTCGTAAGCTTAAGCGAGAGCTTAAAGGCTACTTACAGGTCTTCTTGCTGGCGCTGCCAATAGGCTTGTCGTCGTTGTCGAGAACGATGCAGACCTCTTCCATGAGCTTGATCTGCTCTTCGTCGTGGCCCTCAAACAACTTTGAGTCTTCAGCAGATGACGTTGAAGTCGTCGAGGGTCTCGAGTTGGGGGCGTGAATAGGGGTCACATCGGGGAAGGCCTCGAGGATCTGCTCGGCGGTGAGGTTCTCCACTAGTCGTGCGTACTCAGACTGAGTCATTTTGAATGCGAATAGATGGTGCTGGAGTTGGAGTTGGTACCAAGGAATTCAACAGGATTGGATTGTAAAAAGGGGGGCAAGGCAGTATTTTTTTCTCGGTTGTTTTTGATTTTTTTTTTTTTTTTTTTTTTAGTTTTTTTCATTTTCCATCGGTTCATCTTTCCGATCAACCAATAAAAACAGATTGTAAGGCTGTCGTTCAGCACAAGACCTGAACGAGAGCGACGAGTTTACAGCCACCATGGAATATGAACAGGTGGTGCAATGGTCTGCGCCATAGTCGGGTGCGGTACTCGGTGGTTGTGGAGCAAAATCTGGGAAAGATGTAGAAAAACCCGGCGTCGTCACCTGAAAATTTATGAAATTTACGATATTTCAGCACTGACCAGAACCGAGCCCCGATCAGCGCAAGGCTGTCGATCGGGTGCTGCATGAAATTGGTCTGTAGATCGCACGGCATGAGCATGGCCCTTACCTAAGCTGAAAAAGTCTTGAATCGAACCTTGAGACTCTCATAGACGAGCTAGACCTGGCCATGGAACGTTTCGATTCGGTTTCTACGATCGTAGAAGTTCTAGAAGTCAGATAAATTAACATAAATAACCGTCTTTGGTATAGTTTATAGCTTGTTTCTAAAATATGGCAGGCGTGTCTGGCTGGGGTCGTAGGCTGATGAAAGTTTCACCCAATTTTGGTTTGGTGACACGTATTCCCAGAGGGTTTCATTTTTTTTTCCATCCTCTTCTTTCACTCTTTTCTTCCACCTTACCGATTCACCAGTTAGAATACCCCCAAAATGGCCGCTGCTGTTGCCGCTACTAAAACTAAGGGAGCTGAGGCTCCTGTTCTCAAGACCAAGAAGGTCAACAGACCTGACAAGGACGTCTTCAACGCCGATTTGAAGAGTCTGGAGGCTGATCTCAAGGCCAAGGAGAAGGCAGTGCAAGAAGCCAGAAAGGCCGTTGGATCGCTGAGCGGCAAGGGTGGCCCCGTCAATGAGGAGCGTGAGAGTCTCAAGAAGGAGCTCGATCAGCTCAAGTCAAAGCAGGCCCAGCTCAAGACCTCCCGCAACAAGATCACTGACGAGATCAAGCAGATTGACGAGCGATTGAAGAAGAAGCTCAAGGAGCTGCAGGCTTCCAAGTCCAAGGTTTCCTTCAAGTCCGCTGAGGAACTCGACAAGCATGTTAAGGAGCTGGAGAAGAAGGTCGAGTCTGGCACTTTCCGCATCGCTGAGGAGAGAAAGGCCCTGAACGAGATCAGCAACCTCAAGAAGTTGCGCAAGAACTTTAGCGGCTTCAGTGAGCTGCAGGTTTCTATCGACGAGGACAAGAACAAGATTGCTTCTCTCAAGGCTTCTATCGACGACTCCGAGTCCAAGACTGTCAGCACCCGCTACAACGAAGTCATTGCCAAGCTTGATGCTATCCGTGACGAGTCCCAGAAGGCCTACGCCAACCGCAACGAGCTGTTCGAGAAGCGCAACGAGGCCCAGAAGGTGTACGACGACGCCTACAAGAAGCTCAAGGCCCGCAAGGACGAGTACTACAGCCAGGTCCGTGCTCACCAAGAGCAGGTCAAGGCTGAGATTGCCGCCCGCCATGAGCGTGAACGCACTGAGCGTGAGGAGTATGAGAAGGAGAAGCGCCGTCAAGCTGCACAGGAGAAGCTCGAGATTGCCAGCGAGCCCGCTTTCCTCACCCAGATTGCTACTGCCAAGATGCTGCTTGCCCACTTTGACCCCACCTACCAGGCTGCTGACCAGGCTAGCACTGCCAACGATAGTCTGAACTCCACTGGCAACACCCGTGTCGTTGCCATGCCCGAGACTGCCAAGGTCCTTAAGAAGGAGACCTCCGATTTCTTTGCCGGCACCGGCGGCAAGAAGCACAAGAAGAAGGGCGGTGCTGCCAAGGAGGACGCTCCCAAGAAGGAAGAAAACAAGCTGACCTTCAACTTCCAGATCGTCGAGGACCTGACCACCTTGAACATTGCCGTGCCCGGCTCTCCTGCTGACCTGCCCAAGACCATTGAGGAGCTCAAGAAGAAGCTCGAGTTCTACAACGAGAACCAGGACCGTGTCACCAAGGAGCGCATCCAGCGCGCTGAGGCCGAGATTGCCAAGCTCGAGGCTGAGGCCGCTGAAGAAGCCGCCGCCGCCGCTAAGACCGAGACCGAGGAAAAGCCCGAGGAGTCCGAGGAGTCCAAGGAGTAATCAATGATTTATTACATAGTACATGTTGCCCTTTATCTTTTTTATAGCAAAAGCCTAATTTAGTTGCAAGTTCTTCATCAAACTGTATGGCATGGTAGGTCTGAGATCAAGCAAGGGTAGTGAGAAGGCTGTTCAGCCTGTATCAGACCCTGTTGTAAGTGTAAAGCAAGTGGAGCCAGTGCTAGCAGGTCCAAAACCTGTAACGAACGCCAAAAGAGATCAACCAACGTCTGATCCAATTGTGTCCTATAAACGTCACAAACACAAGCACAATAAAAGCGTCTCAGCTGTAACACAGTGCTATGTCATGCCTCAATGCCCAATGCTGGGCAGGGTCGACCAGAACTTTGTCGAGTTTGGGCCAGTGCTCGGTGCTCTGGCTGGGCACGCTTACACCCAACTCCAGAAAGTACTCAATGCGCTGCTACAGGTGCAGGGGTCTATAGATCGACAGCGAATGGTGATGGATGTGCTGGTTCGGCTGAGGCAGGAGTTTGTGAAGGCTTACGTGCTGACAAAGTGGATGCGGACCGCGGGCCATGTGAGAATCATGATTGACTTGTCGACATGGGCGTGCAGCGCAATGGGAGTGTTTGGTGAACTGGAACGGGCGCTGAAAAGGATAAGATTGGATCTGAGAGGGTATGAAGCGAGACCTTGCGACTTGGAGACGGCGCTGCAGGTGCTGGCACGAGGACAACCGGCGCAGTTGACAAGGGGGTTTGGGAGACTTCCAACGGTGAAAGCGAGCACCGTTAAGCAGACGCTGCATGATTTGAATGTGGGCTTGTCGATCCGGTTGGTGCTGGGTGAGAAACTGGCGCGAGAGTTTTCGAACTACGAAATCAAGAATGGGCGGGCTACGTTTCAAGTACGGGACTTGTACGAGGTGCAGGTAGGCATTGCGGATGATTCACTTGATGCGCGGTTCTACATGATTGATTTCGAGCTTATGTTTGCTCATGTACCAAAACGGGCCAAGGCTCTGATTATTCAAGTCGGCAATGAAGTGCTAGAAGACGGGCTGGAGAAGCTGCTGTTTACGTTACAAACGTTTGCACTACACTATAGGCTGGGGACGATTAACGAGGAGTTCATGAGCTTGAGCCAAGGTTTGTATTATGGCTTACTCCAGGGCATGCTTGTTCCTCCAGAGGGCTCGGTGATCATATCATACTGGCAAGGTAGCTTTTTTGATATCAGGTTGACGCGTGGCGGCAGTATTGGAATCTTGCACCTTGGTGATACGTTTGTTTATGAAATATCCCAGTCTGCGGAATGGAATCTTCGGAGGATCTTAGATAGGCATGTGAGATGGATTGTACAAAAAGTGGGCAAAGCCATGACTGAGTATTGGGGCTGCTCACATTTTGCAACTGTCAGGGAAGACAAGTTACACATCAAACTGGCTAATGGCAAGTCCACGACGTTTACAATTGAGCAGGACACCGGACAGTGCTCGTTGATAATCACGAGCAGACTGGTAGAGGCCATTGATTTTGAAATCAAAGACGTGACTTGTCCACAGACGATGGCGGACATACTGGTCAAATTGCAGCATCTTGCAACGCTTGAGCATATTGCCAGCCGCGCCAGGTTTACAGGTTGGACCATCCAAGCAAACGTGATTGTATCACGACTCGCCTTTGACGCCAAGTACGTGCTCGTGCTGCGCCACAAAGATATCGCCTTTCCCTGGGGCGTTGTGGCCAGTATGAAAGAGGGCCAGTCCAGCACAGACTGGTGGCTTGCCCAGGTTTCCAGGAAGTGGGGCATATGGCGGCTCACCAGTGCTCAGAAACTAGAAATGAGCCCAGGGACACGCAAGTCTTTTGAGCAGTACACTCATAAAACGTTTCGGAATCTGAGCCAGTTTGTGGCAGACCGGGTTGTGCTGAAACGGGTGTGCGAGGAACTGGAACGACGGGGTGTTAGGCACAAGGTTGTGTGGAGGAGCAGCGATGGACCATTGATAGCCATGGAAATGAACAATGCTGAGAAAACAGTGTTTGACGGGTCGATTTTCATGGAGTTTTTTACCAGTTTGGATAAAACCAAGGTAAGAGTGCAGGGCAGGATTAAGCAAAAAACGGTGCTGCCGATGGTGGATGAGATTTTGGGGACGATGAGCGCAGACGCAGGTACGGGGATCTTCACTTTGGATGTGGCCTTGGCAGAGAATGTGGTAGAAAAGGTTTGGCATTGTTTAGGGAATATCCAGACCGTGGTTGAGTATTTGGAAGTCCTCAATGAAAACGGTCTGAGCATTATAGAGATATCTCGAGGGCGCATTGAGTTTGAGTACCAAGGTATGTCCGCTAGGATTGAAATAAGCGAGACTGTAGAGCTTGTCCTGAACCACGACAACCCACAACGCTTCATCGTCGGCGGCTTGCAAAACGTGCTCCACGCCCACGGTCTCCCTGCCGTGCTCAGCCTTCTACACAGTTTTCTGCCCCTGCACATTGCCCTTGACCACGAGTTTCGGCTCCACACCTGGAACAGCCAATTCGTCGTCATTCCCCAAAGTCTAACCGAGACACAAATCTACTTTACAACGAGCCGGATTGTATTACACATCCAGGTCTTGTTCAAGCAGGGCCAGCTGCAAATGTACATTTCGCACACGGTCGGGGAGCCCAACCCGTTGATGCCGCTGCTGTCCCTTGATTCGGGCCCTGTCACGGCCACGACTGAGGAAGCGTGTGAGGCCCAGTTGAACTTGGTCTGGCGGCAGGGCTTGCCGGTGGTGTGCGCGACGGTTCCGTTATGGTCGGGTCTGGCGTGCGCTATAGAGGACTCGGGGTCTGTGTTGAGGTGTATTCGGGATACGGTTGTAAATTGTGGGGTGAAGAAGATATGATGATCTGATAAATTTTTTATTGTATTTTTTTTTGTTTGATGGAATATTATAAGTGTGATGATCTGATGATGATGATGATGATGATGATGGATTAGATATGTCCAAAAGTGGGTTGATCATATTAAGGTTGGGAAGAAGGGATTTTAGAATTCATCTGCAGTGGAGCACAAAACCCAACTGCCCGGGAATATTTATAAAGTACTTTATGAATTAATCATAACTGGGTATTGAAAAGACAAAAACAAAAAGATCTAGATTTTTGTTTTTATTCTAATTTGTTATTGTGCAAGTATTCTCGTGGGTTTTACAATATTGAGATTTTCAAACTCCAACCCCCGGTTTCGGGATTGTTGCGTGTTGCTATATTATATACAGATCAATGACGTTCAACTGGAGATCAAAATCAAGGAAAATAAAAATAAATCGGCTGCGCTGCATAAGTAAAAGACTTTGCAATTGCCAATTGGTTGTTTTTTATTTCATATGTTATAAAAAGGGTTTGAATACGAAAAATAAGACTGGCTTAATAAAAGTCTATAAGCCCTTCTTGACTTGAATCTTAACCATACATTACGCGTACGTATGTATATATACACATAATGTTACCAATATACTAAATACCATATGCACCATTAATATGGAGAGATGAAGAGAGGTTTCCCTTTTGTATATATATCTGTAGTTTCAAAATAGTAGATACCATGTACTATTGGTACGAACAATATTAATGTCAGCAGCGGTCGGCTCTAAATCTATATGCAATAGAAATGAAACCAGTCCAAGTCAAGATTGGTCAACTGCAGGCCAAAAGTTTTTTTTTTTTTTTTTTTTTTTTTGGCTTGCATCTTCTTGTATACATGTAGCCAATTGTTGGACAAACAGAGACTCATTTGCTTAGCTATAGCTTAGCTAGTGTTGTGTATACGCACAAAGTGATCGACATCAAGAGACTCGTATTAGAAAAAAGCTTGGTACATAGTTAGATATCAATTGCAATGAAACCATTATTTATGACGTACGTACCTACTTTGATATTTATTATTGAATTTAATTATATAAGGAAGATCTATATATTTTGATCAAGTCCAATGACCTTTTAGCAAGGATTTTAATATTCCATCTATATATCTATTGTATCCATACGCATATTGTATTTTCTGCAAGCACCAGCAGCAGCACCAGCAGGAACTGTAGTTGTCAATTATTTGAAAACGACAGAAACGAGGCACTGTTATATATATATATATATATATTTTTTGATTTTATTTATTAATATTCCAGCAATCAGATGTATACGTGCACCTGGTTATTGTGTAGATCTATTTCAAAAGGCCTGTCGATATCCTGTATAGGCCTATATATTTTGTAAAAGGTTTGTAATTAAGTGAGGAGTGCGGCACTTGATTTTTTTTTTTTTTGCCATGGTTTTTTTGTAGTGGCTTGTTTGTTTCTGTGAGTGTGCTCATGAGAGATCTACTATTCAAAAGGTCTGGATACGTATCAGTTTTGATCTGCGGTTGCAACTTTATTCATACAATGTAGAAGATTGAATCTATATATCAAAATAAAAGTGATCAGTTGTAACGTACCTTGTCTGAGTGCTGATTGACAGTTGCAGGTCTGTTGATCTTGACTTTGAACGTTTTTTTTTTCTTCCAAGCTTCCAAGCCTAGAACTAATTTTTTAGAATGGTTCTTCTTGCTACCGAGCGGTTTATAATCCTTCGATTAAAAGCTTGTTCTTTTGGTTTGCTTGCAATGGGTGCTTGATCAATACCCCCCCGACGGCTAGAGTTTACAAACCTACGGCTCTAGCTACTATATACAAGAGAGGCATTTTGAGTGAAGGTATACACTCCATAATGTAGGCGTATACAAGGTAGGCTACTCTTGAATATATTTAAGCTCTGTTTGAGGGTTTTTGGAAGACCTCACTTATATCTTTTGAATGCCCCCATCAAGTGATGGTGCAATTCTTCTTCTCCAACTTCCTTATAGCAATTTTGCTTTCCTCTCAAAATATTGATATCAAGGATCAAGAATTACTATATATATAGGTTTAGTAGGCCGATCACCACTAGGAATAGGGCTAGTGCCGGCCAAGTTAAGGTTCTTGCTTTGTATAGAGGATATCGAATACGCAGTACGCAAACTTGGTTAGCTGCACCAAAGCCAATTCGTAGCCAAGGACTAGCCAAGTCTTGACAATCAATCATGCCATAGACCTTTTTATACTGATCTATCTTCAACTATAGATATCGACCTCGTCTTGCCATATATTCAAAAAGTTTTTTTCAAAGCTTGGAATGTAAAAGTCAAAGTTGAGTTTGATATATGGTTAAAATACAACTCATCTTGTCTACATATATGTACTCAATTTCAAACTCTATTATTGGCTACAAGGGTTGTTGAATGATCAATCAGATAAATAAAAAAAATTAAGCGACTTTGAACACAAAAACTAGCGTCAACCGACATGAATGTTTCACCATCTGTAAACAAAACCAGGTCAACTCCGTCATTTGCTCGTTTGTTCAATGTACTATGACTGATTAATTGATTGATTGATTGATTATAAATGATTTTGATTATCTTGATTATAATGGAATGGCTTTGCTTTTTTTCTCATAGCGAGTACTGCCGTATTAATGATTTTAATATGCAATGCATGGCCTCATCCACCAATCGCTATTCTCCATGAATTTCACAGCAGTCAACGTTGCCAATGTTTTAAAAAAAATGAATATCTTGGTAATACATGCTTTTATTTATCATCAATTATTAAAACTTTTTTCTTGTTTAATTCACAGTCACAACGGGCGATGGGCTGCCCTTCTCAGCCTCGCCTCCTGCTGCTGCTGTTGCCGCGGCTGCCTCCTTGCCCATGCGGTTCGCCGTTTCTTGTGCTTTTCTCACCAGCTCGTCTGCCTCGGCGGCTGACAGCTGCTTCTTCTGGAACCGACCAAAGAATGGAAGGTTGCCCTCTCGCTTCTCAGCCCACAGCATGCCCAGGAACAGCAGGATAATAAACAGCCAGTAAATGTTGTAGGAAATGACGGAGCCATATGTGGCCGAGTTCTGCCAGCCCAACAGCGCGTTGAAAATACCCCAGCCGCCTGAAGCGGTCTCGGGGTTGCAGCAGTTGACGTGCCACACGGACTGCTTGATGTTGTAGGAACCAGGACCGTCACCATTCTCAGCCACGTCGCCGCCAGCCTGTTTCGAGAAAACGTACATTTGGAAAGACCAGATGGCTCGTGAAAAGAGACCGGCTGAGATGAGGTACAAGAAGCACGTAGACACAATCAAAAACACCTGGATAGACATGTAGTTACCACCACGGTAGATGAGGAAACCAATAATGGCGCCAGCGGCCAGACCAGCAATGACGGCCAGGGGGAAGGCCGTAGCGGGAGTACCCAGGGACACACCACCAATAAACACGACCAACTCCAGACCTTCTCTCAGCGTCGTAATAAACGGCAGCAGGGCCATTGCGTACTTTTTGGACCACGAAGAGGGTCTCAGCTTTTGCCAAAACGACTTCTTCTCCAAACCAGCGACCTCGTCTGCCTCCACAATCGCTTTGGCAATCTTGACTCTCCACTTCTCCTTCATCTTGTTCAGTCTCAGCATGGCCACACCCATAATCGTAATCATGATACACGCAATCAGTGAGAAAATACCTTCCCACAGGTCTTCTGACTTGGCCCAGATATCCTTGCCTAGCGTGTAAAACACGCCAATAAACGCACCACCGATACACAGACAGATGAATACACCTATAATCGCACCAATCCAGACCTGCCACCTCAGCCGTTTATACAGCTTGGGGTCCTGGTCGGGCCCGCCGAGACCCTGCTTGAGGAAAGCGAGCAGCACCGAAATGATGATGGACGCTTCCAGGGTCTCGCGGAAGGCGATGAAGAAGATTTCGACAGAGAAGACGTTGACCATTATGTGGATTGAATCAACGAAAGGCTGCGTGTGGTGTTGGTTTTGTTGTTTTTGATGTTGTAGAAGAAGAAGAAAGGAAAGGAAACGAAAAATGGAGGTTTCCGAGTTGGTTTTATATAAAGTGAAAGAAAAAGGAAAAAGGAAAAAAATAAACATTTCTTTTTTATAGGTAACTTTGATTGATAAAAACAAAAAAATGAGTGGGTTCCCAATACAGTAAATCAGTAGATAACCAGGGTTAAACCCAAAAAGGGAAATACTCCAAGATGGATAAAATGGATGGGCTGATCTACTATGGGGACAGCCCAATTGGGTTTAGGGTGGGTTATGAAAATATCGCGATAATCACCGGAAAAAGACCGCATTCGGTAATACAGGGCTAGGGCGCCATCTAATCAATCAACAGCTAAACAGCAAGTAAACCACGCAACCAGCCAATCAGGTACGCGAATTGACTTGAAAATTATCAAATTCACATAGGAGACCACAAAAGTGACGCAGTTTGTTTTCACAATATTGCAGTGAAGGGTAGGGAAAGGTTTTGAATTCCCTCGTTGTTTTGATTGGCTGATGAGATCAGATTGATAACTTTTTTTCGCTCTCTTTTTATAGTGGTTGGGTACCCAATTCGGCTAATTCTCCATAATACAAATTTCTTTTTGTGTTTTCTTTTTTTTGTCGTTTCCAATTGACCTCCAAAATGTCATATAAACCACTCGACTCCCGCGTTGTCTCTTTCTCTTCTCTTCTCTTCTCATCATCTTCACCACCATTCATCATCAACCCACAATGAAGGCCATCTCTCTCTTGCTGGGCTCATCGCTGCTGGCCTCGGCCGCCGCAAAGACCGTCACCTACAACTGGAACATGACCTGGGTCACCGCTAATCCTGACGGCGTGTTCCCCCGTCCAGTCATTGGCATCAACAACGAGTGGCCCATGCCCACTGTTGAGGTCGACAAGGGCGACCAGCTCGTCGTCCATGTCCACAACGGCCTCGGTGACAGAGACACCTCGATTCATTTCCACGGCATGTACCAGAACGGCTCAACCTACATGGATGGCCCACCTGGCGTTGTTCAGTGCCCAATTCCACCGGGCTCGGATTTCACGTATAATTTCACGGTTAACCAAAACGGTTCATACTGGTACCACTCGCACGTCCACGGACAGTACCCTGACGGTTACAGAGCACCTTTCATTGTGCACGACAAGGATGCTCCTTTTGCTGGGCAATATGACAAGGAACTGATCTGGCCTGTGGGTGACTGGTACCACGACGTCATGGACGTGCTGTCTCCCAAGTTCTTGTCTCTGTATAACCCCTCTGGTGCTGAGCCTGTTCCCCAGAATTTGCTGTTCAACAATACCCTCAACTCGTCTATTGCAGTGGAGCCAAACACGACTTACTTGATTCATATCATGAATATTGGTGCTTTGCCTTCTATTTTCATGTACATTGAGGACCACGAGTTTGAAATTGTCGAGATTGACGGTGTCTATGTTGAGCCCCAGACGGCTGAGATTCTGTACGTGACCGTTGCCCAGCGTTACACTGTTCTGCTCAGAACCAAAGACACCACCGACAGAAACTACGGTATTGTCTCCATCTTTGACCAGACCATGTTTGACCAGTTTCCCAGCGACCTCCAGCTTAACCAGACCAACTGGCTCGAGTACAATTCCTCGGCGCCAAAGGACCACGTCAACCCTCCTTATGATACTTCTGAAGATATCGAGCCTTTTGATGATTTCTTCCTTGTGCCAGCTGATCACCAGCCTTTGCTCCCCGAGCCAGACCAAGAGTTTGTTCTGGATGTCTCCATGAACAACCTGCTTAACGGTGTCAACTATGCTTTCTTCAACAACATTACCTACACCTCGCCCAAGGTCCCTGCTCTGTACACCGTCATGTCTTCTGGTGACTTGGCTGACAATCCCATCATTTACGGCGAGTACACCCACTCCCTTGTTCTCGAGCACATGAACACCATCCAGATCGTCGTCAACAACGTCGATCCCGGTGTGCACCCCTTCCACATGCACGGCCACGAATTCCAGGTCATTCTGCGATCGGACGCCTACGATGACGACAGTCCCACCGCTTACGACGCCAACAACCACACTGACTTTCCTGCCATCCCCATGCGCCGAGACACTGTCCAAGTCCGACCTAACGGTAACATGGTGCTACGTTTCCGCGCCGATAACCCCGGTGTTTGGATGTTCCACTGCCACATTGAGTGGCATCTGGAACAAGGTCTGGCTCTGATCCTGGTCGAGGCCCCCACCCAGCTCCAGCAGCAGACTACCATTCCCGAAGATCACTACGACGTGTGCCGCGCTGGTGGTATGCCAATTGCAGGAAACGCCGCAGGTAATACCCAGAACTTTTTGGACCTTACAGGCCAGCCCGCCCAGGAGCCCGATCTCCCATCAGGGTTCACGGCAAGAGGTATTGTGGCTCTGGTGTTTTCGTGTGTAGCTGCATTCCTGGGTATGGGCGTCATTGCTTGGTACGGCATGAGCGACATTGCTTTAACGGCGTACGACCTGGCGGCCATTGAAGACAAGTCCGTGGACTCGGGTCTTTAATCATTAAAAAAAAGTTTTGTTGATGAGTTAATGTTTGTTCTTTCATAAATCCATATCTTTAACAGTAGATGTTCATTCAATTTCGTTTACTATGGTTGAAAAAAAAGAAAAAAGAAAGGTCCCATAATAATCTCAGACGATAAAGTTACCCGGCCTGATCTGGCCAATCACCTCTCCCCAAAATTTTCACACCCGTCTAATCTTACACTCTTTCCATCACCATTCCACAAGCAAACCATGGCACTCCGACGATCCTTGTTCAGCTGGAGCGGGCTTGCGCGTGCTGCTGTTGTGCCGGTTGCCTCCCGGCGGGCTGCGTTCTCGACAACAGCCCTGTGCCGCGACGACTACGCCGCCGAGCACGCGGTCCTCGAGCAGATCCGCGCCGACATGCCTCCCGCGGACGTGACCCGCTTGACGTCCATGCGTAATATCGGTATCTCTGCACATATCGATAGTGGTAAGACGACGTTCACGGAGCGCGTGCTGTACTACACGGGCCGGATCCAGGCGATCCATGAGGTGCGTGGTAGAGACAACGTGGGCGCGAAAATGGATTCAATGGACTTGGAGCGTGAAAAGGGTATTACGATTCAGTCGGCGGCGACGTACTGTAACTGGGATTATGCGTCGCGCAAGGATGGAAAGGTGACCGAGTACAGGTTTAACTTGATTGATACCCCGGGACATATTGATTTTACGATTGAGGTGGAAAGAGCGTTGAGAGTGTTGGATGGTGCCGTGCTGGTGGTGTGCGCGGTCAGTGGTGTGCAGTCGCAGACCATGACGGTGGACCGCCAGATGAGACGTTACAATGTCCCGCGTATTACGTTCATCAACAAGATGGACCGTATGGGCGCCAACCCTTGGAAAGCGATTGACCAGGTTAACAAGAAGCTCAAGATCCCCGCGGCGGCGGTCCAGGTGCCTATTGGCGCCGAGGACGCGCTGGAGGGTGTTGTCGACATTATCAACGGCGTGGCTTTGTACAACGAGGGCAAGCAGGGCGAGAAGATTGTGACCAAGGAAGTGCCCGCTGAGTTGCAGGACCTTGTCGCCGAGAAGCGTGCTTTGCTGATTGAGACTTTGGCTGATGTTGACGACGAAATTGCTGAGATTTTCCTGGATGAACGTACTCCTAGCGCGGCTGAGATCATGGACGCAATTCGCCGTGCCACGATTGCCCGCAAGTTCACCCCTGTGCTCATGGGCTCAGCGTTGGCTAACCGATCGATTCAGCCTGTTTTGGATGCCGTTTGTGATTACCTGCCTGACCCCTCTGAAGTTCGCAACACTGGTCTTGATACTGCCCGTGATGAAGCCCCTGTTGACCTTGTCCCCTACCAGAGCGCTCCGTTTGTTGGATTGGCGTTCAAGCTGGAAGAGGGCAAGTACGGCCAGCTGACCTACGTGCGTGTGTACCAGGGCAAGCTCAAGAAGGGTATGTCTATTGTTAACGTCAAGACCGGCAAGAAGACCAAGTTGGCTCGTTTGGCCCGTATGCACTCTGAGGAGATGGAGGACGTTGACGAGGTCGGTGCCGGTGAGATCTGCGCTACCTTTGGTGTTGACTGTGCCTCTGGTGACACCTTCACTGACGGTGAGTGCAAGTACACCATGTCGTCCATGTTTGTCCCCGACTCTGTTATTTCCCTGTCGATTGCCCCCAAGACCAAGGACTCGCCCAACTTTTCAAAAGCGCTCAACCGATTCCAAAAGGAAGACCCCACGTTCCGCGTCAAGTTCGATGCTGAGAGCAAGGAGACAATTATCTCTGGTATGGGTGAGCTGCATCTTGAAATCTACGTCGAGCGCATGAAGCGTGAGTACAACGTCGACTGTGTCACTGGCCAGCCCCAAGTCGCCTACCGCGAGACCATTTCCGGTTCCGTGCCTTTTGACTTTACTCACAAGAAGCAGTCTGGTGGTGCTGGTCAGTACGCCAAGGTTATGGGTGAGATGGGTCCCAGCGAGGACGCGGCCAAGAACACCTTTGTGACAGCTATTGTTGGTGGTAAGATTCCTGAAAAGTTCCTGTATGCCTGTGAAAAGGGATTCGAAGAAGCCTGCGAGAAGGGTCCTCTTACGGGCCACAAGGTTTTGGGTGTCAACATGCTTGTCAACGATGGTGGTATCCACGTTGTCGACTCTTCCGAGCTCGCTTTCCGAAGCGCTATTCAAGGCGCTTTCCGCGAGAGTTTCATCAAGGCCTCTCCTTTGATTCTTGAACCCATCATGGACGTTTCCCTGACCGCACCCATTGAGTTCCAAGGTAACATCATTGGCCTGCTCAACAAGCGTATGGCCACCATCAACAGCACCGACATTGGCAGCGACGAGTTTACGATTTCTGCTGAGTGCTCTTTGAACAGCATGTTTGGGTTTGCGTCACAGTTGCGAGCGGCCACCCAGGGTAAAGGTGAGTTCTCGTTGGAGTTCAAGAACTACGCGCCGGCGCCACCGCAGCTGCAGCGGGAGCTGATTGATGCTTATAACAAGAAGCAGAAGCAGAAGAAATAAGTGAATTTTGTGGTGATAGAGAGATATGGGATTTTGTAAATATTGTGTGTATATACATGTTGTCTAAATTGAAAAAGTATACAATAATTGAATTAGATCTAAACAATAATAATGGTCAATACTTTGCTTTTCTGGGTTACTGGTATTGATAATTTCAGATTCGTGAGGATGCAGAACTGAGGATAACTATGAGCACTATGGTAACTTTGTATCTGGACCCTGATAAAATCCAGAAGATCTATCTTTTAATAGCTATAAAATCATTATCACAATTTCTGGCAAGATTTGAAGGTAAAAAAAATTCGTGATTCTTAAAAAACCAGATTCTCATCTGCTTTCAAGATTATCACTCGATTTCAAATTAAAGCGAAAAGACATAGTTACATAGACAACAACAACAGAATAAATAAATAAAACAGACCAGCCATTGACAAACTCATTGGCCTATAACTGATCTAATTCTCAAATTTTTGGGGGTTTCAAAACAATGGAGACGCTGCAGCTCGGTAGCTTACATATGTCTCGTTTGTGAAAACACTTGCTGTTGATGCATACGCTCCTCAAGTGTAGGAGCCGGGAACTCGAAAAACTTCTTGATCCATTGACGTTTGCTAGGTTTGCTAGAAGAAGAAGAAGAAGATGCAGAAGTGGTAGGTGCAAAGTATTCAGCTTTCATTTGGGGAGACTGAGTAAAACAGGTCTCTTGGCTGTAGGTAGAAGAAGCGCTGGAAGTAGACATGATGCTTGTAGATGAGGTTGGTGGGGTAGAAGTAGCAGTTGGTAGAGGAAGAATTTTTGCGGTGCTTGATAAAAAGATTCAGAGAAGCTCTGGTTTAAGAGTGATTGAATTGAATTGATTGATGATGAGAAGAAGTGAAAACCTGGTCAAAGACTGCTCCTTTTATAACCCGCGAGACTTGAAGTCTTAAGCGATTTGATGTGTTTATTTTCTTCGGTCATGGTGACTCGTTCTGAATTCATGATGCTGTACCTCTGATCGTACCTTTTTACTTCTATAGCTATAGCCTTACGACTTCTTGAAAAGTCATAGCTTCTGCAGCTGCGTTTAACTCAACAAGATAAGTTGCTTGCGTTGATCTTACGTTTATAGGGTCTCTTGTGCAAAGTATATTGTTCTGTCCAGTTCTTACACAAGTTTGAATCAGAGAGTCAATATGACTAGATTCACGTGACCCAACCGTTGTAACAGAATTACCGCATTGAGCCTGATTATTGGGTACAAAAAACTTTAAATCTCCAGACAAACGTATGCAACCATCAATTCTAGGATCCCTGGTCGAGGAGAAACTGTTTCTTCATGCGAGTTTGACTGGTGGATTGTCATTATGATTCAAGGGATACACATTTATGAGGAGACCTTTTTTTTATGATCATCATAGAAATTTGAATAAGTGGGGGTGAAATCGTGGGGAAATTGACTGGCTAGCTTTGTATGACGCTTTCTTCAACCAACGAGTAGCACCAGTCCAGAATAGCCTATAGCAGGTAAATTTGAAGTAGCGCGACACAAAAAGGGTCTACTCATCTTTACATTATTTCTTTGTCAAACCCATGGCATGCATTGTTCACACACGGCTGACTATTTCCTGCACTTGAAAAGTGGAGTCCATAAAAAAATCCGGAGGTTTAGCAATCTACTCCTTGAATCCATTGAGTTGTAAAAAAAAATAATTCACAACCATGCAAGTACAATTGAGCAATTGCTCAAGCTCAGCAAAGATGCTTAGTCCTGATCGCAAGTTTGCTTGAATGAGAAGCAAATAAATACAATGGTGGGAAACTAGCAACCTCTTTAGCAAAGCAAACCAGAAGAAATCAATCCTACACAATTCAAAGAATTTGGATTGAAAGCGTTCAATATGATGTCAGTTTTAATTTTTCACTTGATAAAGCTAAGCTTTCTTGGCTGTGAAAGCTTGTACTCTTATGGCCCATGATTTCTATTAATATCTTTACATCAATCTGCAGGTTGAGTAAACGTTGGTTTGATACTGTAGAATTTTATTTTGAAAGTTTTAATAATTTGCGCGTGTTTGTGAATCATACATTCATAACTTGGATCTCGTTAATGAAAGTTGTCTTACAGGTTTATGCCTTATTACATCTCTCATTCCCGCTCCCGAGTTTGTGTCAACGCTTTGAAATTGCGGTAAAGTGCATTCAAATGACAACTTTGCTGGAATTAAAAGAATGTACATCAAACGTGGTATCGCTCAATGTAAATGAGCAATGATCGATCTGAAAATAGTCTTAAGATGATGAAATGTACTTAATTCAGTTTGCTTGTCCGTGCGAAATGCCATTTCGTCAATTGACCATGAAGCAATTGGAACCTCAAACATCTGTTTACGTTTACTCGTTTGTTTTGCAAATAAAGATGAATATGTGCGTCCAGCTTCAAATGATTGAAGTAAATAGCTCAAGTAATTGCTTTCATCTTTGTCAAATGAACTTCTATCGATTTATTATCTCAAATTATACTGACATTTATCCTTTAATAGTTGTGAATAAAAACCATATCATTTTTTATACATTAATATTTTATGCCAATTAACGTCAATGCTTCCAAGAACCTAGACAAATCATCCTTTGCAACCTCAATAACGGAACTCTCAAACGCATCGACCTTCACCTTTGCATGGATTTCTTCTGCAATTTGGTGAAACGCGCTGCCAAACTCATTATACTGAGCTAGCTCGTCATTATCATCGTCTTCGTCTTCGTCGTCTTCATTCTCGTTTAAACCCTTGTCGGTCACTTCTTCTCCGTCAACAACCACCTTCTTCTTTTTCTTCTTGTCCCGCCGGCTACGGAGCTTGCGTGGGCCAATGCCGACTACGAGATAGGTGTTTGTGGGCGGGTAAAGCGAAGCAACGACCAAAGGTAGCGAGCGGGGCGACACTTCAGCAGACGCTTCTGCAATCCACATCGCCAACTGTGCCAGCGCCAAGGGATTTGAAAACACCTCCAACTCCGGTCCGTCCTTGAGCACAGCGAGCCTGAATCGCCGCAGATCCTTGATAAGTCGGCGCTCGAGTAGAGCTGTAGCAGACAGTGCAATACTCTGCTGAAGACCCTTGGCAAGCTGGATACCCTGCATTAGTTTATTGACATTATCTAAAGCGTCCCAAGCAGTCCAAAAGTTTTCAACCCAGAACCTTTCACGCGGATCAGACGTTTCGCCGTTCAGAAAACTGCTGTTGTGAGAGTCTTCCTCGACAAACCCGTTAAATGTTTCGCCATCACCACACTTGAGCCTCTGACCTATTTGCAATAGTGTCAGCAATGCATCAACGCAGTCGCCTGCTGAGATCGAACCCTTGTAGCCAAACCGCCGTACAATACCCTGACGAATGACATCTTCAATGCCGTATAGAGACGCAACTGACCCAAGCTTTTCTGGTAGCACCTTTTTAACAGTTAGATTCATGTGAGCCCAGCGCTCCCGCGCATCTTGTAGCGATATTCCCATTTTAGCCAGCATTTTGTGCATCCGCCTTCGCCCGTCCTCAGTGTAAAGTCTCAGCTTGGCTGAGACATATGATGAATGTGACATGGAATCATAGAGCGTCCAGTGACGGAGCAAGTAGAATGGATAGTCGGTTTCAATAAATAACGATGTATCATCGCCGGTGTTGGTGGCTCCACTATGCCCGTTGGTAAGGGATGTAGTGGTTGAAGGTACATTTGCGTTTGGATTCAAACGCAACACTTCGGTTTTGAGAGTGGGAAACAAGAGCCTGTATAAATGCGGGTGCTGGTTGTCGAGAGAAGTGGCAGCAACAACTGTGAGCCATAGATGAGTGATTGTAGGTGTCATCAGGTCGGACACAAGTGAGTAGATGAGGGACGATGTAGATGTAGCGAGGGAGGATCCTTGTGAATAGTATGATTCGAGGGTATTCTTATACCTGTCGATTTCCTCAGCGCGGGTTCGAAGTTTGATTCGGGGTTTCTTAGTTCCGTCCTCTTCGTTAGGCGTATCTTGACGCGAACGTTTTTCTCCACTCTTTACTGAATCGTCTTCGTCTGTTTGAGCGCCGTCATCTTCATCATCTTTGTCTTCCTCGTGATCTCTGTCTTCTTCATCATTTTCGTCTTCGCTGTTCTCATTTGCATCACCTTCCTCCTGTTCTTCCTCCATTAATCGTAGGTAATTCGCGTACGAATCTTGGAGATTGTTGAGCTTTTCAGGTTCAGCGTATCCATCTAGGAAACACACGACATTTGGCGATCCAAACAAATTATCCAAATTCCACGGTCGATGGTTATCAATGACATATATTTTTCGTTTCGTAGCCGTCCAGGTCGCGTCATCTTCATCCGAAATGCCCAAGAAATCAAACAAATCTACCGTCGCTCCACACCCAATACACAGGATATTCTTGATCTCCTCATCATCAGCCACCGCCGACTTGAACGACATTTGCAGGTCCTCAAACCCTACCACTGGTACAATCTTGTGCGGGATCAGGTCTGTCTTGAGCAAACTGGAAATCAGCTTGGCTGCGCACAGCGCATCAATGTCCAGGCACGACACAAAGATGACGAGCTTGCAGGTGGCATGAGAAAGTGATGACGTCCTGATTTCGTCAAAGGACTTGACAAAGTCCTCCATATACACGTGCATGTTGGTGCCAGAGGACAGAATCAGGCATTTACCTTAGATGAAAGTTGAAGTACAGGAGGGAATGTTCAAGGTCGTTGTTGTTGATTTTGAAAGTGTTTGAAACTGAAAAGACAATGACAAAAAAATTAGTGGTGAAAGATCGTGTTTGTTGACGCGACAGCGCGTTCCAATTAATATCCCAAATAGGGTATGTCATGTGACTACGTGTCAATTTTTCGGGTCCAAGCACCTTTTTACCAAAGCTCGAGGCATTACACATCTTTACAATGCCAGACCGATGATGGAACATTCTCTTGATTGCTAAAATATAATGATGAATGTTAACAATTGAAGGAGAAAAGACGTTTGGAAAAACGGTTTGTACCCCGTGTTGTAGCCACTATTCAATCGAAAGATATGGAAATTTGAAGAACAACTTGCTTGCTACACTTGCGTTTGGTTCGTTACTGTAGTTTATATCAAATGTTCCATTCGCAATTGTAGTGAAGATAAGCCTTAAAACGATTTTGGCTTTCCTAGGACTTACGATGATCAACAATATTATGGCTTAATGTGGACCTCACTGTATTGTGAAGAAAAGCGTTGAGGAGCTTGTGCGGAGTCGCTATAGAGGTCACAGGTTGTGCAATTGACTTTTCTCTCTTGGGTCAATCGTAGATTGCATTTTATATAAATTCAATGTTAGTCGAAAGACTCTCATGTAGTTCGATATATAGTGGCAAACGAATTCAATTCTGGTAGTCTCATATTCAGATGTTCCGAATTTAAATCTCACCTCACAGCTTGTTCAATAAGCGCCGGTCTTGTAGAAGCTAGTTTTTAGCGCTGTATCATTTCAGGTTTATCAAACCAATGAGATGGCCCAGTATCCACTACCAATTGTTTTCTTCCATGATGATGTGATTCATATGGTACTCCTTTGCAAACCTAATTACCGTTTAACAAACTAGCTAGCATCAAGTAAATAATCTTTCTTTCGCGCTAAGCCCAATAGAAGATCGATCTGTAGTTGGCATGATAGCACGATATTATTTCTACTCTAGTCTCTTTGCAGTTGGAGTTTGTGGCTGTTGTTAAGAAAAGTGCGTACATATACTCACATACCATATGAACCTGAAATATTAATTTCTACCTTTGATTTGTGTAATGCTCGGAATAATGGGCAGTTAATTGCGGGATAAAGTTATTTTGCTGGAATAAATAGACGCAGGTTAACTTTTATGCATCGTATGCCTATACATCTCAAATGATGAAACCAAACTTCATAATCAACAGAAGTCTGTGAAATTGTGATCTGATTCTATTTGTTATGTTTGTCTCTTGATTACTCTCTTTGAAAGAGCATGCATATATGTTCAGTTGTCAATGAATGGCTCTTTAACTTTTGGCTTTCAATTGAGATTATGAATTGCATGCAAGTAGACTCCACAATTTCAAAATCAATATCAACTATGTAAGATTTCTTTAAAACTAATAATGCATGGCCGTAGAAAAATGTAAAAACAATTATTTTTAGGTTTGATTCACTGTGACTTTCCAATTGAAAAGTATGCCTATATATGAAAATAGCCAATTCTTCTTACAGGAGATCATAATATTTAGAAAAGACAAGTAAATAATATATCTCACTCAAGCTAATTCAACAATCTCTTGAGCTCGAATTGATGCTGCATTGCAACCCTATATATCCTACAAATTTTTAAAAAAGAGACCTGTTCACATTAGTGATAGATTTTTTAATGATTTATGCTGTGCACTCAATTCTCCTAAAATCCGGAAAGCCAAGGTTTTGAAATATTTTCTATGATTCAATTTCAATAACGCAAACATTTGTAAATCTTTGTCACATCTCACATCTCGCACCTCATACAAATGTTTGTGATCCATGCTCCACCCAAAAATTAAAGATCAAGATTAAACTACAGATCCAAGACCCATTAGGCCTACTCTTGGAAACACGCTTTTCGATAGGAACCTAAGCTTGATTTACGGAAACCCAGGGCTATGAAAGGCACTCTGATAATGCATAGATAAGCCGTTGGTACTTGGGCAATAGTACTTTGCCTACTCTGTGAATGGCTTCGCCCCTGAAGCTAATTATGTTGAACATATATATATATAATATTTTCAACTTGTCACAAAGTAATGATCTACAAAATAATATATGCATGAAATATATAGGTCTGATTCTTTTCATTTGAAAGAAAAACTGTTGGTGTTGAATTCACTTTTGATTGGAAGCGACCTGGTCTAGACCAAGCACGGGTAGGCAACGCACAAGAACCTGCATTGCCTAGATTAAATTGTTTTCTTCAGTTTCAATCTAATGGTTTCAATTATTTGATCAGGGTTTGAAAACATTGATTGACTTTCTACGTTAAATTCGTGTATTGTATTCGTCATTGCAGATTTTGAGCTCATATGTAGCGAGGTAGAATGCAAGTTTCAACAAGTTACAACTCGCTGCAACTCCTGCCAGTGTGATGGCAGAGCATGAAGTCCAGGAAAAAAGGAGAAAAAAAAAATTAATTGGCACATGTTGATTTTTAAACCTACCGTTGATTTAAGCTTGTTGTTATCGTTCAAATGCTGAAGGGGGTTGCACGTAGCACTTCGAGTATAAGGCTATCTGGGACATATATAAGATTCACATGCCGAAACATAAACCATATGCATCAATTAAGAGCGCACGAAACCGAAAACACAACATTGCAACTATTCAAATCAATTCTGGTAAAAAAGATGAATTGCAGATAATGGAACCTTTGTTGAATACTATTCAGGTTTGGATTGTCAGCAATCATTAATTAGAAAAGGGGCCAAATGATAGCCTCTATAGTTGGGAGTTGGTAGGTTCAGGTTTTTACCCAATGAAACACAAACAACGGAGAACTGTACCAATTTGTATGTGAAATAATCATCACAAACACATTGATTGCTCAACATTTAGAATTTACAATTTTTTCAGCGGCAAAATTTGACATGATCCCTTTAATTATAACAAAGTTGAATAAGAAACCACTCAAACATGCATTGATGTCCTATAGATAATTAAGGTCTGCTTCAGGGTACTTGAATAGGCTTACTTATTTTCCAGCTTGTAACGGATGGAATAAGAAAGCTTGCCTATGCAGATATGCTACTGAGTGTGTCAGGTAAGTAAATAAGTTTGAGTGCTACGTTAGAAGCTGCTAGGTATCAATGTACGTTCTTTGTGTATTTTCCTTATAAGCTTGAGTGCGTGGTTCTCATGTTTGCTTAAGTGCCAGAAAATGAGAAGAGTGATTGAAACAAGTTCAACAAAACTTTAGGCTGCAGTTGTTAATTCTCTTTAACTTAATTATTTTATTTTAACAAATTGTTCTTTCAGCTAGAAATAAACGGAAAAATATTAGTTATTTGCATTCTAGAACATTGACAAGACTTCTAGATACTGCTACTAGATGTTCACAAAACCCATATAGCAATCAAAATCATTGAAACTCATCAAAATAGCCACGGAATTATTCAAAAACTTGATTAAAAAACACTTGTTATACGGTTATTTAACTCTATATATTCAAGAATACCTTTTTGCAGTGGGTGTACACAAGACCATCTTTTACAGTTTTCATGTCAAGTTGACGCGGGCAGAGCCTGTTAGAGTTAACCAATTTGCACTCGGAATAAGAAAGAAAACGGAGTAAAACAACTGTATTTAGTTAGCTTTCTAAATCCAAAGCTTATAAATACCACATCAATCTTAAAAGGAAACTAAATTAAAGAAGAAAGTGATCTCATGATGGCGGGGGAGGAGGGGGAAACGGAGGGGTGCGAGTTTGGCCGATCGATGAGTGACAGTTATGGTAGCTAGGCCCTATACGTGGGCATCTAGCCCAAAATCCAAGGCGATGGACTCTATAGTTACGTATTTAATTTAGAAAACGCGAATAGTGATAATAATGATAGTAATATAATAAACGTAGATATTAAATTCGGAAATGTCAATTGAATTGACTCCATGGCAATTGGCCGTGAAATACGATTAATGTTACCTCGATATCATTATTAGAGTCAGGTGGAATTGGGCTAGCTAGGCAGATCAGATCGTTAAATGTACATGGAAGGTCAAATGAAATGAGTATAGATTTTTCTTTCCACAGCTTGCAGTGCTCTTGGACTCTGGATCTTGAAATCCATGACTTTGATTCATGAATTAACTTGACATGACCTGGACTCAATTTAAAAAAGACTCTTCAAACCCCAGATGGAAACTATTTTTTCAATGATTAGAGTTCAAAATAAAAAATGAACTGCTTTTGAGATTACTTGAGGGACCGTCAGGATGTGCTCCAACAAAAAATGCGGAGACCAAAGCTTGTGGAGGGAGCCATTGATAGTTCTCGTCAACAAACCGGAGGTTTTCCAATATCTCAGCCTTTTTTTTATTTCTTTTAAAGGTGGAGATTTCATTTAACGAGGCTTGGAGATGAGATGGCTCAACTCAATTCCAGTTTTCCTCCACTTTGTTAATTTTTTGTGATGGAGGAGGTTAATGGTGTTTTGTGTGCAAGGACTTCTTTAATGGGATTTGATTCCTAAACGAGATGGTACATGCGACAATCACAAAAATTCAAACACAAACTTGATCTTCCCCAACTATGATGTCAACATGAAAAAATAAAATAAGAAACTAAAATTAAAAAAACAAGATATCGGATTAAATCAAGACAATCACCGAGAGAATTTCACGTCTTTTCTTTCGTAAGCAGAGATCTCGTTAACCTGCTAAGGTACTCGTTGCGATATCTCAATCACAATTGAAACATTATCGATTGTGAAAACCTTAGATAGTGTCCCGGTACCGGAGATCTTAGCTTGGCTCGATAAATAGCAATAACAGCCAATAGTATCAAGAGTTTTTTTTTGCTATCCATGTTGTTTTCTGGTTGCTTTATAATGGAGAGGGAGGCCGAACCGAGATCATGGGCAAGATTGATATCGGCAGGGGTGTACTCGCGAACAATTAGCCTAATTGCTCCGGACACGGACAGCGAGAACAACAGAGAAACAAAGCCGCCGTAGATCTAAATTTGACATCGGATCCTGTAGGAACAATGATCAACATTGCAAGAAAGAACTGGGTAGAGAAGGGACAGGTTCAAGTGTACTCGGGGTAGAACGTATTGTAGCAGCCGGGCTGTTATTGTTGCCAAAGCGTTTTCATATATATAGAACATAAACATGAATTTAGATTTTGTGATACGCTGTCTGTGCGATCTGTCAATTAGAGTAGGTGGCCTTGAGTGGACGACAACACTCTTCTTCCATGTAGGCTCTATAGACTCCATAGGCCGAGGGGAGTATACGTAGGCCAACAACACTGTACACTGTACAATCTGTTTCAAAATGGGCTCCAGTGTATGCGTGCTTCATAAGTTAATATTAAAGTTCCTTTCCTTTCCTTTCCACCATTATTACCACTACCACTATAAGTTTACCACTATTCTGATTTATGTGTGCACGTTCCTTTTTTTCAATACAGTTTCGTTCTCTTGTCCTTTATAGTAAAAAATTCCGGTCTATAGCCTATAGGCTTTATAGGCTAAGGCTATAGTCCTTATCTATTACAGACTATAATACAAAGGGAAAGAACCCCTCCCCTCTATTGACCCAAATCAGTTACCACTAAGGACCCCATGAGACTCAATATTGACAAGCTTTTGGCAAAAATTTATTATTATTATTACTATTCGGCTGGACTCAGCTGCATTAGGGAAGAGAGGGACGAGCACCCCCCAAACATGGCAAGTCCATGAGAATTTCCCACATTGCAAAAATAACAAAAAGGCCTGGAGCAGAGCCAATCCTGTTACTGCTGATGCCAATGGAGATGCTGATGATGGAATATAGCTTTATACAGAATCCAGCTTGATGGACCTGCCTCATGGGCGCCCAGAAAAGAGTAACTGGAAGAGTGGAGAGCTGAATTCTTGTGAGATATTTCAACCGTGGGATATAGGTCTAGACATATGATTAAGATGAGCCATGGATGAGTGGGAGGGGTGTGTTTAATATTGGTATTTCATGAGTAACAGAGTCTGGCGGTTACGGCACTTGATACTATAGTAGTAATATACAAGGTAATCACAGCTGGCGGCTTTTTTCTTTATCTATACAGCTACACCTGCACACGCACACTGCTTTGACTTCAGTAGCAAAAAAATATCAGAAACGCGCCGTCGCCGCCGTCTTCCTGTCAACCTCTTTCCTTTCCAGTGTGGTGGTTGCCTTGCTCTACCTACGTAGATGATGACCTATAGCCATGGTGAAAAGGGCGGACTAAGCGACCAACACCCTCCACGGCTGGACATAACCTATTTAAGCACAGGGCTAGGGCTACCATGCTATTGCAGGTGGGGTGGGGAAATCAGAGGAGCAAAGGACCAGGGCAAGGGCCAACTTAGATGAGCTTAATTGATCATGTACGGGGGATAAGGACCTAAATGGGACTTTTGTACTTTTTGTAGTAGTAGTATTATTATTATTATGATTATTATTATTATTATGATTAATTATTCCATAATTCTAAACCGTTGAAAAAAAAACACAATATTATCAGCACAAAGTATATAGTTGATTAGCAAACAAGCCTTGATATTTCAGGGAAGGTCCAGGAGACGTGAACAAACGTCAAATCTTGTGAAATCTAGTCACATCTTGTCAAAACGTCCGAGATATTCTCCGATCTATATAGTACTTTGTTTTAAAGATCTCGGGCCCATCTGATATTAGACCGGTCTGCCGTAAGGGTCCTCCTCTTCTCTACCTTTTGTCTTCTAACCTTCATCGCTGCGGGTTTTTGGTTTTCACATTATACTCAATGTGCAGGAGTTCAAGAGGGGAAACAAAAAAAAAACTCGACTATACTTGCTTGCTTAAAAACAAAACCACGTACGGGCGTCGGTGTCGAGGGCTGCTCTTGACCGCGAGATAGAAAAAAAAAAGATAAGATAGGTATAGCATCTAAGGTTCCGTTTGCGCTCCGTCTACGAACCGAGAGTAGCAGCCACCATTGCAAAACAATACGGGAATTCAGAGACAGCAGGGTGTCAGATGCTGCGATACGGTGCTAGCTAAAACCCTATAGCCTACCCCTCCTGCTTATTATGAAAAAGAGAATAAAGCCAGTTCAAGGTCAGGTCGACTGAGAGAGAGATCACCAACCTTTTGGGGTCAACTGGGTTTGAAAGCCGCTGCTGGTGATATACTATTTCAATATTGTTAGCGATAAGACTTGGATATTGGGGTTGAAAATGCATGTATAATTCCAAGTTATCGGAAGGTGGATATTTTTCTTTTTTTCTTTTTTAACTTCTACATGTAAATATACAATATTTCAAGTATTCTTCTTTTTTATAATGCATTTACTCTTTTGTATGACAATTTTCTTTTATTTTCATGAAAATCACTGAACTTTCATGAAAAGAAAATAAAATCGTCATTTACGTATTCTCCACATACTCTGCATTCAATAATTTATCAACTCAACACTCTCGCAATTGCAAGTGAAAGAAAATAAATAAAAAAAAGACCCGTTTTCAAACTACTACTACTACCATATCGTATTTACCCCATATTCCCTGGATATCCAAAACTTGGTTCCATCCTTTCTATAAATATTGCCGCCTTTCCCTTGATCTTCCTTTCGGTTTTTTCTCTTCATCTTTCTTTCTCTTCTCTGTCTTACTATTCTTCTTCTTCTTTTTATTTATATTCCATTCTTCAACATATTCACTCTGATACTTCAACTTTCAGACTTTCACTCTCCAGCTCTAGCCCTTCTCACCAACTATATATATGTCTCAACACAATATGGGTTCTGACGAAATTTGCACAGTTACTACCAACCAAGTGGGACATCATGATCCCAAGCTGATCACCAACAAAGATGACCAGCTGCTAGCAGAACTCGGTTACAAGGCCGAACTCAAGCGAAACTTCTCCGTTATTGAGGTCTTCGGTATCGCCTTCAGTATCATGAGTCTGCTGCCCTCTATCGCTTCATCTCTTGTATTCTCACTACCCGCGGGCCCCGTCGGCATGACCTGGGGCTGGCTCCTTCCTTCCATCTGCATTCTTACCGTCGGCATGTCCATGGCTGAAATGGGCTCGGCTATGCCTACCAGTGGTGGTCTCTACTGGTGGACCTTCAAGTTCTCGCCCAAGTCTGTTCGCAAGCCACTGTGTTTCCTGGCCGGTTACGCAAACACCCTCGGTCTCATTGGCGGTCTCTGCTCGATTGACTACGGTTTCTCGGCCATGCTGCTGTCTGTCGCCGGTCTTCACTCCGATGGCGCCTATGTGCCTACCAAGTACCACACCTACGGTGTCTTTATTGCTGCCCTCGTCTCTCACGGTATTGTCGGCTCCTTGGCTACCAACATTATGAGCAGACTCCAGGGATTCTGCATTGTCACCAACATGGTTGTGCTTATTGTCACCTGCATTGCGCTGCCCATTGGAAAGGGAACCGAAAACCTAAACAGCGGCACCTTTGTCTTTGGCGATCTTGAGAATCTTTCTGGCTGGCCCAAGGGCTGGAACTTTATCCTGTCCTGGCTCTCGGCTATTTGGACCATTGGTGCCTTTGACTCCTGCGTCCACATGGCTGAGGAGGCTTCCAACGCCTCTGTCGCTGTCCCCTTTGGCATCATTGGCTCCATCTCCATGTGCGGCTTGCTCGGCTTCATTGTCCTCGCCATCATCGCCGCTTGCATGAACCCTGACGTCACTGCCACTCTTACTACCTCCACTGGCCAGCCCATGGCTCAGATCTACCTCGACGTTTTGGGCAGAAACTGGGCTATCGGCATGATGATCATGCTTCTCATTGTCCAGTGGTTCATGGGTCTCTCCATTTGCGTTGCTGGCTCCAGACAGGCCTGGGCCTTCTCCCGTGATGGTGCCCTTCCCTTCTCCTCCATTCTCCGTGTTGTCAACCACAAGCTCGGCGTCCCCATCCGTGCTCTTTGGTTCATGGTTGTCGTCGGCATTGTCCTTGGTCTCCTCTGCATTGTTGACACCGCCGCTACCGCTGCCCTGTTCTCTCTCACCATTGCCTCCAACTCTTTGGCCTGGCTCCTTCCCATTTTCGCCCGTGCATTTTTCAACATTGACACCTTCAAGCCCGGTCCCTTTTACATGGGCAACATCACCTCGCGTATCGTGGGCATGTTTGCGTCTATTTACCTTATTTTTGTCATTTGCATTCTGGCCATGTGGCCCACTTCTGGCCCCAATCCTTCACCGGAGCTGATGAACTACACTTGTGTGATCAACGGCTTTGTGTGGATTGGATGCTTGGTCTACTACTTTGTGGACGCTCGAAAGTGGTTCGAGGGACCCAAGCACACTTTTGATGACGATATGGACGAGATCGACGGTCTGCCAAATGACAAGGCTTCCTCTGAGCTCGGTCCTCAGAAGATCTAAAAAACAATGAATTCAAATATATAAAAAAAAATAACCATCTTTGTTTTCTCTCTATAAAAATTTTTGTGTTAATTTGATCTTTTCCTTCTTGCTTTCTTACTTTCTTTTATGTGCCTGTGCCGTTTAGTTCATGCCTGTTTGATTCAAGTTGCAGTGTAACAGTACTAGCTAAGCTTATAACATATGTAGTTGCTCAAGTAGACCTGTCTCAGCTTAACGTGCGTTTGTCACGCCTACAAACGTTAGTGGTCCTTATGGATGATGTTTATTATGGTTTTTGGCAGAGTGCAGGGCAATATTTTTACGCGAGTGGCATAATATTAAAAGGGATCCCTCTCCTGGGTCGGTTTTTTCCCCTTTATTGAAACTTTGAGCCTTTTGACTTTTTTTTTTTTTTTTTTCTACTGCAAAAATAAATCAATCTTTTTTCCCTTCTTCTTCTTACCTCCATCTTCTTCATCTCATCAGGATACTATTGTCCTTCTCTCTCTTTTTTTTCATTTCCTTTTCATTCAATCTTCATTATCATACTCCATGATCCTCTCATTGTACTGCTTATAACATCATCCCCCTCCTGCATTTAGTAGTCTCAATCAATTCATCCCATCTCGCTAGACAATAAAACGTATACCCCTTATTATTCCTGATCCCCACCACACAAACCGCCCCTTCCATTCACCACACAAATCACCCCTACAACCATCATGGACTCACAAGAATCAACTCCGTCCATAGACTACGACGATGACGAACACTTTTGCAAAAAATGTAATCTGGTTAGTCCTCCCTCAACGCTTTTGTGCTCCTTCGCTTGCCGGGTTCAGGCATATTAATCCCAAATCATGCATCATGACCCATTTTCTAACACTTTTCAATCACAGGTCCTGGAAGAAGGCAGAGCGTATGAACTAGGTGAGTAGATTGATTCTTTTGCAATGTTTGGTGTTTTACTAACACGTTTGAAATAGGTGGTGACCGCTGGCATGTTGAGTGTACGTGAAGATTTCAATTGCTTTTTATCCTGCAAAAGACTAACTCGCTAGGCTTTCTCTGTTCTGTGTGCGACTCACAGCTCGACTGCAATACAAATCTGCTGGTTTTAGGAAATGGAGCTCTCATTTGTAGCAACTGTTCGTACCATTGCCATGTGTGCCACAAGAAAATCGACGACCTTGCCATCCTTACTGGTGACCAAGCGTTTTGCTCAACATGTTTCTGCTGCCGCAATTGCAAGAAGAAAATCGACGACTTGCAGTACGCCAGAACGTCGCAAGGCATCTTCTGCATGAGCTGTCATGAAACTTTGCTGGCGCGCAAGAAAAAACAGGCCCAGCTGAAAGCAAAAAACTCGCATTCTCTTTCTGCATCTCACTCGACCCCTGGATCCATGCGCTATGAGTCTAACAACACTTCCTCCAAACGCCAGGCCAGTGCGTTCAAAGACAAAAGCCTACCATCACTACCCCCTAAACAAGACCCTGATGGGCATACCTCACCTCCTCCTGCCAAGGCTCAGCTGGCCGTTTCCTCGCCCAACATCCCCTCTAAACCCCCGTATGACCCATCTCTTTCCCGGGGCCTAATCCAGCGGCCCAGCAACCGCAACAGCAGCGGCGGCTCTTTAAATCGTAATGTCTCAGCTACAGAGCAACGTTCAGAACCCAGTTCCCGCGATTCCAGTTACGCACCTTTGGTATCTGTGTCTCAGTCGTCCCCTGCATATTCTACAACCAACTCAAATGGTGCACCGACCATCAAGGAGTCACGCAACAATCAGCGTCTGTCAACCCAACCCATCTCCCGGTCAAGCACCGATGTCAACCGGTTCTCGCATGTGTCTACGGACTCGACCCGCTCAAGCGATTTCTATGACACCATCCCTCCGGTGCAAAAGGCGCCAGTCCAAAGAAAGCCAGTTTCGCCCCAGATCGATCTGACGGTGCCGTCAGAAGAAAAACGGTACTCGTCGCTTTCTGCTCGCTCGGGACTGTACAGAGAGTCGTTTGAGTCCGAGGAGCGCCCTAGCACGCTGACGGTGAACGAACCTGACAGTTTGATTCCAGAGCGATCGCACAGACGCCCAGTGTCACCTCAACCTCCTGGATTTTCTAGCTCTGAAGACGACAATGAGAACTCGTCGTCTTCACCACACACTCCTGTGCGTGATCTGGTCGCTGAGCAGCCACCTACTGTAACCAAACAAACAGAACTCATTCCCCAAATCCCGCTCAACGATGACATTCAGGACCAGTACATTGAGTACTACTCCGAAACCAAAGACGCTCAAGACATGTTCAACGACGAGCAACCCGAGTCTTCACCGTTCTCAATCGAAAACTTTTTGGCCGATGAAGCCAACGGTGCATTCCCCGCCGCAACCAGAGAACTACTGGCGGCCCAAAAGCGGATTGCAGAGCTGGAGCAGCAGCTACGCGAAAAGGAGGACAAGGCCAAACCCGACGTGCGGGTGCTGGAGTCCAACATTATGGAAAAACGCAAAACGATTGCAGGGCTCGAGGCAAAAGGTGAGGTTGCCAAGAAGGAGCTGCGGATGCTGGAAGAAGCCCGCACACGTCAGGGCAGCATCAAGGAGTCCTCGACTGATCTTGTCGCGGAGTTCACGCATGAGGTCAGCAGGGTCAAGGCTTCTCTGCAGGCAGAGATCGAGTCCCTTGTCATTGAGCGCGACAGGCTGCAGGAGGAAACCGGGCAGCTTTCAAAGACCCGCGACCGCACGGTGGAGGAAATTAGCATTTTGAATCTCAAAAATAATCAGCTCTTGGATCTGCACCACGAGCTCACGCGCCAGATTGTGGACAAGTACGGCATTAATGCAAAGGATGGCAGCAAGAACGGTGTGTCATCTGAGCAGCTGTCAGCTCTCATGTCGGGTGACTCGAACGCCACTCTGAACCACGACGAGCCAATGGTGACCATCCTCGACGGCGGTGACGACAAGAAGGATCTCAAGCACGCTCGCCGGTTCTGGAAACGACCAATTGCCAAGGGCGTGAAGGGCTTCAACCGAGTGTTTGACAAGGAGAATTCGCACCAGATGCTGTCTTCTGGTCCTTACGTAGACGGTGAAGTCAACAACGTGCAACGCGCAACTGCAATTGGGGGCCCGGCTACTGCCAGCTTTGCAACAATCAAAGAAGTGCACACCAAGGCTACCTCCAAACAGCGCAACGGCTGGTTCAAGGGCAACGCCGAATCCGCCGCCGCTGCCGCCACGAAAACCGAGTCTTTGCTAATGGGCTACCCGATCGAAAAGCGAGTCGAGCTTGAAAAGACGTCCATTCCTTTGATTGTGACTCGTTGTGTTCAGGAAGTCGAGAACCGAGGCATGCAATACGAGGGCATCTACCGTAAATCCGGGGCCCGGTCCCAAACCCAAAGCATTGAGCAAGCGTTCGAAAAGACCTTTGAGAACAGCGCCGACTTTGATGACGTGCTCGGCGGCGACATTGCTGGCGTCACCAGTGCACTCAAGCAGTACCTGCGATACCTGCCCAACTCCTTAATCCACATTGACGCGTACGAGAGCTTCGTGGAGGCGTCCAAGCACGACAAGCCTGTTGCTATTGAAAAGCTGCGGGATGTCGTCAACAGCTTGAGTCCCCCTTACCGGGACTGCCTCAACTTTGTGGTGAGCCACTTGTCGCGGGTGTGCCAAAACTCGGAGCGCAACTTGATGACGTCGCGCAATTTGGCGGTGTGCTTTGCGCCAACTTTGGTGCGCCACACGTCGGGCGAGCGAGAGATTTTGGATATGGGACCGCGAAACGATGGTACACAGCTCATGATTGAGCAGTACAGTGTCATTTTTGTGGATTGCTAGGTTTTCCAGGGCTCTCAAGGCATGTAAAGACGTTGTTGAAAAAAAAAATCTTTGTATAGATGGAGGATTGAATGGAAATGAGTAGGATGGATAGCTACGAATGACTTTTTCTTGTATTGATTTAGATTCATGAATTTGACTCTGTTCTTTTTTGATTGTTTTAGGCAGTTTGTAGTGTGGGCAGTACTATGAGTTTGTGACATCGATCTGTGCACGTAAAAAGCTATTGATATCAATCTCGGTATCTCACTCTTAGGATCAATTACAGAGACGGATAGAATTAAACCTGTTTGAATCATGAAAATAAATAAAATTTGAAAAATGAAATATGAAAGAGAATGAATAAAAAACAACATCACAATAAGTTAAGTATAATCAGAGCCAGAGATAGAGAAAGAGAGGCTTCACTCATCTTATATGCTCTCAAAATTTTTGCTTTTTTTTGCTGAGCTTGACTTCAATATTGCACAGCCAACACATTTAGCACTGGCACTTATCACCACAGCACTTATTCTCCTCACACTTGACACACTTGCAAGCGTCGCCAGTCTTGGTCTCGCAGCAGGACTTGCCGGCAGCAGGGTTGGGAGTGCAGGTGCAAGGAGCGGTAGAGGTGGCGGCGGTGGAGGGGCAAGCGCAGGCGGCGGTAGAAGGACAGGTGCAGGCCATTTTGATTTGATTTGATTTTGGTTGTTTGAAGGTGGGTTGGTTTGGTTTGAAGAAGACTTTGGAAGATTGGTTTGAAGATGCTTTTTGATGGAGAGAAGGAAAGGAAAAGAAAGGTGGAATTAAAGCTTCATTTATAGATTTTTTGAAATTCTATGACATGGTTTCTTTCATGTTCTTTTCGTATTCAATCTATTCAAGCTCATCGTAATGATTGTGATTTGATGATGATGCTTGAGATGAGAGTTTGAGCTGAATTTGCTGTAAACGCCCAACAGCTGTCGCAGCGAAAAGAACTCAATCACCGCCGCACTCTCTCCACAAAATATTACTCAAAACAGTTCTTCAGCGATTATAGCGCACTTTTCTATGGGCGTATACACATAGATGGCTGTTATATATTATGGGCATGCACTTGGCAATATCAACAAAGTTTTAAATTATAAATTAAAGAACAGCGAATGTCGCGCAAGACCAAATGTGGCCATGGGTTTGTTTGAAAACTGTGGAGAGATCAATGATGCTATAGGTGGGCGTTAAGCCACCCATGGCGGCGTGTGTGGCGGCGAAAAATGCGAAATATTTGCGAAAGGCGAAAGGCGGTACCGCATACCAAAAAGAAACAAGACCAAGGCTTTTTATTGTATACATCTGTCTCTATGCTGGCTACAGCGAATCTCGCGCAAAAATTTACTTTGATTGGGTTTATGGTACCGGGCCATTTTCACTCTTCCCGTTGTCATGTTCAGCAAGCAAAACAGCAGCCTAGGTACCTAGGAAGGCACTGGAAAATGTGCGCCATTTGCGCTATAGCTGCTACTCCGCAAAAATCCATTGAGTCATGTTCATGCTTAAGGTCGTTGGTTGAGTTAATAATGTTGTTTAATAGCAGATCGATAGCAAATTTGGCGCACTCATTAGGCGCTAAACAAGCCCCAACGATGATTTTTATTCTCATTTTTATGTTTTGAAGCACAAACCTGGATTGAACTACGAGCAGATCATGGACCCTGACTAGAAAGATCTCGAAACTAGAAATGGGCTAGTGTGTAAATAGAGGCGAGAGAAGATCTCGATTAGCGCAGAAGTACTATGTCAAATGTGGTGTATGTGTAGGACCCATGCTGGGTGTAGATCTGTATATATGTAACGGTGTTTGCAAACACAAGAATTTTGAGCTTCTGCACAAATTCATTAGGAAAGACACTGTCAATATGATTGAAAGTACATCGCCAAGTAAAATACAATTGCAAAATACAAGTCTATAGATAAATAAAATTCAGCTTGACTTCATAGACAAGCCCTCCAAGAAACAGTCAACCCAACTGAATGACTTCGGTCCCTCTGCCACTCAACCAAATCTCCACCCTTATTGTCTACAACTCGTACTCGCTCAACACATCCTCCTTCTTATTCCGGGGCCACAAGATACGGTCACTCGCTGAATTTCTAAACATGACCACGCACGCATAGCACAAGTCCTTGGGCCCGTTCTCAAGCGCCTCTTTTTGCTTAGTTGACCCAGAGCTAGAGTCGCTGTCCAGTTGCATCACGCTGATCTTGTGGAGCCAGGACAGAGCGTCCTCCTGCCGCCGTGCACCGCATACCCGGCACACACTTGAGTCGGTGTTGTCCGCACCTGGCAAGTCAAACGGCCGAGCTAGCTTCTCGACAGTACGCACGACGGTCGTGGTCACGCTTGGAAATGCAGCGTCAATGTCTGCAAAGTACTTGTGGAGCAGCTGGTCCATGCTCATAGCCTTGGCTGCAGTTGACGCTGACACCTGGGGTAAACTCGCAAAGTAAGGTGGCAGGTCGAGGTTGTGAAGAGCTAAATATGACTGGATCTCGGTGTCGTATAGGTCAGCGAGCGGCGTGATTTCAATGAGGTCGGTGGAGGGTTGAGATTGGGGATCGATGGGAGTACCGAGCTCGATGCCCCGGCCTTTGCAGACTGAGGCCATGGCGCGCTCGGCTAGGAATGTGAGTGTGTGAGGCTGGAACACGGTCTGACAGCCTGAAGCCTTGGCACTGGCACGGACTAGTTGGTCAATGATGATGGATAGAACGTCAGCGCGGGATGTCTTGGATGGCAGAATGGCCAGAAGCTCGCTCAGCGTCTTAGGCTGCTCAAGTTTGGTACCCTCGTCCGTCGTCATGTTCTGATCAATTTGAACAGAGGCCCATAGCTCAGAATCAAGGTTTGCTGACTCGTAGAACGATTCCAGGGTTACCGATTTGTACTCTGTAATCTCATCCTCCGTATACCGTTGCCGTAGCCACTCTTCCACCCCACTATTCTCTTCTTTTTCCTCTGCCACCTCCAGTACATGGAGGTACATGCCCTGGCGGCCACGATGCGCCTTTCTGTGTCCCCGGATCACCTCGCACATCATATCGAGCGTCGCCAACCCAGCGCCCACTCGATTCAGGCCATCCTTGGCCGTGCACGTCAGCACCGGCACCAGCACATGCGCCGTCGTTTCAACAGGAGTCTTGTCCTTCAGGTACAACGGTTTATAGCTCTCGTCGCCTAGCTGTTTGCGGACTTTGGTAGCCAAGAACTTGTCAAAACAGGGCCCGCAGAAGGCTTCGCCGCGGGAGACGGTCACAGACTGGACGACGGATTTGCGGAGGCACCGTTTGCATGGATCAACGCCGGCCTTAACTGTGGCTGCAGCTGGATCAGTCGCCCCTAACCGGGACACCATTGTCGTTGACATGTTGGCTGTATTATTTGTCTAGGTTCAGTATATGCTTGGATCGAAAAGTTTGAGATCAAAAAGATTTCAATTTTTTGAAGGTACCATTACATAAGCCTTTCCACCCACACAGACTACTACCAGAAGTAAACCCCATTTTGCTCTCAGCTGGTTGATTCTCAACAGTACCTAAACCAAACGCAAGGATCCCCCCAGGAACGCCAGGACATTTCTCTTGTCCTACATCCACTCACTGATTCAGCTCATTTTGTCTTGCTGTCACTACTTCGTTTGGTACCCGTTTAAACTAGTTGCGCTTTAACGACCCTCTAAACTCCACCGACACCTTTCGGCAGTCTCCAAACTCCACAAAAGCACCAGATACCCTTTTTCTATCGCCATCATGTCATCTTCAGAACAGCAGAAGCCTCCAACTGACTCGGCTCAGAGCCCAGAAGCTGCCGCCCCGCCCAAGAAGAAGATCGAAGATCTCAAGTTCTATCCCGACAACCCAACGGACATGACCCACAAAGCACACTTCTCAGCGTAAGTTTTGTCTTCTTCTTTAGAATTCGGGCATGGTCCTTGCTTTCCCATGATACTATTTGACCTTCATTACCTTATTCTAATCTCTTTTACTTATAGAAAACTGCCGTCTCAGTTCTATGATCCGTGCCAAAAGGCCTCGAAAATGTCAATGAGCTGCCTGGAGCGCAACAACTATGACAAGGACATGTGTATTGAGTACTTCAAGGCGTACAAGGAGTGCAGACAGGAATGGATGGACCAGCGCAAAAAGGACCGACGCGCCGGGTTCAAGTGGTAGGCTTTGTATTTTGGTTTGTCTATCTAAGGTTAATTGTACATACGGAACTCAGTTGATTCAATCGGAGTTTAATAATTCGATAAAAGCATAAAAAAAAGCACAGCCAGTCCATCATTCATAAATCAGTGTTCACTATATATTTTTCTCACTTCTTTTGGTCTTTTTTTCACATTCTCGTTACATCTTGGTTTTGATTAGGTTACATTCTAGCACCTGGAGGCGTATGCAAGCTTACAGCTTGGCCTTGGACGCCAGCTCGCTCGAGAACACCTGGGCCATGTCCTCAGCAGCCTCCTCGAGGAAGAAGCGCAGACGGTCAACACCAAGCTTCTTGGACACAACGTTAACCTGGATCGAGTTCTCATTGATCATGTAAGCCAGACCAAAGCCCTGGTCAATAACCTGCGACCACCCGTATCCGTTGAAGAACTCAGAAGACAGCTGCGAGGTCGACAGGTACCACGACTTGGAGTAAGTGAAGGTGGGGTCCTTGAAGATGGCAGGCACCTCCTTCTTAGGGTCCAGGTAGTGCTGGAGACCGAAAAAGTGACGGTCGACACCCTTGCCTTCAGAGGCGTCGCTAATGTACTTGACGTGAGCCTTGAAGGCCTTGCGGGCAGCAGCGATCTTGGCCTCGTTGGTCGCGTTAGGGTCCTCGAAGGTCTTGACAAAGTCGAGGGACTCCACGGAAACGGAACGGCAGGTCTCCGTTCGACCGAGCTGGTAGCGACGGGTAGCGGCAGCCTCGTAAGTAGGGCGAACAACGCCAAAGCACTTGTAGTATCCGAGCTGGATGATCATCTGGACATAGGCATCAGGAGAAGCCTTGAACTTCTTGATGAGGCCCTTGCCGTAGCCCTTGAAGGCAAAGACAGAGAGCTCATGCTCACCAATGACCTTGTCAAAGTCGGCCTTGGCCTCGGCAACGTCCTCCAGAACCTTTTGGTTGATGGTGAAGATAACCTCAGTAGGGGCGGGGATGGTGCGGTTAGCAGAGGCAGGAGCGCCGTGGTCGACCTTGTTGTTGAAAATGACATCGTTGACGTAGTCATTGAGTCTGTGGGTGGGAGTACCGTCCATCATGGAGTGCTCACCGAGGAAACCAGCGGTACCATTGTCGTTGACAATGAACTGCAGAGGCTTGTCGTAGTAACGGTTCTCACCGTCACCGTGCCAGTACTGGTGGGCACGCTCCTCTCTGGTGACAGGGCTGGCATCATCGAGGCACACCAAGAACGAGGCACTCTCAATGTCCTCAATGGCAGCCTGGTTGCGGGCCGGGTTAGCGGCAATCAGATCGGCACGGAAGTCGACCCACTTGTCACGGTTCTCGGAACTAAGAGCACCAATGGCAGTTCCCTTGGGCTGGCCCTCGGTAGCAGCGTAGACGCGCTCGAACTGGACTTGCAGCTCAGCGGTAGACAGCTGCTTGCCGTTCAGCTCGTGGGCAACCTTGAAGAATCTGTTCTTGCGCATGACAATAATGTGCTTGTGAGTGGCAGCATCGTAAATCATGGCGTCATCACGCTCGGCGATGGGCTGGCGCGAAGTGTTGAACATGTACTTGTACGAGTCCATGCAGAGAGGGAGCTTGCGCATGTACTCAGGCTCCAGAGTCTTGTTGTCGACCTGGGCCTTGAAGGCCAGAGCGGCAGTGGTGATGGCAGCAGCACGGGTAGCAGGATCCTTGCGCAGCTTGTCATCCTTGTGCGAGTAGAAGTAGGAAACATAAGGGACGACCGGATCTCTGTACTTGAGGTATGCAGCGTCATTCCACCAGTCAAGCATCCAGTTCTTGATGCTGGGGTCGGCGGCCTTGGCCAGCAGCTTCTTCTGCATCTCCTCACCAGCACCGCCGGGCTTGATGAAATCCTTAACGGCAGCCTCAGTGCGAGCGTACTCATCGGGAGTGGTCAGAGGAATGATGGATCGGAGGTACTTGGCCGCAGTTTCTTGCAGAGTAGGAACAGGCAGTCTGGGCATAGACTCCTGGAATCTGAGCATGGCACCCTTTGAGAGGTCCTCGGAGTAACCCTCAGGGACCTTGGAAGCAGTGTTGTTCTTACTGATCATTCTAACGACGAGTTGTTGAAGAATATCGGATATGGATGGAAAAGATGGCAGGGAGAGCGAAAACTGGAGTATTTAACCTGGAGAGTTTTCGTGGGGATTTCTCGGAGGCAGCCAATATAACCGCGTTAAAATGAGCTGAGCTTTGTTTGGGAACGAAGCAAGAATAGCCTTGGATGAACTCAGAGCTGGACGGAGTAAGAAAAGAAGAAGAAAAAAAGAAGGAGAAAGATGTCAAGAAAAAGACTGCGGGTTTTATATCATACAAATGGCACCTTTAATTATGATTCCCCATGGTTTTGGTCTCACCGAACAAATTGTTGATTTGTACCGCGCTGGTTGGGGCTAAACGTGAAAAAAACGTTGACATCGACCAGCCGAGGTTCCAGCCTTTGAATCATCATGAAAATTACAAATGATTAATAAATACTTATGAAACAATATGGATATGGATATATAAATATAAATATAAATATAAGCGAGAGGACCCTAGATGCTACTCAGGTCAGCGGAGCCCCCTCGGCGACTCACATAGTCGGGTTGGGCGTACAGGAGCATCATGTCACTCATGTTCTTGCCCATGCAACCTTCAACAGAGCCGTCGGATCTACGGATAGAAAGCAAGAGCTGAGGGTAATCCTTGGTACACTCTATAGGCGTCTCTTTAAAAGCCCGGACAGCTCCTACTGCGACCCGCGCGAGACGTACCCAAATGTAATCCGTAGCCGCAGCCAAGAACTTGTCCTGTGTAAAATCCTCCTGGAGCAGCTGAGTCCTGCGAGGCTTGGCCTCAAGCGGGATGTGTGGGTACAGTTTATAGAGAAAGCTGGTCTCGTTGAGACTGTGGTTTGGAAACAGTTGATGCCAGTGGTTTGAGACGTCAAATGTATTTGGCTCTTCTTCTTCTTCGTCGTCATTACCAATGCTGTTCTTGGGTCCCTCCACAATCTCTCCCTCCCAGAGTACATCGTCATCCATGTAATGCAGCATGGAGGGCAACTTTATTTTCATGTTGCAAGTGACTCGATTACTGTTGAAATCAACCTGCCTGATCCTCACGATAGCGTCGCACTCATGGTGGTCATGGTAAACACTATGATCCAGCATTTGGAACACTCGGCGCTTGGGAACGTGCATTACAAGCGCATAAAACGTCAACCCGTTTTTCAACCATGAATTGGCCTTTTCTGCAACTTGAGCTGGTGTACTCTTTGCCATTGTGATTTTGCTGAATCGGGAATAATCCGAAATCCTGAGATGGTGCCCTTGCATGCTCGCACCTCTCAGAACCTGGTATAACGGGGATCTCAATGATCGTGAGTCGTTCAACGCTCCCGTACTCTCAAGATGTTCCAATGTAGGGATGCGAGGACGAGAGTGATTGGCTCTCAAATTTCCATAGATTCTAGATAGTCTATGCCGATAAGTCGGACCCAGCTCACTTACAGATAGACCAGTAGACTCACTCTCTCCCTCTGCTTGATTTGATGTATCTGCGTTAGCTGGGTCCAAATCTGGAGTCAATTGGCTCTGACTGTCTGACCGATCACTACGTTGAGATGAGCTGGAGCTTTGCCTCCTATGCGAGGGCCTCAGCGCCAATGCCGATTCTGATGCCTGTGGGGTCGCTATCAGACCCCTAATAACGCTTGCAGATCGCCGTGAGACTGGCCGTTGAGGACTTTCTGGAGATCTTGATCGACGAGACGCACTCAGAGATTCAATGGCCTCTGAGAGTGGCCCCTCTCGGATTGGTCTATGATATGAAAGCAGTGCCAGCTCAGACTCTTCATCCTCGTTACTCCCAAGTGCGTCATCTGTTCGTTCCTGAGCACCAACGGTCGTAACTGTGCTTGCCATCTCAGTAGACGGTCTCCGACCGCTCCGACGCAGGAGGTCTCCTCGCACGGCTGAGCTACGCCCTTGAGTGCGACTGGGCCCAGGGCTTATCCAACGGCCTCTTGCTGCCTCAGAATTGCCTGACGATATACTAGACACGCGGGTGCTGGGGATATCCAGTATGGTTTCGTCACTATACAACGAGCTAGACCGGCGAGTCCCGCTGGGCGCGTCCTCTTCGGTGCTAGACACAGGGCGCGCGTTTACGTACATGTCTAAAAAATGCCGAATAACCTCGATTTCCTCAGCAAGAGACAAAAAGGGTTGCTGGTCAGACTGCTGGGGATCACTTTGGGGTGTAGTGGACTGTCTCAAGACAGAAGGCATACCTGGGGTAGTGGAGGAGAAGAAAGAGAGAGAGATAGTTCAGTGTGCCAGAATATACTCAATGAATGAGCGTATTCGAACCAATTTAAAAAGAAGGAATCAAACCTGAAAATTTAAAATAACTTGGTTATAAAGTGTTATACAAGGAAATGCTGGTATTTGTAAGTTTGCGAGAGTGGAGTGGAGGAACCTGGCGGAGTGAGCTTGTTCAACGCCTATTCAAGTATGTCCACCACCAAATTTACTATATAACTATGTAATTTGCTAACTATGTAAGGGCACGTGACTAAAATTGCGTTCTGACCTATAGAATTGCTTGCCCTTACCCCAACGCTATACTGAAAAAATTTTCAGTTTTGACCTTTTTTTGACTTCACCACCATCCGACTCTTTGAGGGACCTTTTGTACATATTTCATCTCATCTAATGTCCGCACAAACTACTGTTTGGGAGAAGGTGACGGGCTTTGTTGCTGCCCATAAGACCGCTGTGATCGTGGGATCTGTGGTCGTGGTGGGATCGGGTGCGGGTGCATACTACTACCTGTACTCCAATAACCCTTCCACTTCCGACGACTCCAGCAAGCCGAAATCCAAAAAAAAGCTCACAAAGCATGACAAGAAGAAGCTCAAGAGAGCTCGTGAGGCAGAAACCAAAAAGCCTGTCTCAATCGCTGGGTATGATCTCATTACCGACGAGGACCAGTCAGTAGAGTACCCTGACATCTCCGACTTTTCGGCAGTCAAGGATCTTCCTGAGGACGATCGCAAGCAGCTCGCCCACCAGTTCAAGCTGGCTGGTAACGAGTACTTTGCCAAGAAGTCGTACGAGGAGGCTCTGGGACTTTACAGCAAGGCGATTGAGTGCACCAACGACCCTATCTTCTACTCCAACAGAGCTGCCTGCTACACCAGCTTACAGCAATACGAAAAGGTCATTGAAGAGACCACGGCTGCTTTGGAACTCAAGCCCGACTACCAGAAGTGTCTTCTCCGTAGAGCCGCTGCTTTCGAGAAGCTTGAGAACTACTCCGATGCCCTCGTTGACTACACCTCTGCTTTGATTCTTTCCGGATTCCAGGATGCTGGCCTTAATACCGCTGTTGACCGTGTTCTCAAGTCTCATGCTGAGCGTGAAGCTGCTGAGATGTACAAGAACCGCCCCAAGCTTTTGCCTTCTCCTGCATCTGTAAGTGCATTTTTCCGATCATTTTCCCCCCGTGTTCTCCCTGATGCAATTCTCTCTGCCGAAGCCGAATCTGGTGATTACGAAATCAAGCTTGCCTTTGACGCATTGAAGGTTGAGACCAACGAGTCCTACTACGAGGCCAAGAAGCACTTTGAAAATGCCATTGAAAAGAACGCTACCCACTCTGCCCTTGCCTACACTTACCGCGCTATCTTCAAGTTCCTCATTAGTGACACTGCTACTGCCCTTGACGATGTGAAGGCTTCTATTGATATCGAGCCCTCTTACCTTGCCTACATTATTCGTGCCAACCTTTCTATGGATGACGGTAACGTTGCCGCCGCCAACCTTGACTACGAGAATGCACTTAACATTGACCGTGAGATCCCCGACATTTACTACCACCGCGGACAGGTTCACTTCATGACTAGCCAGCTTGACAAGGCTATCCTAGACTACGAGAAGTGCTTGAAACTTGACCCCGAGTTTGTTCTTGCCCATATCCAACTTGCTGTCAGTTACTACCGTGATGGCAAGATCTCCAAGGCTGTTGAATCCTTTGAGAACTTGATCCGTGTCTTCCCCAACAACACTGACGTCCACAACTACTACGGAGAAATCCTTATGGATCAGAAGAAGTTTGACGCTGCTATCAAGATGTTTGAGCAGGCCATTGAAATCGGAGAGAAGAGCTCGGCTGCTCGCAACGTTTTGCCTATTGTCAACAAGGCTCTTGCTTTGTTCCAGTCTACCAACTCTGTTGAGGAGTGCATTGAGCTTTGCAAGAAGGCCGTCACTTTGGATCCCCTGAGCGACGTTGCCAACGCCACTCTGGCTCAGGTTTACTTGCAAACTCAGCAAACCCAGGAGGCCTACGTCTACCTCATGAAGTCTGTGGAGCTTGCCCGCACAATCCCTGAGATGGTTCAGCATCTGTGCCTTGCCGAGGCCACCAAGGCCCAAATGCGCATTGCTACTGAGCGACCTTTCCTCTCCAAGCGCTTGGAGGCTCTGCAAAGCGCTCTGGCTGCCAGTCAGCAGTAATCTGCTTGAAATGTAGTCCATGTATGTATAAAAAGTACCTGTAATTATGATGACCCTCAGCAAAAGGTGGATAATTTTTTTATTCACTGGCCGACTGAATTATTTTTGAACTAAGCCGTCTTTCCCGAAACTCGCTACCGAGTGTCGTTATCGACATCGACTTTACCGAGTATTTGTAAAAGTTGTGAAGAAAACCCCACATTTTTGGGTCAACTACTTATGGCTCCCGTTTTCCCTCCTAAAGAAGGGTCAAACTTTGGGCACAGTGGTTTTTCCTTATAACCATCGCTTTACATCCAAGTCCTGACCAAGTCATGACAGAATCGCACACATCTGCCACTCGTCGTCTTCTTCAGCTCAGCCAAATTACCTGTAACACAATGTCTTCAAACTCTACCGCCGCAGTGGATGCAAAGTTTGAGTTTCTGCTCCTGAGCAGTCCCGCACCTGGTGTTCTTCTTATTCAGCTCAACAGACCTAAAGCTCTCAACGCTCTGCAGACTGCTGTCTTCGTCGAGTTAAACCAGGCACTCACCAATGCAGATAACGACAGTACCATTGGTGCCTGTATCATCACTGGTAACGAGCGAGCCTTTGCAGGTGAGTATAACCGCGGATGATTGATACTTTTACTAACAACAATAGCCGGCGCCGATATCAAGGAAATGCAGAACCTGACCTTTGGAGCGGCTTACGGTAAAAATTTCGGTCAGAACTGGGCTGACATGATTAGAATCAACAAGCCCGTCATCGCTGCCGTAGCTGGATATGCTGTAAGTATTCTTTGCGTGGATTGTGCGAGATTCGGATCTAACTGAAATAGCTCGGAGGTGGCTGCGAACTGGCCATGATGTGCGACATCATCTACGCTAGTGAAAAGGCTGTCTTTGGTCAGCCTGAGATCAAGCTTGGCACCATCCCCGGCTGTGGTGGCTCTCAGCGTCTGACTGCTGCCATTGGCAAATCGAAGGCCATGGAGTTGATTCTTACTGGCCGCAACTTCAGTGCCCAGGACGCTCTTGCCTGGGGACTTGTTGCCAATGTCTTCAAGCCTGAGGACTTGCTCAAGGAAGCAATCAAGACTGCCTCTGAAATTGCTGCCCTTAGTCCTTTGGCAGTCAAGGCTGCCAAGGATGTTGTGAATGAGTCTTTAAATTTGCCGATTGAGCAGGGTCTGCGATATGAACGCCGCATGTTCCAAGCGATGTTCGGGTCTCAGGATCAGAAAGAGGGAATGGGCGCTTTCGTTGAGAAGAGAAAGCCATCGTTCACTGGAAACTAAGTTTAGCTAGTTATAGTTACACTGTAGTAGATGTAGGCGATATACTTCACATATTAACGCTTGATTTCTTGGGAATTTCAACAGTCACTCACTAACCACCATATTAAACCCACATGAATTCATATCCTATAGACACTTTACGGCATTTTACCCCACTGGTACTGGTATCGGGTCTTGCAATCCCAGAAGAGTCTTCAGGAAGCAATCTCAGGAGTCGCCTTTGGGCTGTCAATGGCGGATCAGTACTAAAGTCACATTCCTCGACAGAGACTAGGGAACAGTTGGCTACGTCACATCAACCTACAGATACTAGCCACGATGAAGACGTGATCATGCCCGAGCTTTTCTGGAAGTTTGCTGAAAAATCCAGTGACCCTGCAATTTGGAGTCCACACTCACTCAACGTCCGCCAACGACAAATACCGTATCTACTGAACCTGCAGTTCCTCGACAGTAACACTACACCAGAATACCTTCTCCCGCCAATAAAGGTCAGACGGCGGAATTCAACTAGTACACAAAGTCAGCAGCATGAGATTGACGATAACGCGTCAGATACAAGCAGACAGAGCGTCGAACACGTGGAGTACCAGTACCCATCCGGATCATTACACTCAGAGCTTTCTCCATTGACATCGACATCTGACCTGTTTCCAGATGGAATAATTTCAGACAAATGGATTCAAAAATATCTTTATCTACTTCCGAGCACGTTTGTGAGTATTCATCTTTTGAAGAATGCACAGACCAGAGAGGAGCAGGTTGAGGCCGACGACCAGCTAGTCAGAAAGATCAATGCTTTAAAGGGCCAACTTGGATCGAGAAACATTCGAATCATTGTTATCATAGTCTCTGAGCAGCTTCCAACGGAAGATCTGACGATAAACGATCGAATCTATTCTCTTCGAAAAAATACGGGCCTTCCAGCCAGAACAGGTCTATTCTTTCTGCCCCCAAGCACTGAATCACAACTCGAAGCTTTGGTAGAGACTGTCTGCCAGCTCAGTTTCAATTACTCTTTCGATTTTTATTCCAACCTCACAGCACAAATTCGCCGTAAGCTCACTGGCCGCCCAAAAACGTTATCAATGTCTCCAGAAGATGCAGCCAATATGACCATCTCTCCGCTGTCTCATGCAGGCTGGGAAGTCCGGTATAATTTTAAACTCGGAGTCTTCGCAGAACTAAGGCAAGAGATAGATTTAAGTACTCAAGTCTTTATGACCACTTACGAAATGGCACTGGAGCTTTTTGAAACGCTACGCCCTATGAAAGAGACCTCTGATAGTCGGTGGTGTGAATTCAGAACGCTTCTTGATACACTTGCATTTCGAATTGTCAAACATCATTTCTACAAAGGCTTGCCTCACCTTGCTTACAAGAAGTTCCTATATCATGTTGGTAGTGTATCGCGCATTTTAGATGTCTGCGGGTTTGCCCATGATGACTTTTCATACAAGAACTGGCGGGCTACTCAATATGCAATGTTAGCCAAGTTGGCTGATTTGGCTGGTGCCAACTTGATTCCAAACTCAACTCCTGTCGCTCCTGGCGCCAATGAGCAGGAGCCTGGTGATTGCATTCCTCGCAGTGGATTTCTTGGTTTGACTGCCAGTGAACTCTACTCTGATTTGCTTAATGGGAATTATTCCAGCCCCAGTGTTACGGACCCATACATGGGTGCCTCTTCTACTGAGCTGGAGTCGGTTAAAGTCGATCTCAGAGAGCTTTTAAAAGCTTCTATCCAGGATTTCTCCCGCACAGTGCCCCAAAATGAGCGCAGTATGGGCTATTGCATGTATCTACTGGGTGAATCATACTTACAAGATAAGGAGAGCAAGACTGCGCAAGGCTATTACAAGCAAGTTGCTGCAATTTATCGGAAAGATAAATGGAACCCACTAATGCAAACTGTGCTTGAGAGACTTGTGGAAACTTCTCAGGCAATAGAGGAGTTTGAAGAGGGCGTTTTGGCTGAGATAGAACTTGGGTTTAGTACTCATACCAAGCGAGAGCCCAAGGTTGAAGATTTAATGTCCAAACTAAGTATATCGGATTCTCATGATATTGATTTGTCAAACAATGAGCGCGATATCCCGCTGTATTTGGCAGAATTCACATTTGCTTCTGAAGAGTGTTTCCTTGGACTTCCAATCAAAGGACAGGTTACATTGACCAACAACTACTCAGCTTCATTATCGTCGAATAGTTCGTCACACTACATTCTCGAAGAGTTTAACGTCACAATCTCAGGAGAGCTAGCCTCAATCCAAGTTGTGCATAATGAATCCTTGCCAGTCATTGAATCAGGCTACCTCTCACTCTCGAATCTCGTTCTTGCGGAAGAGACATCTGAGTATGAGGATCGAGTGTTCAAAGCAGAAGCAAACTTAAGTTTCAAGCCAGGTCAAAGAATTGTCTTTGAATTCTCACAAGTTCCAAAGAAACTAGGTGAGGCCTCATTCACTGAAATTACTTTAGTTGCAAAACACGAGAATCTGAGACTCAAGATGAAGCTTCCAATGGTCCCCAATATGGCGGGTGCAGTTCCTTGGTACGAGTATAATGGACAAGCAGTGACATCAAGAGCTGTTCGCATTCCCAATCCCTACAGAACAAAACTTTCCCCTCGATTTTCTCTGGTCAAGGTGGCTCTCGATAAAACTGGACCTGTGGTTCTGGGCGAGCGCTTGGTAGTGAATGCTTTGATCTCTAGCAGTGAACCTGAAGCAGTGATTCTGGAGATCCAAGCCAAAGGCATGACTAACAAGGGCGATGCAATGAAATCTAAATGGGTGACAGAGAAGGAAGATAGCACTGACCTTCTTCAGGGTCTCAGTATTCCAGCAAGAGAATCAACCTCGATCCCACTAGAGATCCAAATTCCCGTTGGATCAATTGAGTCTGTGACGCTCGAATTTTTCATTTCCTACTATTCTGCAAATGATGAGGATACAATTATCAAAGACGATATGGTTATTCGGCTAAACGTTCTCAAGCCGTTCGTTGTCAATTTTGATGTCCACCCCCGCATTCACACTGACCCATGGCCCAATTTCTTTATTCCACCAGTATTCACAGGGGAAGCAGATACTTCTGACCTGGGCCAGAACCCATCAGTCTGCAAGAAATGGGAATTATGTGCTTCAATTCTCTGCTTAATTGAGGGAGAACCTGTCGAAATTCTCGGGACCGAACTGGACTTTGTGTCCGCTCCAGGCACATTTTGCGATATTGTGAAGAAGCCCTCAGAGCAGAAGCAACGTAAGTTGGTGCCTTGCATATGATGATTTTTTTGTACTAACTATATTCCCAGTGATGAAATACAACGACAGCCAGAAGATCAGTCATGTGTTCAACACTGGTCGCTCAAGTGAGAAGGAGATTCGCCATGTCTCTGCCGAAGCCCACTTGAAAGTGGTTTGGCAGAGAAAACTTACAGAGGGTCAAACCCCTATAGTGAATGAATTTACAATTACCCCGGTGCGCTTAAATCTGCCCTTAATTGAGCCGCGAGTCATCGTTGGTAAGTTCATACATTACATGCACTTCTCAGTTCATATATGCTAACTATTCAGCCCTGGACCGCTCCGAGAAACCTGGAGTCCGCAATCTCAAAGTTAGATATTATGTTGAGAATGCCACTAACCATATCCTGACGTACAGTCTTACAATGGCCGCCTCTGATAGTTTTGCCTTTCAAGGGCCGAAGCAGCTCACAGTTTGCATGCTTCCCTTCACGCGAAGGACCGTCGATTATGTCCTGATGCCATTGACACGTGGGTTGCTGGCGATTCCTGCGTTGAAGGTCTATGACGTACATTACAAGAAGACATTGGTACCCTTGCCAGCAACCATGGAGCTTAAGATGGACAACAAGAGCTTATGGGTGGTGTGCTGAAATATTTGATTCTAGAGTAAATATGTTCATTGATTTTTTGTTCGAGGCAAGAACCTTACTTAAATAATTTCATCATCGTTCTACTTTCCTTCTTTTTCCTTCCAATGTCTTCTCTTCTTCTGAGATCCTTGAGAACTTCTTCAATCCGTCCTTCTATCTTCAATCAATCAAGACTTTTTACTTCTACTACTGCAGCAATGGGTGTTACAATCAACAGAATCGCTCCCGGTGATGGCAAGACCTTCCCCAAGAAGGGTGACCTTGTCACCATGCACTACGTCGGAACTCTTGAGTCTGGCAGCAAGTTCGACTCTTCCCGCGACCGTGGCACTCCCTTCCAGACCGAGATTGGTGTTGGCCGTGTCATCCGTGGTTGGGATGAGGGTGTTCCCCAGCTTTCTCTTGGTGAGAAGGCCACCCTCACCATCACTGGTGACTACGCCTACGGTGCCAGAGGATACCCCCCTGTCATTCCTCCTAACGCTACTCTCATCGTAAGTTGATTAATGTCCTTTGATTTACTCAATTGCACCTTTACTAACAGATTTCCAGTTCGAGGTTGAGTTGCTCTCCATCAAGTCCAAATAAGTCTCTTTTTAAACTTCTAAATTGAACAATGGAACTATGTGGTAAATAAATATATTGTAAAACACAAAATGTAAGCGGTTTATTTCCGTCGACTACTTCGCCTTGATGGCACTGCTTTCCCCTTTGGTGAAGCCTTCGTTTGCCGAGCTCCCCGTTTGGTCCGGCTTGATGCTGCCGTTGCCGTTGGTTTTGGACTCTCTGCCTGTGGGGTCTCTTCTTTCTCGCTTTGCTCAGTATTGGTCTCTTCATCCTCGTCGTTTGTAGGCTCGGGACTAGGGCTGTTTGCTGCAGCAGCGGCAGCAGCAGCAGCAGCTTCTTTCTTTGTAGGTTTCTTCGTGGTAGTTGCGCGCTGTCGCGTGCTCCGGGTTGCACGGGCTGCGGCTGTTTTCCTCGTCGATGCAGGGGTCCGTGCACGTTTAGATTGGGGCGTGGCTTTCGGTGTATCTGTAATGGCTGGGGTAGCCCGAGCGCTTCCTGCCTCCGACTCTTTTTCAGAGGCACCTATTCAACTGTTAGCAAATGTATGCACAAGAATAATCACAAACTCACTTTCGTTTCCTTCATCTTCTGATTCTTCAGTTTGCTTGCCGTCGGTATTTGACACTCCACTGGGTTTCTTGCTCTCGCCGTCAGTTTCGTATCCAGGGCTGGTGGCCCGGCTGTCGCTTGTCTCAAGAGCTTGGCTCTCTATCATCGATCCATAGTCTTCCCATGGAAGCATAAACTCCCGTAAAAAGGTTCCGTCGCCCAGTCGCCCTCCAAGAGAGCCATGATACGGCGGCTCAGGAGACATTTCTGATAGCTGCTCTTCACTCGCCATGAAACTACTCGAGTCTTCCAGTTCGTCCAGTCCCTCCAGGTTGTATAAAGTCTCCAGCTTGTCCCATATCTCTGTCGTTGAGAGCGGACCGTCACTTGTAGTTGGTGTAATATTTGAGTTATTTACCATCTGGTATATACACAGCATTCTGAAGTGCTTGTGTTGGCCTGCTGGCTTGAACCTGCAAATCGCTTTGAACAAGACAGTCTCCTGTTCAATTGTCCACTCACGCACCTTACGCTTCGTGCCAGCACCTGAAGTTGCGCCTGATTTCTTCTTAATAGCAGTCATATTAAGTTCCGGCTCACTTTTAGTCATTCTCTCAGTCCTCCAAGAGCGCTAGTTGTCGCGTCTGGGGGGATGGATATCTGGCGAAGTATTTCGTGTCTGAGGCCCCATAGAATTCCAGCTGTAGATTGTGGTATGGTTATTTTTCATCACTAGTTCTGGAAGGTGTCCAAGCAAAATCTGAAAATTTCACCTTCCAACCAACCAAACGTTGAGAGATCACGACTTTTGACTTCTTTTTTCAAAAGGGTTTAACAGTCAAGGACGCTCTGAAATAATGGTCAAGAGACAGCATTTGTTGTTTTCTCTGCAGAGAAAGGTAAGATCATGGCAAATTTTCATGTTTTTTGTACTGTAACTAACTCTCTCTCAGCGCATCAGAGCTTCATGGAACAAGTTCAACTTGTACAATGCCTTGACTTGGAATAAGGGAATCCGTAAGGGAACTCTCTACCAGCAGAAGTGGACTGCCAAGGCTGAGACTCGTGCTTACCATGGTGAAAAACTAACGGAAACAAAATTTCGCAACCACTTTGATGGCCGACTAAACGCTGTCGCTCCCCTTCAATCTGCAGCCGCTCGAGAAAAGTCACCTGCGACCCCATTCGCCCTTCAAACCTATGCTTGTCTTGAGAAGAGACTGGATACTGCGCTTTTCAGATCCATGTTTGCGTCGTCTCCTAGACAGGCCGCGCAGTTCATTCGCTACGGAAAGGTTCAGGTTAACGGCGTTACGATCAAGCACCCTGGTTACTTCCTCAAAGCTGGTGATGTATTTTCTTGTGATCCTGAGCGAGTCCTGCAAGCTGTGGGCCGCCAGAAACCCTCTATGAAGGAATCGGTTGAACTCGTCAACAGACAAATTAGACGATACAACCAGTACTTGAAGAAGTGCAAGAAGTACCCTGAATACATGTTTAAGACTAGGGAAAAGCTCAGAAAGAGACACCCCTGGTTGATTCAGAAGGATCGCGATAATGCAGCTGCCAGAATTGCTGCCACCAACACAGCTATCCTGACCCAGATGAACAAGGACATCAACGCTCTTACCCCATCTTCGGTCTTGAAGTCGATTTTGCTCAATGAGCCCTTTTTCGACAAGAACAGCAATCTTCCAGATCTCAAGTTTGGACAAGATGTGCAGGGAAAGTCGCTCTCTGTCTTCCAGCTTGTTACTGGCAAGCGTGCCATTTTGACACCAGTCAAGGAGGCAACTGAGACCACTGAGGCTGCTGCAGAACCGGTTGTGGCAACTGCTGAGACCCCTGTTGCCACTGAAGTTACTGAGACTGTTGAAGCTGTTGAAGCTGTTGAAGCTGTTGAGGTTCAAGCTGATGAGTCGAAGGTTGATGCTACCGTTCTGAAGTACTTCCCTGTCAAGGCGACCGATGCTGATGGAAACACCATTGCGATTGATAAGGCTGATCTTCCTGAGCATCAGTCAGATATCAAGAAGCTTCTTCTTGGAATCATCAAGATCCGTTCCGAGCAAATTCGTACTGAGTCCCATGCTGCTCAGCTCGACCCTAACGACCCAGAAAGCTTCAAAACTCCTTTTGATCCTAAGTGGGTAGAGCGTCTTGGTGAAGAAATTCCTCTTATTGATGCTGAAGCTGCTGAGGCTGATCCTTCCTCCGTTGCCGCCCCGAACTTGCCTTGGTTGGGTGGCGGTCACTATGGTCTGCAAGATCCTGAGAAGCCATACTTCACTCCTTGGGCTCCCAGACCTTTCCTTTCTCCCTTTGCTATTCTCCCCCATCATATTGAGGTCTCCTTTGACACTTGCCATGCAATCTACATGCGTGATCCTATTGCCCGTCCCGGCCACTCTGAGGTTATCTCACCGTTTTCTTTGGACATGCACGAGAGAGCCTACATGTTCTACGTGACGAGAAGAAGAAAGAACTAAGAAGCAAAAGTTGTACATATTTTTTAGTTGCGTTAATGTTGTTGTTTTTGCATGGCAAATGTATTCTGTATATAAATATTTATCAAGAAATTGTTAAAGATAAACATCTACCTCTAGCCAGCATGCTCCACAATGCTGCTAACGAGCTTTCCGTCAGGTCCAATCTTGTGGACCAGCTGCTCAGGAACAGGAGTCTCACTAAAATCACCCTCTTCTTGCTTAGGAATGTTGATGTTCAAACCCGTAGTTTGAGAAGTGTAGATCTCAATGTCAATTGAATCCTTGGACAAGAAAACCTGGCAACTGTCGGACTGGTCAATGCTAATAGTAGGGATCTTTCCAGTGACCTGGAAACCAAGCTTCTTGCACTTGATGACATCAACACCGGAGACCAGTGATTCTACAACCACACCGATCGCTGAGCAGCCATTGATGGTAACGGCATTGGCCTTGCCCTTGATTTGGATGGTAGAGTTTTGGCACTTATCAATAAAGATGGCCTGGTTGATTTCAGCTTCAATAATGATTTCATGATCGTTCTCAAAGTTCTCGACAATCCACTTTGAGTCTTGCAGTTCCTTCTTGGCAGGCTTCTTCTTGATAACCATGGATGCAGGCTTCTTCGGGGGAACAGGGGTCTTCTTCTGACCAGGTTGCAAGGGAGCAGCATTTCGCAGCTCAGGGTTCTTGTGGGTCATTTGGCTCTTGTCAACCTTCTTGAGACCAGCGGTAACAGATGAACCTTGGTTCAACTGTTCAAACACGGCACCCATACCATTGCCTGAAGCAGGCGCGGCAGACTTATCAATATCATCGAACAAGTCAGCAGGTGGTGGAGGAGGAGGAGGGGGAGGTGGAGGTGGGCCGCCTGCAGCTGGGGCAGGAGGAGCGGGAGCAGGAGCAGACTCCTTCTTGGAGACAGCGGCTACAGCCTCTTTAATAGGAACACCCTGAGGATTCCAAGCAGGGCCGGTGGCGTGGAACTTCTTAGCATAAGCTGCCAACGAAGTAAGCATCTTCTGGAATGCTTGGACCCACTCTACATGGACTGGATCAACTTCTCTAAACTCCTTCAGCACTCTGTTAGAGTAGAATTGTGCGCTATCCTTGAAGTCGCCAATATAAGGCGCAGGGAGATCAACACAGACCCAACTGAGAGCAGGGGCGCCTTCAGCAATGGTAGCTAAGTGGTTGGCCTGTGGAGATTTGCGGTTGCTCTCACGGATGTTGACAATTTCCTGCAGAGGCTTGCCAATATCAGTCAGCAGCTGGATGTACTCAGGAGCATCCTGAGCTGGTTTTTTGGCCTTGGAGACAATAAGCAGGAACTGACGCTCAGTTTTAAAGGCAGACTCAATTTGTTTGCTCTGGTCCTCAACAAGAGAGCCAATTGTCTTACTGGCCTTGAGATAGGGAGTAACGAATTCTGAAAAGTAGTTGTCAAATTCTACAATTGACTGAGGGAGGGGCTCAGCCTCAGGCTCGGCCTTCTTGGGAGCGGGAGCGGGAGTAGGAGCAGGAACAGGAGTGGGAGCAGTGGAAGTAGGAGTAGCAGTAGAGGAAATAGATTTGGCGACAGGAACGGCAGCTGCTGGGTCTGCTGGCTTGACAATTCCCTTCAAGGCATCAGCTTGGAACTCAGTCAAGTCCTCCAAACGAGAGGTGGCAGCCTCCAATCTAACTTGTTAGCAGTCAATTAAAGGTACAACATCGCAGCATACCTCTTAATGAGGGTCAAGATATTATGACCAGGTACGCTAGCTGAATCACTCATGTTCACTTGTATTTGATATCAAATGGTGCAGTTAAGGTGGGTGAGATGGTCGTGTCATCATCAAGCTGGAGTTTTGGGAGATGAAGCCCTTGCCCATGCTTCACAATGGTTTTTGTTTGATTTTTCCAAGAACTAGAGCCCATCTTTCATCAACACCACACACAGTTAGCCAAAAAGAACCATTACGCGCAATGGCTCCGATAGCAGCAGAACCAGCAGCCGCTCCGGAAGAATCCAGGGACGTGCCTCCTTTGAACGTCTATGAATTTCGCGATGTGCCAAAACCCGATCACATAGAGCCAACTACCCACGGTTGGCAGCAAGGGTGTCCCATTGTGATCGACTTAGGTATGTGAATTGATACTTGTTGAGACAGATCTAACGTTGAAATAGGTACTTATAATACCAGAGTCGGGTATGCAAATGAACAATCGCCAAGTCACGTCTTTCCGACTCAATACTCGAAATACAGAGACCGTAAAGTCAATCGGACCTACACGCTACTAGGAAATGATATCTATCTCGACAGCAATGGAAAACAAAACATGCGATCTCCGTTTGATGGCCCTCTTGTATCCAACTGGGAGGGTATTGAAACCCTTCTGGACTATTCATTTACAAAGATCGATGTGGAGTCACAACAAGGTGTTGAGAATCCAATAGTCATGTCTGAACTCATGGGCTGCCCGTCATCGCAAAGAAAGAGTAAGTAGATGATTTACATTTTGGTATGTTGCTAACTTTGGTAGCTTTCAGCGAGTTGTTTTTCGAAGCTTACAACGTGCCTTCTGTGGCTTATGGAATTGATTCGCTATTCGCTTACAGACACAACGGTGGAAAGGATGGTCTAGTTATCTCATCTGCTAATGAAGCCACTCATATCATGCCAGTTATTGATGGATGCGGTGTACTTCCTCTTGCCAAGCGAATCAATTGGGGAGGTCGACAAGCAGCTACGTTCATGCAGAGCTTGCTCACCTTGAAATATCCATACTTCTCTCAAAAAGTCTCACAATCTCAAGCATCATATTTAATTCACGATCATTGCTACGTGTCGCGAGACTATGCTTATGAAGTGGCAAATTTCCTCAAGTTTGATGGCTTGGAGACTCGCGAGCGAGTTCTGCAGGCTCCTTTTACAGAAATTGTAAAAGAAGAAAAGACTCAAGAAGAGTTGGATCGAATTAACGAGAGGCGGAAAGAGAGCGGGCGAAGACTGCAGGAACAAGCAACAAAGATGAGACTGGAAAAACTGATTCAGAAGGAAAATGATCTGGAGTACTACCGGCAACTACAGGAGAGGGTTGAAGCAGGTCCAAAGAAAGACATCAAAAAGTCCCTGGAGAGAGAAGGGTTCAAAGATCAAGCTGCGCTGCAAAAGACAATGAGTGAGCTTAACCGCGCAATCAAGCGTGCCAGAAAGGAGGATGTAGGCGAGGAAGAAATAGAGGTTCCTTCATTCCCGCTGGTTGATATTCCAGATGACCAACTGGATGAAGATGGAATCAAAGAAAAGCGAAAGCAGAAGCTCATGAAAGCTAATTACGATGCCAGGATAAGAGCGAAAGAAGAGAAGGCGCTAGAAGCCCAGCGAGTTGCAGAGGAGGAGGCTAAGGAACAACTGTGGAGAGATACAGATCTGGACGGCTGGATCCGAGCACGCAGAGAGCAGAGAGAGAAGCTGCTTGAAACTATCAAGGAAAAGAAAAAGCTAAAGGAGGAGCTTTCAAACAGAAAGTCAATGGCTTCGCAAATGAGAATGAAGAATATTGCAGCTTTGGCGTCGAATGAAAGCGGCCGAGGAAAGCGACGGCGTGGAGCGGCGACTGCCAATAAGGGAGATGATGATCCAGATGATACCTTTGGTGCAGACGATGGTGACTGGTCTGTGTACCGAGATATTGCGAATGCAAGTGACAGCGAAGAGGACGAAGGAGAGTTGAAGGCTGTCCAGCGCGTTGAAGCTGAGCTGCTCAAACACGATCCTAACTTTACAATCGAAGACACTAGGGAGGCTGCACTGGACTGGACTCAAAGCACGGTTCACTTGTTTTTGCATGGTCCGCGCAGCTTTGACCCCGAATCTCAGGAGCAAGCGCACCGCATGAACCTGTCAATTGAGCGTATTAGAGTTCCCGAGGTCTTGTTCCAACCGTCGATTGCCGGTGTGGACCAAGCAGGGGTACTCGAGATTTGCGATGATATCCTGCTGCGCCGCGTGGACCGCTCGACTAGTGAGCGCATTTTGCAGGACGTGTTTATTACAGGTGGCCAGGGCCATTTTACAAACTTCGAGGAGCGCTTGCGAAGTGAGCTGCGCAGCAACTTGCCGGTTGGCAGTCTGCTGAATGTGCGCAGAGCAAAGGATCCTTCGCTGGATGCGTGGCGTGGCATGGCCGGCTGGGCGCTCAGTAGTGATTTCCAGGGTGCATCCATCACGAGAGCTGACTACCTCGAGAAGGGAGCCAACTACCTTATGGAGCACGCTTACAGCAACCAGTATATCTAGGCTATAGTCTCTACATGTTATTTATCTGTTTAACCATATATTGTTGAATGTTAGGATTTGAAGAATCTTGAACATAGTCAATGTCACAATTGCGAAGGATGGCGTAAACTCAGTGAACGTTTCAGTAGACCCACTGTAACGTTACTGAACTTTATCCAGAAGCCCAATAGCAATGACTCGGTCAAAGCAATGTCCTTGACTTGATTGCTGCTCTCGAGGGACCATGAGTGTGAATTTCAAAGATCAAGCCCCTCAAACTAATATGTCCACATACCCAGAGGTTACAATTGACAGATTAAACTCAGTAACTTAACTACATGAACTTCCATTCAGTGTTTGACAATCCTCAATCTCTCAAAATCCAAGTCTATGATGTCAGTGATGCTCATTAGTCTATTCAGTGATTATTGTTCTAAGAAAGAGAGATACACTTTTTAATATGAAAAGGGATCACGGATTGCTATTATTGCACGCCAGATTCGTACTATAGTTGACATTCTACCATTGTACAAGAGAGATTGTCCGCCTTCTTGCTAGTACGTTTTATTGTTGATCTGTATAAGGTTTCAAATCACAATAAACTTGGAAATCCAGAAAGCTCAACACTAATATACGTCCATGCCACTGTACCCGAGTGTTTGTTGTATGACATTGCTAACGGCTAGATTCCCCAGTTTATAACCAAGACTGGCCGTGAGTGTAGCGCAATTGGAGTAATCATGCGATTAGCTCTAACTTGTCCTTACGTACACGCTAGGGCTACTGTCTCACCTCGTAAGGGGATATGCGAGGGGATGGTAGGTTCTGGATTGACTACCACTTTAAGAATCCGAGACAGCTACTCTAAACGAACAAAAGGAACCAAAAACCGCTGATTTTGGGGTATTAGAGTTGGCTGGGTTGAGTGGGTATCTTCAATTCCAGCTAGCTATTTATCTGCTGCGGTGTCGTATGCGGGTAGAGCTTAAAGATTTAAAACAAGACTCGAAATAAAGAGACCAGAAACCAAAATGTCTGAGATTGTTTCTTTATTGAGGTGGATTAACTTTGGTCGGATTTAATGGACGCACAAAAGCACTGACCTTCTTAGCTGAAATGAAAGTTATATTTATATGATTCACATTAAGCGGCCCTCAGAAGGTAACATTTTGTGACGGGTGTTCGTAAGACCTTTGCTCTTGCAAAATCATGAAGTTCAATGCAATTGACCACTTGCTATGAATAATGCGACCACGTTATGCCACTATCCATTGTTGGTTGCCCCAGATTTCATGCTAATCAAACCATTGCAACCTACAGAATGACTTTTGAAAAAACTACCTTTAGCTCAAGAAGCGGGACACTTTGCTCCAATTATCTTTGCGAAAGGCCATTCTAGGCATTGATCCACAAACAAACGAATATACCTTCAATTTGTAGTTGACAAGATGCCACTTTAGTCGGTGAAACCGGATTCTATGGCCCCGTCTGATTTACGCCCTTGAAACCTTGTTTTATGGGAAGGTTAAGACCATCAATTCATGAAGGATCAGGTTTCTTTGTACCAATTTTACCTTTCTTGGTGGGGGCCTTTGTCCCAACCCAACCCTGACCCGGCTAGAATTTTTCAAAACCCTCTGATCTAAGCAAACTCAGCATAGGTGAAGAAGAAGAAGAACAATGGAGGAGTCTACCGGGTCAATCGATGTACAGGAGCTGTTTAACCCGGCGACAATCAAGGATGGTAACTATATCATGATTCGGTTGCCGTCAGAGAACCACCGCGTGTTCAAGCTGGCGGCAGGTGCCAAGATCGGGCTGGGCAAGTTTGGGTCGTTCCATGTTGACGACATTCTGGGCCACCCGTTCGGGTACACATACGAGATCATTGGCGATCGGCAGTTAAGGCTTGTGAATGAAGAGTTCACGACGGACAAAGACGAGCTCGAGCCAGACGAGAACAATAGAGACCTGTTTGACGACCCCACTGCACAGACGCTGAGCATGGAGGAGATTGAGGCGCTGAAGAAAAACTCACAGGACGGCGGCCGGGAGATCATTGAGCGCGTAGTGAGCAGCCATGTTGCGTTTGACAAAAAGACAACGTTTTCGCAAGAAAAGTATCTGAAGCGGAAACAGCAAAAGTTCTTAAAACGGTTTACGCCGGTCCCGATCGGGTCTACGGAACTTATTGACTACTACCTGGATAAAGATGCACAGAAGGTCATGGATATCAGTGAGGAGTCGCTGGGGCTCATGATGAGCTTGGCTAATATCAGGCCGGGAGGGACGTACCTGGTGGTTGACGACTTGAACGGTGTGATTGTGGCTGCGATGCTGGAGCGCATGGGCGGCGAGGGGCTTATTGTTGTAGCGCACGATGATGAGCACCCTAAGCTTGACGGGCTCAAGTTCATGAATCTGAGCGAGGACTTCATCACTTCGCACGTACGATCTATTAACTGGCTTGATTTCATCGACCCCGAGGAGGCTGAGATTGTGCCTACTCTTTCTGATGCAGAACTCAGTGCCCTTAAGCCCAGCCACAAAGTGCAATACCTCCGCAAGAAACGACGAGCCGATAACCTCGCAGTTGTGCGGGCCCTCATCGACGGCTGCAAGTTTGACGGCCTCATCATCAGCACAGAACTGCATGTGCCGACCCTCATCCCGCATCTGTTGCCCGCTATTGGTGGCTCGCGGCCCATTGTGATCTACGATGCGGCCAAGGAGGCTTTGGTCGAGACTACACACTTGCTGCACAAGGACCTGCGGGTGCTGGCGCCCACTATCATGGAAACGAGGGTACGCCGGTACCAGACGCTGCCAGGCCGCATGCACCCACACATGACGATGCGGGGCGGCGGTGGGTACGTTTTGTGGGGCACACGGGTGATCCCGAACGAGAACGTGAATGCGGTGGGCACAGTGCGAGGTCCCAAAAAGCGCAAGGGCGAAGATAAAGAGCGATCCAGCTCCCAGATCAAAAAGGTCGAGGCATGAAAATTTCTTTGATGCAGTATGCAGGATATATATATACAGATAGAAAGAGTCTAATGAAGTTTTGTACAGAGCGAGCTGAGTTCAGCCCATGAGGGTTTCCAAAGTATAGCAACGCGGGGTATGTTGCTGGCGTCGTTCATTTGGCCAGATGCCCATTGATCTGAGGACGGCAAACTCAGGTTGGCGTTTTTTGCGAGGTCAATGACATGATCAATCTGGTCTTGTTCGCCGACTTCGCAGACAAGAGCTTGTGCGTTTAAGTTGGTTGTATGTTTGAAACTGGCAGTGTAGAATTCCTTGTCGCCAAGAAGGGCCAGTTTGGGCTCAAACAGGCGGACGGATCTGGCAACCATGCTGGACGGATCGTAGAGTGACGGAATGTACGGAGGGTTCGTCGTGACCAGATCAATCGATGGCAACGGCAAATCGTCACTCAAAGCGTTTCCTTTCACGGCCGTCAGTGTGTTTGACTTTGTATGGTCTCTATTATGCTCGATGTTGTGCTCAAACAGGTCCAAAGCTTTATCTGAAATATCCAACCCCCAGATCTGTGAGTCGCGCACCGCTGTCGCCAGCAGCAGCGGAATACAGCCCGTCCCCGTACACAGATCCACAATCTTGACTCCTTCTCTACCTCGTATCAGACCCGCCAGTTTCGTTGCCCACTCCTCCGTTTCCCATCTTGGGATCAATACCCCTGGTTTACACAGAACGTCCAGCCTCTCAAACGGCTGCGATCCCAATATATATTGCAAAGGATACTGCCTGCTTCTCCTTACGCATGCTCTCCAGAGCTGTGTCTGATCTTCCCCAAACTTCTCCCTAAGCCACCTGAGCTCACTCTGTGCTGACTCCAGGTCCCTGGTGGCCATGAGCAGGTATGGCAGTCTCCTGTCCAGGCGTCTCGCGTGCTGCAGCAGCCTCGGCGCTAGTCTCGGCATCCCTGCTGTTAACGCTGCTGTGTTCTATGCGTCGAAGTGATCTAAGACGAAACGGTCGCAATCAAAAATGCAAAGCGAAAAGCGCAGGTGGAATGAAATTGTTGTTGCAATGTGCCTAATTGAAAAATCGCTGCGATGCGGTGGTGGCAGATCTGGTCTAAAAATCACTAGTGGGGGGTCATCAAGTACCATGGCCCGTGTGACCTCTTGTCTAATTGCACCCACAACATTAAGCGGTTTTCGGTTCCAACCCTGTCTTTGTGAGACCCCAAGCCAATCGGTACTTTCCTTTCTCTCAAACTACCCGGTTTCGACCACCCAACGACCCGCCGGGCACCGTTGGGAGAGGGTTCCACAGCAGAGTTACCCTATGTTCAGCCGTGCCAAATGCAAAAGTTCTCGTTGCTAATTGGTCAGATATAAAACGTTTTAACCCAATTTGGAAGTGACAACAGCGCAACAATGGTTAAATTACCCCAATTTGCATGTGCTACCGCTAATAGCAAGATTTTACATAGTAAATTGTGTTATTAATATCTGCATAGACTGCAGTGTGGCATGCGTGTTTTTGGCAATTTTGGGTGCCGATCTCTTTTATCAACATTATACAGATAGTAATGTCACAATACTGAAGGCTGGATTTGGCATTTGCCTGCAGGGCTCTTCATTATAAGGAGAGAAAGCATTGGTGTTGTGTTACTATTTATGGGCTCTTTTGTTTGTATACATACAAAGTTAACTTTTCTTTTTGTCATGGAAGTCCATTAAATTTCTTTTTTCAAAATATAAAATTTGTCATTTCTTTTTTTTCTTTTTTTTTTTTTCTCTCCCTTCAAAATGTAAAAACCTCAACTTGTCCTGAAATCTTTCACTCCTTCTGTTTTTCATCTTCTTTCCATCTTCTTTGCTACTCCAAGTCGACTTCATCTACATACTGAACTACGCCTAGCAAACCCACTAATCTACTTTCAAAGAAACCCTTAGAGCCTCACAACCTCATCTCACCCCCCACAGTCGTTGCCATCCATCGCTTCCCCTGCCTCTTGGCCCCTCACCACACCATGTCCACTTAACTGCCCAGCTTGACAACCGCCCATCATGTTGCTCGCCCAGTCGCTAACTATCCCGTCCACTCCCAAGGAGCAGACCCAAAATACCCTCATGAACCCCTCTAGAATGACTCACACCAGCCTGGCTGAAGCCCGACGCAAGCCAGTGCAAAAACTCCACCCCTCTAATGGTTACACTAACGTTCCCCGCGCAGAGGCCACCTCGCCTTTGAATGCTACCAAACGGCCTTGTTCTCCACATCCATTGTCTGTGGAGTACAAGGACGCCGCCGTAAATGCTGACAGCGCCGATCTCCAGTCCGTGCAGGCTCCAGTGCCCATCAGACCGGGGACTACAAAGGAATCCCCAGCAAAGCTGCCAGAGGAGTCTGTTACTACATCCACCACATCTACTACGTCAACTCGTCCTAGTCTCATTCGCTTTTACTCCACCCCAACGCTGCCTTGCCTTAGCCCCACCCGACAGCAATTTCGCTTGCCAAACGCTTCCCCGCGTCTCATTAAAGAAACTCTCAACGCCAGTCTTCGCGTCGACGAAACAGGCAAGAAAATCAACCAGTACCAAATTAAAGAAGAAATTGGCCGCGGTTCGTTTGGCACTGTGTGGTCGGTCGTTGATACTAATACCAATGAAAAATTTGTAGGTTTTTTTGCTTTTTTCATGAGGCGCTACCCCTATTGTATGGGCTATTACTAACGTGACTCTTAGGCAATGAAAGAGTACTCGAAAGCTGCCTTGCGCAGGCACAATCTTTCAGAAAAACTCCGCGAGCGCAGAACTGCCCGCGGTCGGCGGCCTCCTCCCAGACGGGCACCTATGGGGGGCCCAGCTGTGCCACCCACACAGGAAGATTCTAGCTCTAGCAATCCTATTGACCTGATCCGCAGAGAGATTGCCATTATGAAAAAACTGGACCACCCTAATATTGTCACCCTTGTTGAGGTTCTAGATGACCCGCATGGAGACTCTCTGTACATGATTTTGGAATGGTGTGGCATGGGCACTATTGTGCCAGCTTCATTAGAAGAAATTGAGGCTGATGATTCGAGTTCGGATCCACAATTTACTCCGGATCAATGCCGCCTCTATTTCCGTGACATGATTCTAGGCATCGAGTACCTCCACTCACAAGGGATTATCCACAGGGACATTAAAGCGGATAATCTGTTGTTGGATGAGGACGATGTACTTAAAATCGCGGATTTCGGCGTTTCTGAAATCATGGACCCTGCAAACGATACCATTACCAAAAACGCTGGGTCCCCTGCATACATGGCACCAGAACTGGCTGCCATTTCATCAAGCATTGCATTAAAAGAGCATGCTGCCACCAAGGGCATTGATGTGTCGTCGCTGTCGGGCAAGTCCACCGACATTTGGTCCATGGGCGTCACGTTGTACCTTTTGGTCTTTGGCATGCTCCCGTTTAGGTCCGACACCATGGTCGACCTGTTTGACAAAATTGTCAATGAAGACGTATTTATTCCAGAGGGAACGGACCCTAATTTGGCCGACCTCTTTACCAAAATTCTGGCCAAAGCGCCGAAAAACCGCATTACAATGGACCAGCTCCGCGAGCATCCTTGGGTCATTCACAATGGCGAGGATATGCTGCTGAGCAAGGAGGAAAACACTGCCATCAATATCACACCAGTCACTGAGGAGGATCTGTATCATGCCATTGAGTTTGTGCAGGGCATTATGGAACCTGATCAGGTCTTTGCTAAGCTCCGCAGGCTTCATGGATGGAGAGGATACACAAGCTCGAGCAGCCAAGCAACCGACTCGCGCAATCCTTCATTGTCTCCGCCTGTGTTTCCAGCTAACCCTGGCCGAACACCCTCGCCCATGGACGAAACTGTATCACTATACAAACTAACGCGGGCGTTGGAAGAAGTGGTCAGCAAGGCTAGTGGCTATAATCAAAAGATCTCGAATCTGTCGTCGTCGTCTATTGAGAGCGCACCTCTCATGACCATCCGACCGCATACTGCGGCTGTGCAGGAAACATCAGTCAATGTTTTCGAGGAAGCGTTCCAGGAACCTGTTGCACAACCAACAGAGCAAGGTCTCTCACGGCGACCTAGTGCGCGTATTCGTGCTGCAGAAGCTGTGGCATGTGGCCGATCGAGGTCGTTGGACCCTGAAACCAGACTCTAGTCCTATTATTTATCAAGAGAGAATTCTCTATTATATATTTACATATATACCTAATGAAACGAACATGAAAAATTGAAATGCTTGGGTCTGCGGACCTTAAACAAAGGTAAACAGTTTTTTGGAAATGGAAAATCGGCAGTATGTCAACAGCGCGGCGCCGGCCAAAGTGACGACCGAAGAGAAAATGATCAGCTTGTTGTACCCATGGATACCAGGCTCGCTAGGCAGCGGCAGAAACAGGCCACTGATTGCGGGCCCTGCAAACGCGCTGGGAGCGCCGAACAAGAACATGATGCACAACCGGCTCTGTAGCGAGTGAATGCCAAACAGCTGGCCCAAGCACGCAGGAAACAGCGACACCATCGCGCCTGAACTATATCCAAAAGCGAGCGCAAACAGGATGAGGAGGGTGTCACTGCGGGCAGGCAGCCAAAAGGCAAGCTGGCAGACTCCCGCCAGAAAGATGCTAGGAATAAGAGTGTTGACGCGGCCAATGCGGTCGCCAATGAAGCCCGGCAGAATGCGGCCGAGGACACTGGCAGAGTTGCAGATAGTAATGGCGTACTTGGCGACTTGAGGGGTAGTGTTGATGCGGGCGGCATAGGAGGGAAGGAAGAAAAGAGGGGGGAAGATGCCAAAAAAGACGACGAAGTTGACGCAGACGATGAGAGCAAAGTGGTAGTCTTTAAGGACAGACCATTGCAGGAAGCCAAAGGGGTTGCGAGACGACTTGGCTGGAGGAGGAGAGGAGGTGGTGGAAGGCGACGAGTCGTCGGATTGGTAGACCGTGCCGGATTGCTTTTCGTGCAGCTCTTTGTGAAACCCAGGATGTGGGTGGCCTTCGAGATCTCGTTCCTCTGTGATCGGGCCTAGCTGTTGAGTGTCCTCCACAACTGCTGGATCCACCGGGATTGTGACATCTCGTTCCTTGATTGCAAACGATGCAAACGCCATGAGTGGAATACACATGAACCCCATGATCCGGTTTGTCCACTCCCATCCTACGCGCGAGTCCAATGCCTGGAAGATAATCGGCCACAGTAGACCTCCGACCGAAGACCCGCTCGCCGCCAGCCCCACCGCCATTGCTCTTTTCCTTTTGAACCACTGCTGAGGTACCGAGTAGCTCACAAACACACCGAGCCCTGATCCGAACCCATAAAGCACGCCCTGCGCCAAAAATAGCTGCCACACACTATTGCACAGCGGAATCATCATGAGAGAGAGCACGAGCACCGCACCGCTTATTGCGACCACAACCTGGGCACCCCACTTTTTGATCAGAACGACGGCTGGTGCCCCCGAGACATAGATCATAAACGGCTGGAGGGACCCGATCATGGTGAGCACACTCTGGCTCGTGCTGGGGTATTGCTTGAGATAATGGGATTGGTACACGCCGTAGGCGCTGACCAGCCCGAAGGAGGTGGCCATGATAACCCAGGTGCCGGCAATGACAAGCCAGCCGCGGCCGCCCTCGGGAAACTCTTGTGTATCGCGCTCTCCGGTCGCGGGTCGCCGCGATGCTAATGTATCTGGGTCTGTAGGTTGACTCATTGTGTTATAAGCCAGAGATTGATTTAAGAGGTTGGTTAATTGAGAATAAGGACTTCAAGACTCAACAATGACAGCAGGGAAGCATTTTGTATCCTTTGAAAAAGCTGAACATGAAAAGAAGAAGAAGAAGAAGAAGAAGAAAGAGAAGAGTAAGAAAGCAAGAAAATCAAGCAGGCCGAGACAGAGTCATAGGGCTGTTTATATTGCATTTTTCGCAGATGGTTACCCCAGTTTTTGCTTAGGCTGACGGATCACTTCAGCCTGTAAAAGCTAAACGGCCAACCGATCTCTACACTCTTCAAGGGCTCAGGCGCATGTGAATTAATAATACAATTTGTTCAAGGAAGAAAGGGCTGACATGGACCCCTCCAAATGACGACGAACGGCTGTTCAACTTAAGGTACTTCTGGGTTCTTCGGCTGGCGTAACCCCCCGACAAAACAAGTTTTCAGGACCGTTAATCAACTGTACTGTACTGCACACTTCGTAAAAGTCCCGTCGCAGTTGGACAGCCAAACCCGCTACCCGTATTTGCCCAAATTGCAGCGGTACTACGGGTCCGAGAACTTGCCTTGATTTTGTAGCGGGGTTCTGGCAAGAACGGCAAAACCGGCCCAGCAACCCTACGCTGGGGCCACCCACAAACCCAGCTGCGACCCCCACATATCATGGGAACAAGGGCTGACGCTGGATTAGGACTGCAGATTCAATGTTTATGCCTACAGTCAGCGTACGTTGGATAATCTTAATATTGTAAAGCATTTTGGTTTTAAGATCTATGTCGTCATTACAATGGGTTACAGCGCAATCAGGTTCTTTTAGTTCTGGGCCTCGATTAGAGCGTTGATGTTGTCCTCGCGGTCGCCCAATGCGCCGCCCTCAATGAAATGCTTAAACTTGCGGCGCACGCCCCAGCCGCCCGTCGGGTTCGACAGCTTGAACGGCCACAGAAAGTTCGCAGCCTGCTTGAAATTGGGGCCCACCGTGTAGATCTCATGGATCAAGTCCTCAATGCAAATGATACCGTACTGGCCCAGCGCAGTCTCAATGATCTGGTTGTCCGTCAGCGCCACCCGCTGCTTGTTGACCTTGCCGTAGCCGCGCTTGTAGACCAGCTTGCGCACCGACGCCAGGCTAGGGTATCCGTAAGCCACATATGGCTCCACGATCTTAAGCAGCTCCGCCGTCGCCTTGGTCAGCTTGATAAACACACCATTATTAATCTGGAGCAGTCTCAGAAGCTGTAAGATCTTGCGGGGCTTGGGTGCGATCTTATTGATACCCTTGATGCGGACCACAAACACCAGCTTGGGTTGCGCAGGGACATAAATCGAGCCCTCTGCTTTGGCCTCCCGCTTCAGTCTAATCTCCTCTCGCTCGGCGTCGCGGTACTCCTTGACGTACTTCTCAGCACGCTCGAAGATGACGGTGCGCTTGGCCTGGCTGGCGGTCTTGCGGTCGGACGCTTCTTGCTGTTTCTGTGCGCGCTCTTTGTCGGCGTTCTTGCGCTTCTTGAGAAGCGTCTCAGGTGGAAACACCTGGTCGTGAGTAGGAACTGTGCCTGCCATGTTTGTCTAGCCTTATGCTGAGGTGTTGAATAGACTTGACTGAATTAAGAGGTGAAAAAAAAACTTCGGTGGGTTGCATTTTTCAGCGTTCCAGGTCACGTGAGTCATGGATTTTGGCGGAACTCGGTGCACGCACCGTCTAGCCATCTACCGATTTCCTCTGGGCTTAAATACAGTAGAACATTAGCTTAAGATCAAGTACCGTTCAAGATCTAATATATCCAAGCAGTTCATGCCGATATCGCTTGGATCTATATTTTGAAACCCCCCACAGGAGATCTCCTCCACCATCTTCACCCACTTGCATCTGATCTTATATAAAGGAAGCTGTATCATTAGCCTGGAAAGCAAGACCTTCTTATGGCAACCCCTCGAGTTCGTAAGTGACATCAAGATTTTGATTCAATGTGGATTAGTCTAACAGTGTGTAGATATTCTAGGAGCCGGTAACATTGGCGCGCTGGTCGCCTCAGCGCTGGCCAGCATTCCTAGCACCCCACCCGCAGTCACACTCCTCCTCAAATCAGAAGAAAGACTGCGCGAGTATAACAGGTACGGCGGTCTCATTACCGTCCAGCGCCCCGTCAACGGCGTCCAAGTCGAAGTGACCCGTCAGATTCCAGCCATCACAGGGTACCCCCGAATGCACAGCAAGACCGCCGCCAGCGCAGACCACCAGGCTGCAGGTGCCCAATCGTCATCGTCATCGCCAGCCCAGAGCAGCGCAAACCAGCCAGAGCCGATTTCGAACTTGATTGTGAGCGTCAAGATGCAGCAGACAGTGCCTGCTTTGGCCCCTGTCATCCCCGCCATCACCCCCAGCACCAACATTCTGCTTCTCCAGAACGGCATGGGATCTTACGAGACGCTCTGCAATGCGTTTTGGCCAGATCCTGCCACACGCCCTCGGTTCATGCTCGGGATCACGACCCACGGAGTCAAGCCCGGCGCGGGGCCAGAGTGGAAGTTCCAGCACGTTGGTGCTGGCATCGTGCGGCTGGCAACCGTGCCCACGGCGCACGAGGGCGCGCTGCCTCCTTCGACAGAGCTGGCTGACTTGTTTCTGAAAGCAGGCCCGGTGCTGGCGACGGAGGTGATGGACTATGATGCATTCCTGATTGCGCAGTTTGAGAAGCTGGTTTGTAATCTGGTCGTGAACCCGCTAACAGCGCTGTACGGCTGTTTTAACGGCGAGCTGCTGGCTCTTGAGTCGCTTGACTACCTCATGTTTAAACTGGTGTCTGAAGCAGCGGCCGCATTCACAGCTGATATCAAGCACCGTCACCCCGAGATCCCGGCCAGCAAGATCAACACCGCCCTGCACCGCGACAGACTAAACTCATTGGTTATAGACATTATCAAAAAGACCAGCGAGAACAAGAGCTCAATGCTCCAGGACATGCAAGCTTTGCGCGATTTGGAAATAGACCATATCAACGGGTACATTGTGCACCTTGCCAAGCAGTACGGCACCGGCGCCATTCACAACCGCATGCTGCTGGAGCTTATCAAGAGCAAACTGGCCCTCGAGCGGGACCGCGAGCGCCGGTCTGCGCCTGTCATCAACGCATAACGCTCTTTTCTCCCTCTCTTTGTAAATAATAATAAATATATGTTCTTCAAACCATTAGGCCGATAGCACCCTCTCATTTAGACTTGTTACATATATATAAATGGTAAATGATAATAAATAAAAATGCCAAAGACCTCCAATATTAGATTGTAGAAAAAATTAAAGAAAGTTGCCGGTTCTTTGGGGGGTGTCATTTAACTGATTCACTTGCTATTGAATTGAGCATCGCCATGAATCCTGCGCCCACAATCACTACTCCTATCGCCGTCGCAATTGGTAGCAAAATGACGCTTCCATTGTTACCTCGTGTCGTCGTTGCAGAGTGCTCAACCGCCGACGTCGGGTTATTATCTGAGGATGCTGTCAATAGCTCTGCAATCTGCTTTGACTGTTGCAGAGCCAGCGACTCCGCTGCTTTGGCGCGGCGCTCGTACACGACCAAGTCCCTTTTCATTTCTTCCAACTCAGCAAGCACCAACTGCAGTTTCTCCACATCAGCCGTTTTGGGTGTGTCAGCCAAGTCTTCTGGCGTCGTTATGATGGCGGTTTCTGGTTCTGGTTCTGGTTCTGGCTTTAGACTACGCTCAATATCTGCAGGGGGTTGTTCTTCTTTTTCTTCAAGCACTAGTCCGTTTTGTGCTTCAGGTTCCAGCACTGGCTCATCTTCTGGTTCGCGTTCATGCTCTTGCTCAGCCTCCGGCTCTCCCTCCTGCTCTAGTCCGTCTTGCTGCTCTAACTCAGCGGGAGCAGGAACGGCTACAGGCGGAGATACCGGATCTCCATGGCGGTTGATTGCATCTGGGCTCGTGGGCCTTGGTTCTGGCTCAGCGTTTGCCTTTGCAAGTTCTCTCTCCAGTTCGTAGATATGTCTGTTCTTTTCGCTAATTTCATGTTTAGCTGCCTCAAGCTGGGTTTCCAGCGACGCAATCTGGTGCTTGAACTCGTCCAATGCCGGCAGTTTTTCGCTCAGCAGTCGCGATTCTTGTTGGTTGGCTCCAATTTCTTCGAGAAGTTTGCTAACGCTCTGGATTTTCGCATACTCGACTTTGGTTGCATGGATCTCAGCTACCAGCTTTTTCACAATCAGTTCCATTGCAGCTGACGAGGCAACTCCAGAGTTCATAAATAGCCCACTCACAGAGCTGCGTGAGTGAGATAAGGACAGCTCCTCTAAAGATGCATCCATGTCACCAAACAGGGCCATGTCCAGTGATTCCGTAAAAGATCTGGTTGGACGCATGGCGCCTCCATTAGCCTGTCCTCTTTGATTCCGACTCATTGTACCATTCATGGCATTGTCTCCAGCATAGCCATTCTGAGCATATTGATCAGGCTGCTTGTTCATTTGGCCTGGATGTAGCTGCAGCTGCTGGGTTTGAGGTCCTTGAAACTGCATTTGAGGTGTTCTGGCTTGTAGTGACATGAATGATATCCGGTCTACTTTTGCGCAGATCTTGCGATGGACAAACGATGTGCCCTCGTCATTGGCAATGTCGATACCCAGCTCTACAATGTCGTTCTTGCGCAGTTCATGAGGCTCGCTTTCGGATTTTTCATCGCCCAGACGAAGGGCATTCACGTATGTGCCGTTAGAAGACTTGGAGTCTTTGATCCACACGCGACCAGTGTCGTAATCCGCCCAGACCTCAGCGTGCGCACGAGACAGCACTCGTGAGTCAAAGTAGCCGTTATCAGGAGCAGGTTGTGTTTTAGCATTTGTCTGTCTTCCCAGGCGCAAAAAGTCCGGGTAGAAGGGCAGGATGATGGATTTCTTGTCAAAGGTATTGTTCAGGGAGGACAGTCCCAGGACCAGCGAGTACTGGGATCGATGCGAGCCTTTGCTAGTCACAGAGCTCGCGCTTCCAGATGATGAGATAGTCGAATCAGATGCGATGGAGCTCTCAGATAATCCTAATTTAAGTTAGTTACGGATCAGCACATTGTTGTGCAATGCATACTTCTCTTGGGCTCGTTTGTGGGTTTCGAGGACTTCTTTTTCCGGGGGTTGCTCACTGGTTGCAGACCAGCATGATCAAACGACCCCGTACTCATATTGAAGCCGCCGTTCTGAAGCATAGTTGTAGATGCCATTGGATGTGAATGCGTGATTAAGAAAGCGTGGTGGTGCAAAGAACTCTCTTTGAGATGGTGTTTGGTGCTGCCACCTGTTACTGAAGAGCAAGGCGGGGAAAAAGAAGCAAACTTTGCAAAGATAACCAGCCAGTCAGTCTATTCAATATTAAAACAATACCGTCACTAGTCGGGTTCCTTTAAACACAAGGTAGCAATGCCCAGTATCACAGGTTTCAGGAGGGATGAAGGGGAACTTTGGAACCGATTTAATGTGGATGTCGTTGTCTTTTGGTTTTTTGGGTTAAATAAGGGTTGACTCAGCACAAGACACCAGTTTTGGTCTCACCACAGCTGCCTGAGACATGAACCTACTAGGAACTTGCTGTGATTGCACTGATTTAGATATTTTGGAGTGGTAGTGTTGGTTGACAGTGTCTTTTTGCAGTTGTACAGACGTGGAGGGTGGCAAGTGGTGAGTCCTGAAGAACAGATGTGCGATCAATGCCAGTTCAGTCCAAGATTTTGAGTTATATTAAGGCTACAACACTAATGGATTTTGATATTCCTACGGGATCTACAACTGCTGTCGTTTACTATTGACATGTGAGCAGTTTCATGCGTAGAAACAAACGTAGGACCTGGATTTTACGCGTCAAAGGGCATACATCTTAGACTAGGGCTTTCTTCACAACAGGGCCATTGGGGAGCATTGGTCATATAAACCAGCACTTGTAGATATTCCTGTTGCTCTTGTCCATCGGAATAATCTATCTCTGCTGAATTTAATTGCTTCATCTGCTGAGATTTTGCCATTAGTCTATGCTGCTATGGCTGTGTTTTGGTTGTTTATGTTTTCATGTTTTCTCCCAGTCAACACTTCTCTCTACCATTAGCACCCTTGATCACCATGGAATCAGCCGCGAGTTTACAAGGATGCGTCTCCGGTCTGTCGTCGTCTTTGTCGCTAGTAAGAATATATTGATGGTAATTTTGGCAGACTTGACTAACGTGAAAGCTGCGGTCGGCGTCACTGATGCTGGACGAAGGAATCAAGGACTTCCCGCGCCTGTCTACAGTCCTTGAAACGAACAGAGTAAGTAAACACGTCGAATCCACGAAACCAATACTAATTTTATAAGGTCTTTGATATTATTGCAGAGCAGGAAGTGCTGGACGCGAAAGCAGAGCTGGCCCAAGAAGTCGAGCCCCAGGTCGCTTCTCTCATCTCACGAATCGAGGTGGAGCTGGCACGTCTCGAACGACGTGTTAAAGGACTTGCTTCAAAGGCGCAATTGCAAGAATTGAGAATTCAGCAGTTGGAGGCTCTTATCGACTCAGAAGCGTCAGGATCAAGCTATAGAAGAAACAACCAGGCGACAGAGGCACAGCTGGAACAGCTTCGTGAGCTACAGGACCAGAGCGATCGGTTAGCGTACTCCCTGTCGAGCGCAAATTTGAAACAGCGCAAAATGAGAATGAGTATGGCAATGACTGGAGGAAGATAGATTGGATAGCGATTGATGAAGGAAGGTGGGGAGAGACACTCACAGAATGCGGCTCTAGTTGATCACGAAGCGCACCTCATCATGCTAAATGTGCATAGATCTTGCTATGGAAATCAGAACGGCCAAGCCAGTATTCTCAGAGATGGTGGCAGATGGCAGATGGCCCTTAATCAAGTAACCCGCGGCCGATATTCAATAGCCAAGTATCAATGTATACAAAAACAAAACTATAAATTCACCTTGATTTCACCCACACACTCTTTGATCTTTCCAACAATCTCTTTCATCTCACTTAGTTTCTTCCTTTTATTTCATCTACAAATGTGCACCGAACAAGAAATCGCCAAGCTCAAGGAACTCGTCTTCGAGGCCCGCAGCGCTGCCTATGCGCCTTACTCCAACTTTAGAGTGGGCGCGGCCCTTCTCACAACCGACGGCCTGTACTTCAAGGGCTGCAACGTCGAAAACGCAAGCTACGGTGCTGGCATCTGCGCAGAGCGCACGGCGTTCGTAAAAGCCGTCTCCGAAGGCCATAAGTCGTTCAAGGCCATCGCCGTGGTCACTGATAAGGAGGCTATGTGCAGTCCGTGCGGTATCTGTAGGCAATTCATGCGCGAGTTTGCGCCAAAACTTCCTGTTTACATGTTTTCAACGGTAAGTTAGATCGACTTGATTTGATGGATAATGCTAATAGTTGGTAGACGGGCGAGTACAAGTTGTTGACTCTGGAGGAATTGCTGCCAATGAGCTTTGGTCCTGAGGATTTACAGTAAGCGCTCTCGAGATCATATGGAACGTAATTCTATTCATCAAATATTATGTATATTATTGTGGAGCTGCGGCGCCGCCCTGGATAACAGCCCGGAGTCGCAGAAGCTTTTGAAAGTTAGGAAATTAGCATAATAAAGTGTATATCAACTTACCTCGTTTCGTTTTTCTTCGGCGCCTTGCTGCTTGAGGCCAATGTTGGTCTCGACACGTTTGCTGGGTGGGTTAGTTGTAGTTGTGACATTGAGTGGATTGTACGTACATTTCTGCCCGGATGAACTCTAACCGCTTCTCGACGTTCATGCTGGCTTCGCCTTTGGTCTGGGGAACGAGTACAGGACCGGTCAGCTTGTAGACAGTGGCATCACTGTCTTCGATCGAGTTGAACTCGTCCATGACGATCTTGTTTTCTTGTTCTTGCATTTCGAGCACCTCGCGAGACTGGATCAAAGCCTGGAGTTCTGGCGATGTTAGCCTAAAACAGAGCATTCCTGTAGCAAATATAAAATACCTCGCTGAATGCCATTAAAGGCATCGTTCACCTTCTCAAACTGCTGCACTGGGGTCGCCATCTTTAAGTCTTTGAAATTTCCAGAACTAGGGCGGCGGTGGAACAGATCAGTTTTTTTATTTTGAGTGTGTGAACCCTCCAGAGTTTTTTTACCCTCTAGCCACACCCACTCTCTGGCACTTATTCAACTTCCATTCCGCCACACCCCTCCAGATTGATTCAAAATGATTGTAAGTACTTCAATTGTGTAACTGTGACTCTGTTCTAATGAATAGTTCAAACCATGGGCAGAGCTGCCTCCTCCCCGCCACATGCTGGACGACGGCGAAGACTTGCCTGACTCGTTCATTGCGACCGCCCCAAGCCCCAGCAGCATTTCCGTTGAGCGCATCTTCACCCGCTGCATGAAGGGGTCCCCCGAGTTTACACTAATAGTAGTGCCACCTAAGCTGTCGTCGTTGTTTGACAAGGTCCAGGCCGAGGTGACGCTGGTTGCGGCGTTGCAGGTGCGGTTTGATCCCGCCAAACCTGTCCAAGAGCCAGCTGCAAGCCATGATGACGAAGACCAGACCAAGCGGTACTACGACTACGATGCCCCAGACGTGGCCCCAGGCTCAGCTGGGTCTGCAGTCAAGTCGATGCTGGAGATTCCGATTCTATGGACATCGCCATCCACACTGACCCTCAGACTGCCAAACCTGGATCCGTCAATATCGCACCAGGTAACATCTGCCATTGTGGACCAGCTTGTTCTGAACGAGGGTCTGCCTGGCTTTAGGATTCCTTCTTTAATCATTTTGGCACCCTGTGAAATGAGCGTGGGCGCCCCTGCTATGGCTACTCTTTATACTTCAGCTTCCAAGGCTAAGTTAGATGTTCCACTTCTGCAGCCGCCACATTGTATCCAGGGCGGACCTGCTTCTCTTCTATCTATCTGTGAATCAAGGAATGTACCGGCAACCGCCTTACTCATTAGGGCAGAAGGCCCGCTTGGCCATGAACTCGTTGACAGAGACACAGTGCCCAGCCTAGTTGCTTTGCTGAATACCAAGTACTCACTGGGTCTCTCGACCAAGTCCTTCCACCAAGGATCCGGCATGTACATTTAGTCAAGCAAGTCTTTTAGATATAAAAAATACAATAAACAAATAAACACATGAAACAACGTCTAATCCTTGGACTTCTTCTTCTTCTTCTTGGGAGTCTCCTCAGAATCAGCAGATCGCTTCTTGTCCTTCTTTTCCTTCTTTTCCTTCTTCTCCTTCTTGTCTTTCTTCTCCTTCTTTTCCTTCTTCTTGCTCTTCTTCTCGTCCTCAGACTCATCGTCCTCGTCCATGTCAATGTCCATATCGGCATTGGCGCTCACGCTGGGGACGTTAGCAAGAACCTCGTCCATGGCCATCTTCATGGCATCGGCGTTCTTGGTAGGAGGCTTGCCAGTGTCAAAGAACTCCAATCGCTCCTCGACCTGCTTCTTGAGGATCTGGCCGAAAGTGGTGGAAGGAGTCTCGGCGTAGTTATCGATACGAGAGGCAATAGAACACTTGTTGGCCAGGAATCGCGAGATACGGCCCTTGTTCTTCTGGCCAGCCTTGCCAATGAACGAAGAGTGGTAGATCAGACCGTACTTGGGGGTGTTACCCTTGGTCTTCAGAGCACGGAAAAGAGCCTTCTCGGCACCAAGAATCTGGACAGTAGAGGCAGGGTACTTAGACAGGTTAGTCAGGGAACCAGCGTGTGAGATGAGACGGGCACCAACGACCTCGCCAATAAGCTCGGAAAGGTTAGGAGCAACAGTGTGCATCTTTTCGCTGAGGTACTCGTATAATCGCTTGCGGTACTCTGTGATCTTGACCACGCGCTCGGCAAAGGCGGTGACGTTGGCCATGTCGGCCTCAGAAATATCCTGACCCATGGAGATACGAGCAGCGTCGAAAATCTGCTCAGTAATGGCAGAGTCGTCGTTAACAAAAGCGGCAACATCGTGCTTCTTGTCCTCACTCAAAGCAGCCTTGTCCTGAATAAACAGAGCCAAACGGGCGTAGGTATAGTTGTCAGGCACAATCTTGGCGAGCTCAGGGAAGTGCCATCCGTACCATTCCTTGACACGCATCGAGAAAGTGTTGATATCCTTGTCCAGCTGGTCCAGCAGAGCAATGGCCTGGATAATGTGATTGTCGTTTTTGTTCACCGAGAACTTCACCTTGGCACGCGAGTAGGCGTGGCCCAGACCGAGCTGGGATCGCTCCAAATCGCCCTCATGAAGATCCTGTATCAGCTTGATGCCGTGGTTTCTAATGCCACGGAGCAAATCCTGCACAATCTCAGAAGAAATGCACTCAACGTCAGGGATCACTTCCTTGATGCTCTGACCCAGGTTCTTGTCGGAGATACCGAGAGCAAGCTTGCTCTTCTTGGACTCGGGCTTGGGCAGGTTCTGCTCCAGAACGGCCTTCAAGTAGTCGCTGACAATACCCTCAGAGATATCGTTGGCGTTCTCCAAGGCGTGGGCAGCGCCCTTGAAGGGAGCAAAGGTGACAAGCTCGAGGACCTTGCGGAACTTGGTAATGTCGTTAGCGGCTTCCTGGACCTCAGGTAACCGGGCGCCAATAGTCTGTGGCTGCAGAAGGACCTTGAACAAGGCGTAGCCAGCTGCCTCTTCAAACAGCACGTAGTCGACACCGTTACTCATCTTGGAAATAACTTTTTTCTCTTGTGGTGAGCACCGAAATCAAAGTGAGAGAGAAGTTGAAGTGAAAAAAAAATTTTCCAGTTTTGTCGTCCATCTGGGAAATAAAAATCTGCCCTTGCCCACCTCTCCCAAGCGATGAAAAATTCTGCGCTCATCATCAACACCGTTCTCACCAGATTCAACCGCATAGAACCCATCATCATCATTGACTAATACCCACAATGTCTCTTGTTTGCAGTGGAGCTGACTGTGGTAAAGAGGCTTCTGCCTCATTGAAGTGCCCGACCTGTCTGAAGAGCGGCGTCAACAGCCATTTCTGTGGCCAGGACTGTTTCAAGCGTAACTGGAAGGTCCACAAAGCTATGCACCCCAAGGCCGGCGTGGATTCGTATGATCCCTTCCCTGCCGAGGCCTACACTGGCGATCTGAGAGCTTCATACCCCCTGTCTGCACGCCGTCCTATTAAGGAGGGCGTGGAGATCCCTGATCACGCCAAGGACGGCATTCCCAAGGCCGAGCGAGCGGTGGCCAACAGCACACGAATTGAGATTCTGGACAAGGACTCCATTGACAAGATGCGCAAGCTGAGCAGAGACGCCAGAGAGGTACTGGATGCTGCTGCCGCTGCTGTCAAGCCTGGCGTGACTACAGATGAGCTGGATGCCATTGTCCACGAAGCGTGCATGAAGCGAAAGTGCTACCCGTCCCCATTGAACTACTACAACTTCCCCAAGAGCGTGTGCACAAGTGTAAACGAAGTCATTTGCCACGGCATCCCAGACAAGCGCCCTCTGCAAGACGGTGATATCGTCAACCTTGACGTCTCCGTCTACCGTGACGGTTTCCACAGTGATCTTAATGAGACTTACTACGTGGGCGACAAGTCCAAGGCCAACCCTGATGCAGTTCGCTTGATCGAGACCACGCGCGAGGCCCTTGACCAGGCCATTGCTACTGTCAAGCCCGGCGTGCTGTTCCGCAGCTTTGGCGACATCATTGAAAAGCATGCTAAGGCTAACAAGCTCGGCGTGGTTCGCACCTACTGCGGACATGGCGTCAACCAGCTGTTCCATGGCCCTCCCAGCATTCCGCACTACGGCAAGAACAAGGCTCCTGGTATGGCCAAGGCCGGCATGACGTTCACGATCGAGCCCATGCTGACGCTGGGCAACTTCCGCGACAGCCTGTGGCCAGACAACTGGACGGCAGCCACTGTTGACGGATCCTGGAGCGCACAGTTCGAGCACACGCTGCTGGTGACCGAGGACGGCGTCGAGGTGCTGACTGCACGACTACCGTCCAGCCCTGGCGGTGCTGTGGCCCGTAAATAGTATAAAACCCTGTCATAGCAAATGAACTACTTTTTTTTGGCCCTTCTGCTGGCTGTACCGTAGTGTCATACCACTCTTCAAAGATACTGAACCGACCGGATCCACA